>JAWWEW010000078.1:81032260-81085838 GCA_035583185.1 Anabacerthia variegaticeps
GGAAGGGAAGGGAAGGGAAGGGAAGGGAAGGGAAGGGAAGGGAAGGGAAGGGAAGGGAAGGGAAGGGAAGGGAAAGGAAAGGGGGATCATTTTACAGCAGAGAGTCATGAGGAGAGGCCACGTGGCTGAGACTCAAAAACCATGAGAGCAGTGAAGAATGCTGAACTGCTGTTGATCAAATCCCACAGCACTACAGCCCCGGGCCACTTAAAGAAATCAGCAGAGCAGTTCAGGATGGATAAGAGAAAGTACTGTCTTTAGCAGGGAGCTTCCTGACCTTCATGTGATGGGAGGATAAGGAGGCAGGTTGTACCAGCAGGCTGGAAAAACCCAATTGGGATAGATAATCACATGCAGTAGGTTTCCTAAACTGGTAGAAGTAAGCAGGGAGATTACCCTTTAACAAGCCTCACTTAAAAACCAAACCCACACTGTGGGTGCTAGGAAAATGTGGAGGGGATAGACAACAGAGTGGGCAAGCTTGCATGCTTTCAGTTACAGCATCTGCTCTTGCATTACTGGAGAGCAAATACTGGGAAGGATGAACCACAGGCCTGATCCAATAGAGCATTGCTAATGTTCTCTGTCTTAAATCTTGAGATTTTTCTAATAAACTGATATATGTAATTAATGCTTGGCCTTTATGGAAAACTTGATTTTTTCTCTTTTTCCAAACCATTCTTTTTAATGCACACAAGAGACTGAAAAGTGTGAGTTGAATGCTGCCTTAAGTTTCTTAAAAAAGGCTAAATTGTCTGGAAATGACTTCATATTTGAAAAATTTCACAGTAGAACCATAGAAGGAAAGTGTACTTTTTTGTACTCTGAATCTGTTCAGAAGCTTTGGTTTTTTTTTTTACTTTTTTTGTCTTTAGTTGTCTCTTTTGGGATACATATTTCATATTACATCTTTGCACTTTTCCCAGTATCTGGAGTCATCCAAATAACTTATACAATTTAATCACTGGCACATCTGAATCATCATCTTCTGTACTATTTGGGACTTACTCTTCTGAAATGAAAATTACAGGTTTGACAGATATATCAAACAGGAAAATGCTTAGGTATTCTTTCTACTGTGGATTCAAGTAGAGGAATTTCTACACACATCTCGTTAGATGGCCATAGTTGTCACATGGCTACTCAAAAATGATGCGTTCTTTTGCCTCTTGTGTCTAATTTCAGATATCTCAAGAATATTTCTGTGCTCAGAATATTAGAAAGTGATTAACAGCTCAATGTGCTTTCATCACGAGGCTATTATTTTCAATGCTTTACTTGCACAAAGCACAGGCAGCTGTGTGCTATTCTTCTGTGAAGCAGCAGTGCGGTGTCTGGTCATTATACCATCCTAATGTGTTAAATTATACCAATATCATAAAGCAATAGCAATTAAAAAAAAATTAAACTGCTCAGTTAAAAAAATAAAATCCTTGACAACTCCCCAAACCTCTCAAAGGAAGCAACAGATGTTGAACTGAAACTGAGAGCCTTTTATAATTTAGTCAAACATTCATTTCCCAAACCCTATTTAAAATTTTATCTTTTTGATCAGAAGAAGAAGAGGGAAAGAAAGCAGACTTCTTCATAGCCTAGATCTTACTTTTGTTTTTCTTCCTAAACATTTCAGTTGTACCAAGGTCTGGAGTGACCAGAGATTCACCCAGACAGTCATGCTTTCCCTGTTTTCTAGGTTAATTCATACTGTCTAAATTATGAGAAGAAGATGGATTCCACTTTGATGTGTGTCAACTGGCTACCCCAGGAGGGAAATCTGAGTGGGAAAGGATGGATTGCAGTCAAATCTCAAGTTGACTTTTGTGTGCCCAGCAGTTCTGATCCCATTGTCCTGCCCTCTCTGCCATGCCCCTGAGCTTTCATCCTCAGCCTCTGTACTGTGCTGCCTAGTGCTCTTCTCCAAATGGTCTTATCCTCTCGAAAATTAACCTGATGAGGTAATGTGACTGGAATGCCCGAATAGGCTCAGGTATTATTTTAAACCTGCACTTTTGTGAACCAACTGCATATGCTGTGTGCCTCCATGATGGGAAAACGTTGCTGTGTTTTCCTTTCGAACGTGGAACAGGAAGGCACGGAAGCTGCAGGAAGGCCTCATTCTTGTGCCTGTGAAGGTGTTGTAATTTATGGACCTACCTTTGAACAACAAATGCAGTTGTATTGTTTTGTGCCAAATCACAATGAAATTAATGTTCCAGGTACGTGGCTGGTTGGAGCTATTGCACCTACATGAATGAAAATTCAGCTGCTGTCACAAGGAACTATCTGAAGAGTTAGGTACAATCAGTATGACTGGGGACATTTCAGTCTAGATCTGAGTTCATCTAGAAACCAATTCTTCATTTTTAAAGTAAGCAGAGAAGAAAGCCAAGCTGTCAGGTAAACAATAGCTTGGAACAGCAGCCAAGTGCTGTCAGTTTAGCAAGCAATAAGGGATAAAAATCCAAACAGCAGTACAAGCGAAAGGGTGTGTGTGTGTCAAAGACAATTCATATTACTTTTCATGGTGCTGATAAGTAAAAAGGGATTTTTTTAATATATATATTTTTCCCAATGGATGTAGTTTATTCCTTAAAAATATCTGAATGCTCCATTTTGACTAGATTAAATTTATCATGTAAAATTTATAGAAACCTGTGTCTGGTGCAAAATATTTTACTACTCATTCAATAAAAACAGAGGAAAATTGTTCTTTGGAAGAAGGTTTCAGTTAGGCTTTTTAATAATAAAGTTTTTCCAAAAACTTGGCCATTCTGAAAAGGTACTAAAAATGACATGTAAAAATTTACAATGTTGTTATTAGGCAAGGCAACTGAATTGCATGGTTTGCATATCTAGCACTTTTGCTATTTCATTGGATTTAAGGAAATTAGAGTGAAAGAAAAGCCAGTAGCTGACTGCTCCCAAAAATACTGAAGAGCTGTAATGTAAAGCAAGTAGAAAAGATTCTGGTAACTACTCTGAAGGTGAGCCAGCTCTGCAGAGTACTGTATGAGAAGCCTTGCAAGAGAAAAAAGATGGGTTTGTATCCACAGCACTAGTGAATACAGACTTAGAAATGAAGAATATGTGCTGGATTATTTATTTTAAAATAATTCTTCAGGTCTTCTACAATAAGGAATAGAATTGCATCATGAATTGGAAAAAGAAATAAATTCGAAACTCCATGTTTTCGTTATTAAGTATTGAGTAATGCTAAAAAAAAGAAAGAGAAAATGATTTGTGAAAATTAGTTTTCTGAGTCAGTGCTTTCTATGAAATGCTTGATCTTTTTTTAATGACTTTAAAGGACCACTTGGAACATCATTAACATGCAATAATTTTTCCCTGCTTGTCCTACTGAGGAACAGGTTTGTTAAAGAAAATAAAGCAAAGAAGATTAGGTTCAGTGTAACCTAGACCACTTGGAGGTTTCAAGGTGACAAAAGTCTGGACATCATCTTGTCTGTGGTGTAGTATCAATTCACATTGGGTTGAGTGATACAGGCCAGTACTCCTATTCCTTCACTCACTAGTGTGGTTTCTAATGGATTCTCTCAGAATGGACCAATGACACTGACACTGCTTCAGTACTTATTTAAAGGACTTGACTTAGCTGTAATCAAATGCAGGCTGCACACTGCTGACAGGAAAACTTTGTTTATTTTCCAGCATTTTATGTAAGCAGTGTACATGGTTTTAATTGCTGTAAGAGTATTAGAACTCTGTTTTATGGCTGCTTGAAATACTGAATTACCCCTGAATATATATTACAACAATAATTTAGGTTATCTGAGGATTATCCTCTTAGAGAATCTTCCAAAAAGGGGATTTTTTGCTTTTGGAAAGAGTTGCTGTTATTTCCCTTCCCTAGGAGGATCAGCTTGTTGGCTTCCTCTCAAATCCCCTTGAGGATCTGTCTGGATTGTATTTCATGTGTCAAAACTGACCCGGTAGCCTAGAAAGACACTTGGTTCTCTTAGTAGCTTTTGCAACTCAGTGCCTTACATAGGCAAGGGAGCTCTTGGGGCTAGAAGGACGATTTGGGATTGTCATAGGGTGAAAAACAGTTTCTTGCCTTATAGCAGTGGTGAAATATGTTCTTTGAAATTAAAGTAGCATAGTGTGTACTGTTTTATAAACATCAAGTGAACACCCTGTATGAAGTATGTCCATCAGAGAGTGAGTACATAAGATGCAAGAGCATAAAAATCTGCTCCTACCCTGGGCAGAACATTTGTAATATGCAGTGCCTTAAAAAAATGTGTACAGTCACTCTCCCTTCCATTCTGTGTTTGGGAAGGAACCCTAAGATTTCTTCACAGCACCTCATTGGCTTGATTTGTAAGTATTTTTCATCATATCTTCCTATCACATAAGTTTTATTCATTAAGGAATACTGCTCTTCATGGTATTATTTTGGTTTGCAAGTTCATAATTTTCTGATCTGTGTAAGAAGATTGAATTTCACTGCAAACCTTAGATAGACAGAGGAGCTTTGTTTCATCAAATCGTATTTAAATCTCACTTTAACATTATTAAATAAATTTGGTTTACAAATTTACTTTTAAATGGCTCACTAAGGTTATTAAAGGCAGATGAAAACCAGGATTTGGATAGTTTTGCAAAGGTTATACACTTTGGGGGGAAAAATTATTCTTTTGCAGTCATCTTGTCTGTTTGGAGTGCCTTCCAGGCTCATGAAGAATACTTTGGAAATTACATGGGCATTTGTCCACATCTGTAGATGTGATGGCTTTTAGCTGCCTGTGAGCAATTTGTAACTGTTCTTATAGTGCAAATTTCCCTAGTAGGATTCTGCTTGTGTGCTTATAAGGGTGGTAAGTTGCTTCTGTCTGAATTTTCCTTGAAGATGATGATTTTTACCTGAAGCAAGTAGAATAAAGTTTAATTGCAATCATCATCTGAAGATAAATTGATAATATGTCTTTCTTTGAATTTGCAAAGAATTTTCACTGGTTATTAGGGAAGGACAAGTTAATCTTTAATCTGTTTACCTGCGGAATGATTATCTGTGCGTACTTGTGGAGGGGCTGCCAGACCTGGTGTCTCCTGGAAAGTCACAGCTATTCATAAGTGAGATTAAGATATCTTGTTTTTACCAAGGAAACCGGGAGAGAAAAACCCATAGAGGAATTTCTTCAAAAACAGAAGAGTTCTTTCTGAATAAGCCCGGCTATAAAGGCTTGCGTCAGCCTCTACCATACGTAGTTGGAGGGGAGTGGCTCATGAAGTATGAGGGTAGTGCCTGATTTTGCAGTGTTCACTAAAACGTACTAGTAATTTACTCTTCCTAGTCAGGAATATGAATGTCAGTAATGTCATTTGGAAAGCCAGACTCAGTAGTGGGCTAAGAGAACAATCATCATCACCTGAGACTTTATTAGAAGGGTAACACGAGTGGTACTTTCAAACCATATTCAAACCACATTTTGAGGTTGCTGCAGCTGCCAGGCTGCCTGTTCTTGCTCATCGTGCTACTCTAGTACCTAACTTAGGGCAGGTAGAGGCTGGAGCATGCAGCCTAGGGTGACAAAAGATAGCATCCCGATGAACATGCATTTTCTTTCATGGAACTGTTGTGACAGTCACACTGTGCGCAGTTATAAATGCTGTATGATGCTCAGACACTTAGCTGTGTGGGATAGGGAATGTTCTTTCCTCTCCTGGGAAGGATCAGAGGACAAGGAGTATGAAATGGATGCAGATTTTTAGAAAATTGCAAGCAAAACAGGACAGTGAAAATGATTGGGTTGCCTGGAATAGAAAAAGTGAGGAGGATGAAAAGAGCTGCTAGTCCTAACAGAAAGAGGAATCAGGCTGTAGATATCCTCATTGACAGGGTTGTTCCCGAGCCTCCGCACTGTGAAATCCATAAAGGTGCCTGTGAGCAGAGTGGTGAGCCCCACACAACCAGGCCATAAAATCAGGCAGGACCACTGAAGAATGCAGTGCCCTCTGAGGCAAAGCTAAGAAAAGATGCCACATACAGGTTATATTGACTTCTCCTTGAGATATGTGTGTGTCTGTTTTAAGGGTGCACCAGCACAAATCATTCAGAAAGGAAGAAGACTTGTGGGAGGCTCTTAAAAAATCTCATCTCTTCTGTCCAGCGTGCAGCTGTATTACTCAGGCATATAAAATTCTGACTGGCAGATAATGGAGAAGATGGCCAACAAATGGCACAGCTTGAATAGTGGCATATGAAGAGCATTTCGCTATTTTCGGTATCCAGGAGAGTGAGACAGGAACAAACTGGATAGCACCAAAAAAGTTTCATGCAGATAATTGGGGTATCCACCAGATGTGTGCAAAGAGGTCATTTAGTGACCATGTGCAGATATAAAAGCTCTGTTTGCCTAAAGCAACTCAGTGGACATTTAAGAGGCCAGAACTCTCCAGTTACTCATCTGGTTGTTTTTTTTTCCCTCCACGCCTTTAAATACAATCCTGTTCTGCAGGTTAGATAACCATGACTAGAGAGAGACTGTGTCCACTTGCTCCTTTGAGCAGGTAAAGGTATCAGAGGTGAGCATTGTGTGCATAAAATGCTATAATTTTTTAATTACTTTTCTCCAGGGAAAAGAAAAGAAATAAAAGCTTTTAGGTTCTTTAGAATCACAGAGCTGTATAGCAGTATAATCTGTTCCTTTCTTTATCAGGATAATTTTATTTAATATTCAGGGCAGAAATTTTTGTCATCAGGTATATTGGCATATTGATCAATGTCTGAAGTCGAGGGTCCACTTTTACCAGTACAATGAATAAAACGGAGGATGTCTCAACAAAACAGGGATTCATACTGGAATCTGTATGGATTTTTTGTTTGAATATGAGCACACAGAAGCTTTAAATTTACTTTTTAATTTTTTTTCACATTGTCCTGCAACTTGTATTGCTTGACTCTGAATGCATGAGATACCTGGGTCCCCTGGTACATCTCTATAAAGGGACTGTTATTTTACACAACAATAAAGGGTTTTACCAGTCACAAGTACAGACTAGTTAAAAAACCAAAAAACCAAAAAAACCCAAAAAGCCCTCACGTATAGTCCTAGCCAAAAAGATATTTTAAAATTCATGCTACTTCAGAAAACACCTCCCTAAGCCTGTAGCTAAAGGTACAATTAGATTGTTTTGCCAGTTTAGGTATACATGTACATTTACGCTGCACACAGAGTAGTGAAAAGTAGTAAAACCACTTCGTGGCAGTCTATAATTTTGTTGACTGTACGCTATTAATAATTTCTCAGAACGAACCCTCCAGCTTATATTTCATGTGTCCTATCTACAAATGTTAGTTGTAAATTATGAAAAATGAAGACAGTTTCACAGCCTTGCTGTGGCACTTATCCATACCATCCTTCTAATCACACTGTGTTTCAGGAGCTTACGGAAGGTTTTTAGGCTGAAAAAGTGTCCTGGAGTAACATACATGCAAACCTGTTGACATAACAGGACTCTATTAAAACTGTTTTAATCTCTAGCTAGCTAAAAAAGTGCTAAAGCATTATGTTTTCAACAAAAGTTTCTAAAAGAAATTTATAATCTCAAACTGTGTCTTGTATTTAAGTAATTTATTCTGCTGAGTTGAATTATTCAAACCAGAGTCCATGGCTCTCTCCATTAGAAGAAAAAAGCCTCCACAACAATAAAATAACAGGTGCACAGCAAATGAGATTAGGTTATCAGCCAACACTGTGTAACTCCCCTGCTAATGTAGATCACGTGTGTCTCCCAGGTACTGCTTCAAAGAGTTATCATATCTGGGAGCAAAAATAATTGTTACAGCACAATAGAAGGCTCTGCTCAATAAAAAATTGACTAGGCTCGTGGGAACTTTGCAATAAGAAAGCTTTGCTTTCCTTCCATTCACTTATCAATGAGATATGATTCACCATAACGTTGAAATTCTTTTTGGGGAGAATGGCAATGAAACTGTTATTACTAATATAAATGCTAAATTTGCCTTTTCAATTACAGACTCATTCTTTCCAGGTGGGAGCAATAGAGCAAAACTGATGATCAACGGGCTCACAACACTGCTATCTATACATAAAATATTCAGTTAAAACCCAGGAGGTGTATGCTTTAAAATGGTTCTAAGGAGCATGTCAATAAAAAAAAACCAAACAAACAAAAAAAAAACCTAAAAAAAAAAAACCAAAAAAAAGGAAAAGAAAAAAGAGAAATAAATAAAATATATATATATATATCTAGCTTAACCCTGTCTGCAATTTCCTAATATATTTGAGTCAACTAGATTTCCTGCTCTAGTTCCTCCAAGTCCTAAGGACAAGTGTTGAAGAGGCTATTCCTCTCTCATTCTCTCAGTGCTTTACATGTGCACCCAAACTAGATCTGTCTAGTTCACATAGCTTTTCAGATTTGCCTTGTGGTTTCTCAACACTACAGGCAGAACTGAATGTTGCTATATCAAAAATGAAGGGCTATAGGCATATGACTCCTGCCTTGTGAAGGGAAATGTTTGGGAAAAAGAATGGATTAAGGAGGGAGAATTAGGGGAAAGCCCTAATTATGGGGCTTGCTACTATCAAATTAATGGGAGAGTGGGTAGGTAAAACTGTTGTTCTTGGAAGGGATAGTATCCTTTATCAACCCAGCTTTCCAAATTGTATCATAGTCAAGGCATGATATTTCATCCCATTCTTCAGTGTGAAGTCATAAGAAGTTGCTATAGAGAAAGGAAAATTTTCAGTGTACACAAATGCACTTGTTCTCTCTGCATAAAGCACTTTCATTTTAGAAAATACAGCTGTTTATACTGCACATACACCCCACATATAAAAGTGAATCATTACCAGCCACATCATTTTGAAAATTAAGTAGCCGGGATGGACCTGCTTTCTGAAGCAACAGCCCAGTATCAGATGTAGCCATCCGGGCAATACTACACTCTACTTTGCACTCAAGTGTCTCAGAGTAGAGCGCAAATATTGACTTTCTACCCCTGTAAGCCACAATGATCACTTGTCTAAATCTGTTGGCCCGGACACTGTTTAGAGAGACACCGTGAGAAATGACAGTATTTCATCTGTCATCTTAATGCTCTCCTTCTGTTAGCATTAAAAAAAACTTTATTCTCTTACTAATTTGAACATTGAGTATGGCTGAGTAACAGACACAGGTGAAAGGTGAAAAAAGTAACACCAATTAGGAATCCTACATTCACATTGTACAACTACAACTGGTGATCATTCTTTCTCTGAAAAGCCAAAATGTATAACTCAATGTTCTTTTTCACTGCACTTTTTAGCTTTTATTTAAAAATGAATTATTACAAAAACTTAGTACTTCATGCAATTCTAAGCTACTAATTCTAATTTCTAGAGCTCTTCACCCTGTGAAAAAGACTGAACTTAGAAATTTTAATATTTTCTGCATTTTTCGTGATACTCTTCCAATTTTTAATCTTAGTTCTCACATACTAGTTCAAGCAATTACAGTGAATATTTTACATATCTGTTTCAGAAGATTTTCAAGGAAATGAGCAGCAACAAATTATTTTGAAAGCAAACGCTTGTAAATAAAGCATGTTTCACAGCAAAAGTTTTTTTCCTCTTCAGCAGACATGATGCAGTGTTTTTTGGAAAGGAGTATACCTCTGTATTCGAGTTTTGTTTTTGAAGAAAAAGACTTAAAAGCCATAGAATAGAATATTTTCTTGTCTCTATAACAGGTTAAATCCTTAATTGTCAGATTTGACTGAAGCAATGACTATAACAGTAATAATTTGTTGTGTTGGAAGGTTAGCTGAATCCTTGATTTGTGCTTATTTAAGCAAAAGATCTTCATAAACCATATTTTGTTGAGCATGTGTGTGCATGTTTATATCTGTATGGTGTATAAAAGAGATGGCAGTTTTGGTAATGCAATTTTCAAGGATTAGATTTGGTACAGAATGTAGGCAGAGCAGCTCGGATCACCATGAAGCTGTTAGTTGCCATTTACTAACGCATAAATTAATAAATTAAGTTAAATTTGTGAAATACTAAATGAATCATGTAGTTAAGTAATTTAGTTCCTTGTGTGAGAGTTTGTGAGGATATACTTGAATGGATTTGTGAATGAGCTTGTGCAGTAAAACATCCACTATAGATGGAATATATTTCCATGCATCTCTGAAGACTTTTATAACATTCACAACTAGGAATATAATTCTTTATAAAGTCCAACGGGTTATAAATTCTCCCCACACACATGCTGCATCGAAGATACTCTTTAATAAAATCCAGCATTTTGATTTATTTGAAAATTATTCTACCATCTCATGGGTTTTATCCTATTACCATCACTTGACTGTGACTGTGAAAGAACGATATTACCTCAAAGAGTTGGTTTTCTTATATATCGTCAGTTGTGATCTAGAACACAGAGGACTGAGGTTGTGTTATGGATTAGGAACCTTACCAAGAAATATAGAACTGTTTTTTCATAACATCAAAGATAGTGTAAAACCCCCCAGTGCTTCCCAAAAGAGTCCTACCATTGCCCTACTGGAAGATTCGACAAAGGAGGACTAGGATTATATTTTAACTGGCATGGGGTTAAGGTGTTTTTCTTAAATCCCCATTCCCTTGGATGCTTGCAATCATAAAAGTATCTCAGCATTCATTTTTAAAGAAAGTAAAATAGATTTTAGGGAAAAAAATAGTCTAGCTTCATATAACATCAGTACTTGTGAAAGAGCTAGCAAATAGGAAGTATCTGTATCTGTATCTGTGAATTTATCATATGTAACACTGGGGGCCACAGAGACTATGAAACAATGCAGTCAATGCATGTGCAGAAGGTACTTGGAAAGTATGAGCTATAATCCAACTTTATGATAATGTAAGGCTTGACAGATCTGTAGTTCTATTCAAAGCACAAGCAAATGTTCCCAACTTCTTGATATCCAGTGATGTATCAGAGGGGAAAAATTGATCTTCTTCCCGACCTCATGTGCCCACAAAGTTACATTTCTCCCATGTACTGGAAATTCAGAGAACTCCACCTCTCATAAGATCCAAACATAAGCACACATAGATAAGCAGTATCCATCTCACCACCAGTGGATTGTGTCTGAAGCCTGTCCTTGAGAGGAGAAGCGGGAACCCATAATGGTCACTGAGGAGTTGTGTAAATCAGCAGATGAACAAATACAAATGCAAACTTCTTGAAAAGTGTAAATAGCGTGGAACATTATTTTGGGGTCATTTTCTTTTTGAACTATGGCTTTAGTATTGAATACTAGAGCGTTTGGATCTGTTTATGGTATTACTAGACACAAGTACAGAAACGGTGAAGAAGCAAACTCTCTCTCTGCTTCTGGTGCAAGAAGACTGATTTCCTGTTAGCGGATCAGCTATTTAGAAGTTAAAATTTTTGCTGAGGACATTTGATACAATCTCCTCTGAGGAAGTTTTTGTAGTTGTTTTTACTGCTCAAGACAGTATATGCATGTAAGCAGCACTGCTCCCAAGTGCCTCAATCACATTCTCAAGGGCTCTGTTGATGACATAATTTCTGTGAGTTCCAGCCACTTTGCTTCCTTTGGCCACATCCTAAGCACAAAATTTAACAGAAGGAGTATTTTACCTAAGTAAGTGTGAAGACGATTTTCTTGGTCCCAAAGTTTTGTACTTTGGAAAACATCCTTTCAACCTCCTAGACAAAATTTAAATCAGAGCTCAAGTAAATGAAACAGATTTTTTAAAAAGGTTATTTCCCTAAAGAAGATATGTGCCCTGTATTACTGAAAGGATTCTTATAAATAATTATTGCGCTGGAGGATTTCTACTTTTTATACTTGACCATTTCATAACTCTTTCTTCAATATCACAGTAGTTCAAAACTAGGTATGGCAAAATAGAAACTTTAGATGTAGTCTTCTGCTTATAAAGCAGAAAACACTTGGATGAAACACTATTGTCGCACTTTAAAAATTAATGTCTGCAATATTACACAAGCACATTTTACAAAAGTGAACATCTGACAGGTGTTGGCTTCCCTAAGGAGTCATCAGAGTGATATGAAAATAATGAACTAAACAGCAATGATTAAAGAGATATTTTGATAAGACTCTAACTGTTCCAGAGAAATAATATCATGTAAAGAAAAATCAAAGTTATATAAAGCTGAATATAAAAAAATTATATTAAAATAACACTGAGGTACACCAGTTAAAAAGGCAATCTTTATTTAAGAAAGTAAGAGCAAGAAAACTGAGTATTCTGAACAGACAGAAGTTTAATAAAAATAAAGACTCTTGAGCATCTGTCTAAGAAGAAAACCAGTATTTTCACAATAATGGAGTTTAATTTCCCTATGATATATTTTTTTCCTGACTTTTAGAAATAGTTTGGACAAGTACTAAAAAATTTATACATCAAAAAAGTGTTTTGAAAAACTGGCATTTTCTTGCAGATCTTGTGGTAACAATACTCCTAAGTAACTCCTGCCATAAGGCATAATCATAATAAAGTATATTTAAATAATAATTGACAAAGTATTGTGGTGAGCTATGCTAGATATTGCAATTTGCCATCCTTATTCAGTTGTACCTATTTATTTACCATTTTTCCAAATTATCATTTAATCAAAGTAAGCAGTGGTTTTCTGTCAGTAAGTCAACCTCCCCACAAAATCTGACTGAAATGTACAAATAATCTTTGAGTATCAATTAGATAAGAGTAATATATTCCAAATATCTGTTTTGTAAAGTTATGAGCTCATGGTAGCAAAATTCTTATGTAACCTTCTAGCACTGTGGTGCCTATTTCCCTTAAACTTTTTATTGTAGGTGTTGCAGTAAAATAAGATTTTATTAAACTGGTTATATTCATTAATACTGTGAGAAAATAATCACAGAATCACACAGAATCACACAGAACCACAGAATCAACTAGGCTGGAGAAGACCTCTGAGATCAACCTATGACAAAATACCATCTTGTCAACTAGACCATGGCACTAAGTGTCACATCCACTCTTTCCTTAAATACCTCCAGGGATGATCTGTGAGCCTTGGGTAGTTATTGTTATGCGCAATGAGTATACTTTTCTCTATAATTGCTATGCTAGCTATAGTACAGTATAGTTAATACACTTTTTACTATAATATGGTTATACTATAGCTTCTAAATTATTTCTCTTTTCTGAAAAAAAACCTAAGATTTAAGAGAAGATTTATTTTCGTGTAACACTGCCAAGCATAATAGAGCACTAAGGACTCAGTTCTGAAAGGAAGGCAAAATAGAATAATTTTGTATTTTTCACCCATGTTCTCATGATCTGCAATGATGTTTCCTCTTGCTTTAAGATTTTTAATGGAATGATTTTGCTCTACTAATGCTTATAGCATATTTCCATGAGAATCCATATGAGGGTCATATTTCTCAAAAAGTAGATTTCTAGGGTGCTTGAAAAAGTATCTAAAGAGATAGTAAATGTCTCTGCTCCAAAACATTTATTCAGTCTTCTTAAAGTACTGAGGAAAAACTGGAAGAACAGAAGTGAGAAGTGTTTTCTGCAGAGAAGGTTCCCTCGGCAGCCATTCTTCCTTCAACCCAGACAGCTCTTCCAGGGGGACCAGTGAAAAGCTAGTGATAAGCCTAGGCTGCAAAATATTAGCAAGATGCCTAGTCTGCTGCAGATATCAGTTTAACTCATGATTTGTTCAACTGCCTTCACTTTTCAGAAGGCTGACTTCAGTTTTCTCTGTATTTGAGCTGTGTGGGAGTCCTCTCAGCCAAGCTTCTTTGAACTCTAAAGGCTGAAAAAAGTTATAGACACGTACAGTTAAGCATGCTCAGATAGAGAAATGGGAGAGCTCACCTGCCCTATACACCCAAAGGCATCTGACATTAGGGGTATTACTGGAGGTCTTGGGGGGCCCTTGTGTCCTTTACTGTACAACTGCAGACCTGATGTAACATCCTCAGTGAAATGCTCCTTTACGAATTGTCTCTCTTTCTTGAGGTGTGACAATTACCAAAGTAGCATTACAGCAGAACAGATTCATCTCTGAGTCCCTAGCACTTGTGAGCCTGGTTTTCCTCTCATTTTAACCTCTACAATTCTACATGTCAAGTGGTGTGTGCATGTTTTACAGATCCCTTTCACTATGTAAGAGAGAGGAGAACTGAATTTAATGGGAAGCTTAGGTGAAATGGATGTTCCATAGCTTGTAGTGCACCTTCAAAGGCATACTGCATGAGAAATTTATCAAAATCAGTCATGTCTTTTGCATACTCTATCAAATCCTAGCTATTAAATCTATCATCAAGCAGTTGCTCAGCTTGCCAAAGGACATCTTGAGCTGAAGTCCAGAGAACAGAGCATATAATTGAATCACTACTGACCAGCTGTCACAACAACCCTCTCCTCCCCAAACACTAATGAAAGGAAGCAAATGAGACATCCTGATTCAAACTTTTATTCTGATGACATCCCATTGTTGTGTTCTAGCACTGAGCCAAGAAGAACTGAAGAGAAATCATCCTCCTCATTATGTTTTCCAAAAGCTTATTATAAGCACTTGTGTGCTGCTGATAACGCTGCAGGAGCTGACTGAAACTTCAGAGATGAAGCCAATATGCTGTTTGAGATAATGGTAATGTATGCAAACCAGAAAATAAATAATAATAATAAAACACACACAAAAAACCTACAAAAAACTGTCCTAGAAGCTTGAAAGAAGTTCACAATTTTAGCACACCTGAAGAATCAGACAGATGTTATTGATGAGATATTTGTGATTGTCTTATTCTTTAGCTCAAATGAAATTCAATACCAGTCAAATCTTAGAACTGCTGGAGAGTATAAATAGAAGATAGACCTACTGTCAGATCTACCCAGTTATGATCCTCTCCACATATGAGGGAAGAAGCATCCTTCCTGGAATGCCTTGTCACATCTATTTTGTTACCATATAATCCCATATCCTCTGTAATGCAACCAGTCTGGCTGTTATCATCATAATACAAATAATTTAATTTTTTTTTCCTCAAATGCAATTGTGCAACCAAGTAGAAAATGTGACAGTATAATTTTAAAACAGGGGACATGAGATGTAGACATGCCTTCAGAAAAGCCAGGTCTTCTTGTCTGTCTCAGGGAAAGTCTTGCTCTGTTGGGTGAGGCTGTATGGCTTAAGCAGCCTAAGCCTTAGCTAGCCATAGCTCTGAAAAAGGCTTGTATGAGCAAATAGGCGAGAACTTACGTTCCTTTCAGACTTTCAAATAATTAAAAAAGAAAAAAGGGAAAAGGGGAAGGAATGAAGAATTAAAAAAAAAAAAAAGGGGAGGTGGATTTTGGTCAATTCATATGGTGCGTTCATCAATTGCTACCTTATTTGTAAAAGGATTAGTTGAAAATGATAACTTCAACACTAGTAAGGCCAAATAAACCAGAAAAAAAAAAAGGTGGTAAATTGTGTGGCCATTGTTTCTGTTTTGTAGAAAGCTCTAAGTATGAAGTTATTTCAAACTTTGATCTTAACAAAACAAAGAACTCTTTTATTATGTTCAAGAAAAGTGAATTGACAAATACATATAAGTGTAGAAAAACACATACTTTTTATTTACATTTTTCTGAGACAGCGTGTTCTGAAGCAGATCTGTTGTTGAGTCTTCAGACAATGCAGGTAAATTGTTTTTAATGATTTATGTCAGTAGAATTAGAGGTGATTTATCATTGTTTTCTCTAAAACAACTGACTGTAAAATGAGAAAAGAATTCTCTTGCTTTGTTTTCTGTCACAGAAAACTGTCAGAGGGTTGGATTCATGGTGCTCAGACCACCACAGTGCTTTTGTAACTCCAGTCACTTCGATTTTTTTGTGTGGAGTTTTGGAGTGGAATCAAATTCGCGCTTTGCTTCAGAAGAACGTATATGTGTTGCAAATTCATCACATATATGAACCTATGACATGCAAATGCAGAACAGAGCTATAAACAAGCTTGGTGTTGGCCTTATTTAAAATTTTCTGCTAAGTAATATTCAGTTAACGGGAAAATTTTTCCCTTCCCCCCCCAAAAAAAAAAGAAAAAAAAAAGAGAGAGACAGAAGGGTTTGGTTACCCCAGTCTGCACATTATGCTAACCCCCAGCTGCTTTGATTTTATTTTTTTTTACCTTTTAAACAGGAATGCTGCTTTCTATTTGAGAAAATAATTGCAACAATCTTTATTTGTGAGGTAAGAATTCAATTTCTGCAGAGGAATTTAAATAGCAAGTAAGGATAGTTATTTCTCTGATATTTGATAAATGGAAAAAAGATTTAGTTATCTTGAGGTGAGATTACTTTTCAGAGAGGATGACATTTATTACCTCAAGGACATATATCAGAAAATCCCTATTCTTTATCCAGAGGTGATAGTTCTGTTCATCAGAGAAGAAGGCAATTGGGAAAAGAAAAGATTAATTATATTTTTGTGTGCTTGAGCAGGGGCTGCAATTGGTTTGTTTCTGCAGAGGACATCAGTGGAATAGCAAGTGTGTTCTGCAGAGAAGGAAGAGTTTATTCAGTGGGATTTCTCCCAACTTCTTTTCAATTCCGTGGTAACTTCCTGTGCTCTTAATCCTCATCTGTTAATTCCTTAATAGACAAACATCCTGTCTAGTGGGTAGTTAGCTTGGGAGTCCTGTCCTCAGCTTCCCGAAAGCCCAATCGTTTAAAGAGCAGCAGAATTAATTACTTGCTTTGGATTTGTGTCCTGTCCACTGCCTCTCTCCTTATAGTCCCAGTCCCCTATTGCATCTTCTTTCAACCCTTCTCAGCATACCTACACCTCCCCTTGCCATAGTTCCTGCCACTGCTGTTATGATTTCTCCTTGTTCCCACCTAGTTGCCTTCCCTTGTCCAGCTGTACCATCGGCCACAGGTCCTCTGCCTGAATCCGTGCTACGGGGAGTCTTGCTGGGTGGTTCTTGCTGCCTGCCCTGCCTGCAGTGAGAGGGAGAATCACAGAGCTCACACCTTCCCTTCCCCTTTCTGTTCCCCTTCCCTTTCCCTTAGGACATTAATTCAGTTGTCTGCCTTCTCTCTGTTTCTCATCACCTGATGCTTCTGCCTCAGTCACATTTATTGACATTGGCCATGGGAGTAAAAAATAATTAGAGAAAGCTAACATATGGATAAACAATACTATGATATAAACTTCCTCCTTCATTAGAGAAATGGCCCCAAAATACATGAAAATCCCCTCTTTCTTTGAGAAATTAATTTCTCCATTTGTAACATGAAACCAAACTGATATGTTTTCAAGATGTGAGTGAATAGAGTGGAGTAGACTATCATTTTAGACTGTCCTGTGTACATAGTTTTCTGCTGGTTAATACTAAGCCCTTTGAATTCAGACCGCTGATTTCATTATACCATGGCAGCCATATCTCAGGGCTTTCTAGAAGACAGCTTATAGCTTCCTATGATACCTAGAAAAGCTGGAAAAGAAGTATACTAACTCAGCACATTAATGGTTCTGTATTGTCCTGATTCCGAAGCCAGCATTGCTTAGTTTTTGGGGTTGGCTGTCGTCTGCAAGATGTTAATCTGAGGAGAGGTTGCTTTCTGCTGAATACCTTCTGTGAATGAGATTTTCTGCCTTCAGCGTGTTTGATCTTTTAGCAGGCATAAGTTTAGACTGCCCAACCTATATGCCTGCCCCAGTGTCATCCAGGCTTGCTGCTCTTTGGCATGTGACAGCAGCTTCTTGCCATACAAAAAGATCAAACGTAGTCAAGAACCAATAAGAGCCATATTCTGGCTTGAGTTTTTGCTGCAGATGAGCAATGATGAAGCTACCTCAGCAACCTCCCTGCAGAGTAAAAAAGTCAAACAAGTCAGTTGCCTAATAATAAGGAAGGTTAGTTGCAGGAAGAACAGCTAATCAAACACCTTCGTAAACAGTCAGCAATTCTAAGAGGAGTGGGACAAACTGAATAACATCAGATGGACTGTTTCTGACCCACATCTTGTCAGTTCTCAGTGACAAATGTTCCTAGGGTAGATGTGCAAGGAAGGACCTTTTCCTTCCTCATTGAGCTATAAATCTGTGTAGCTTAATAGGATCAAATAAAGAACAAAAATATTTTTTTCAGTCTTCTCAGGAATGAAGGACTCTTTCAAAAATAATAGTGAAGCTAGCCACTTCTGCAGATGTACTTAAAAATGACAAAAAAATATTAAAAATTGATATTATTCTGGAGTTCCAAATTACTGAATTGATCTTTTTCCTTGCAAATACTTTGTCAGTATAGATTGAGTTAGGTTAATATTCACTAATTTTTTTATTCTAAATCTTTTGCTCCTGTCTTAATATTGTGGTGGTTAATTTTATGCTTCAAAAATCTGTCTTTGCAATACTGTCTGCTTATGTAAAATTTACTCTTTTTCTATTTTGGATATTACAAAATTTAATATGATACTACAAAAAGTGACTTTAAGATTTCTATAAGCTATTTTCTCTTTGAGAAAAAAGCCTTACATTTATTTGGTACCTCTGAAAGTATTGAGAATCACTCACACTGCTCTGTTATAATTTATTTAAGAGCCAGACATTGAATTCTGGCCTGTAGTTCCAAACACAGAAGCTATTAAATATTCTCCCACTAAAAAAATCTCACTTCAGATTTTTGCTAGCTGAAAATTATTTCTTCTTGAAAAAATGGAAGCAAATTAGATTAACTTTTGTACAACAAGAAGAATTGGCAGAAGACACATAGGTTACTAATCATAGAGTTAATTAATGGATTGCATAATTTGACTTGTTTCTTCTGGTATAAATGTTCATTGCTCTGCTGCATGTCCTTTAGTTATGATAAAATTTCTTCAGTGTATTCATTCTCTTGTTTTTAAAAAGTATATATTTTCTAATATTCTCTGAGCAGATTATTTAGCAGGCAGCATTTCTTTATTATTTTATGTGGCATTCAGGATATTGGGTGAGTGGTTTATAAATAAAGGATAAAACTTTTGCTTGAAGAGAATAAAAATAATTACTTATTTCTTACACTGTATCTATTCTGTCAATGGGAGTAGTAGTAATAGCACTGCTATCCATTAAATCATTACTCTTGCTTTCCATGTCTAGTTTCATACTGTTTCCCCTTACCATACTCTCAAAAATTCTGTGTAAAAGTGGAAAGTTCTACTTAAAGTGGAATACTTTGCATGTCTTTAACTGCAAGAGAGGGGTCAAAGTATGGTTGTGGAAGAGATTCACCAGGCCCTACTTTTGATTGGCAGAGGAGCCAGAGAATCACAGCCAACTCTATGAAGTTGCAGATGATGAATTCAGACCCCATTTGATCTTTACCACCTCTGCAGCCTCCATAAGAGTCCTGAGTCAGTGTTTACAGTGACCTATTCAGTGTTTACAGCGATCTACAGATATCACAGATTTGTATATCTTAAAAGCCCTCTGGACAGTGGGGCTGTGGCGCAATTCCCTGTGTTTGTAAACCTAGTGTTTCAGTTCGGGAGCACAACTGCAGGTTCAGTGGACCCTGGGAGAGGAGGAAGAGTCTGAGAAAGAATGGACAGATTCTGTGGACCATCATTGGCTCTGAGCTGTCTAAGATGAGATGCTGAAAGCTGAGCTGGTTACTCCAGGCTCTCTTTCCAGACTGTCATCAGGTGCTTCCAAACACTGTCCTTGTTCCTCTAAAGCTAGGTTTTTTTAAAGTTTTTTCCACTGAGTCTCAAGTGAGCCTGAAGTGAACATTGAAGATTAAACAGGACAAACAAAACTCCCCTCCGGAACTGCATGCTCTTCTCCTTCACACTCACTTTAGATTCAGGTACTTGCAAGTTTCTGAGCATGCTGTTTTGAAAGTGCTGCCTTTGGTCATTGTAGTAGCCATTGCAATGGACATTATTCCTGTACAGGAATGTGTGGAGAATGCCAGTAGTAGGAAGGAAAAAGGACAGAGCCATGTTTTCATTATTATGAAGGTGATGTCATAAAAACATTAAGTCTATACAGAACCACAGAATCATTTACACTGGAAAAGACTTCCAAGTTCATCAAGTCAACCTTAGACTGATGACCACCTTGTCAAGCAGACCCTGGAATTAATTGTGATGTTCAGTCATTTCTTGAATATCTCCCTGGATGGTAACTCCAACAACTCCCTGAGCAGCTTGTTCCAGTGTTTAAGAACCCTCTCAGTGAGCAAAGTCTTCTGGATGTCCAGCCTGAACCCTCCCCAGCACAGCTTAAGACTATCTCTTCTCGTCCTGTTGCTAGTTACCTGGAAGAAGAAGACAATCCTCACCTGGTTACAACCTCCTTTCAGGTCATTTAGAGAGTCTTCCCTGAGCTCCCTTTCCTCCAGGATAAACAAACCCACCTCCCTCAGTTGCTCCTCATATGACTTACTTTCCAGACCTTTTACCAGATCTGTTGCCCTTCTCTGTTCACTCCAGCACCTCAATGTCCTTCTTGTAGTGCGAGGCCCAGAACTGAACACAGGACTCAAAGTGTGGCCTCACCAATGCCCAGTACAGGGGAACAATCGCTTCCCTGGTCCTGCTGGTCCTATCACTATTCCTAATACAGGCCAGGATGCCATTGACCTTCTTGGACACTTGGGCACACTGCTGGCTTTTGTCCATCTGGCTGTTGGCCAGCACCTCCAGGTCCTTTTCTGCTAGGTAGATTTTCAGCCTCTGCCTGTAGTGCTGTGTGGGGGTTTTGTGACACAAGTGCAGGACCTGTCACTTGGACTTGTTCAAACCCACATACTTAGCCTTGGCCCATTGATCCACCCTGTCCAGATCCCTCTGTAGAGCCTTCCTGCCCTCCAGCAGAACAACACTGCCACGCAGATTGGTGTCATCTGTGAACTTAACGAGGGTACACTCGATGCTCTATCATCAATAAGGATACTAAACAGGACAGGCACCAATACTGGGCCTAGAGGATACCCTCTTGTGCTCACAATTTCATGGGATATATATAGGTAAATAGATATGGATAGATAGATATAGATATAGATAGATATAGATATATACAGGTAGATGGATGGATGGATAGATAGATAGATGATAGATAGATAGATAGATAGATAGATAGATAGATAGATAGATAGAAAGAATATAGGGAAGATGGCAGGACCTCTTTTTAATTTTTTTTCTTCTGAGAACAAAGCATAATCCAGGATGAATAAAGACTGCCACACCACAGGTGCAGTTTTACCCTTGAATTTATGGAGTTATCTCTCCAGAAGTGGTGAGGACTGCCAGTAGTTGAAGTCTGCCAGCTGCTTTAGTCAGGGAAATTTAGCATCTCGGTTTGGCTTTACCAACCATTTCAAACTGACCTTTTTCACTTTAAATTAAGAGGGAAAAAAGGGAGGGGGAAGAAAGGAAAAATGCTGGCAGTCTTCTGTGCACAATGTACTATTTCAGATGGCTAGCCCTGATCTATCTGTGGAAAATGCATTTCTTTGGTCCCTTGAGGCAGACCTCCAAAGCCTTTGTACAATCTTTTTGGTTATACAATCACTCAGATAACTTTAGATACATTCATAGCAAAAGGAACCTTGAAGGGAAAAAAACTGGTATGTGTATCAGTGACAGCTGCAACCTCTCCTTAAAAAAAAAAAAAATAAAATAATAATAAAAAAAATCCTTTTTTTTCTGAAATGGCTTTACTAAAATGGATAGGAAATGACAGATTTGGCTTCCATGTCATTCTACAGGTCTTTAGTGCCTAGTGCTCCTGAAGAACTTTCTGAACAGCCAAGAATGATTTAAAGTCCTTACAAAAGTCAAGGCTGGTGTGGGAATTTTTGTGTGGTTTTTCTAATCCACTGGATTTATGCAAATGTGACACAACAAAGTAATAAGGGTTGTATGGAATTTTTTCACACTGTTTGATCCTCAGTAGGAGTTCTGAACTGTTAAGTCCAAACTTTTTGTTCCTTGCAGTAGAAGCCTCTATAAAAGTTTAGGACTCCTCTGTGGTCTTTCACCCAATGCTTAAATGAGTTTATACTTATAGCAAGTCCCTTGAAAAAATCTTTTTTTCACCTTTATGAAGTTTGGGGAATGAAGTATGGATGTTCTGTTACATATGAGTTCCAGACAGATTATTTCAGAAGACTTGATAATGTTGAACACTCAAACTACAGACGCACCTAGAGAGAGAGCAAGCATAGCTTGTAACCTTTAAAAAGATACTTGCAACTGTTTATCACAAAATCATAGAATATCCTGAGTTGGAAGGGACCCAAAAGGATCACCAAAGTCCAGCTCCTGGCCCTGCATAGGACAGCCCCAAGAATCATATCATATGCCCAAATGCCAAATACTTCTTGAACTTTGTCAGGTTTGGTGCTGTGACTACTTTCTTAGGAAGCCTTTTCCAGTGCACAGCCACCCGCTTGGTGAAGAACAGTTTCCTAATATCCAAACTAACCCTCCCCTGACACAGCATCATGCCATTCCATTGATTCCATTTATCACTGATCTCAAGAGAGAAGAGATCAGAGCCTGATTCTCCACTTTTACTCGTGAGGAATTTATAGACTGCAGTGATGTCTCCCCTCAGTCTACTCTTCTGCAGGCTGAACAGACCAATTGACTGCAGCCCTCAGTTTATTTTGCAGCTACTTGAGGATATTAAGACTATTTTATTCATGTTTTCTAAGTTCTTGGATACAAGAATTGTGGAACTTCTGGCCAGACAATTCCAGTTAAGAAATATGCATTATATATCTTTCAGAGTTAGCTTATATTTTTCATCACCTTCGATCATTTAATTTATTTAGTACCTTTTGCTATCACTTTCCTTTCTGCAGCATTCAGTGAAACCTAACCTCAGACTGAAACTCAGGAATAGTTAAGTTTGGATATTGAATGTGCCAGCTGCATTTTATCTTTAAAAAGACAATCAGTTTTCGTAAAGAAATTATTACACATACCTGTATTTAAAGATGAAGGGAAGTTTTGACTAGTGAGTTTACTTTAGCTCACATGAGATTTAGCAGGAAATACTAGTTATTAATGCTTTATCTGGGAATATCACTCTGGATTCCTACTTTTTAACATCTTGGTATTTGTTGCTGTGAAGACTGTTAAGTGTTCTTTTGATGTTCTTAAAGGTAAAAATTTTTAAGATCAAAAATACAAGTTGGGGCTACATCTCAGAACAGCCCTTTCTCTCACAGGACCCCTTCACCAACTTCACATTTGTTGCTGTCAGAGAAAGAGAAGCACTACTAGCAAGGGTAAAAAAGGGAAAAAAAGGAGTGCAAAAATCTATACCTTGTTACTGGAGCACCGAATTAACAACAGTAGGATCACTCCAGTTTCAAGGCAGGAATCACAGGAGAGAGGAGAAACCAGCTAGTGCATCACAGATACCTCAGTATTATTGTAAAGCCTGTACTTAATCATGTTAATTGTTGTTCATTACTATGTAACCCATGCTCTTTGCCTACCACGAGTAATATTAATGACTTGTGAAACCTTCTTTCCTGGTCAGGGTTAGATCCATTTTGGAGGTGACATATATTTAAACTAAAACAATGAAGTTATAGCTTAAAGGAAATTTCAGACTTATTGAGTGCCAAAAAGGCATGCACAACAATTTGCTGATGAAAAATCATGCCAGGAATTCGAAGGCTGCTGTAAGGCTTAGTTGAATTTAACTTTTGATGACACTTCTGCACAGGAAGATTATTTATTTCTGTTTTGCAGTTGTTACAGTAACTGGTGAGATGCTGTATGTTGCAACTGCATAGGACTGTGCAGGAAAACACTGTGAGAGCAGAGACAGAGTATGTACATTTGAGAAAATGAGGCACTAATATTCTGTTAATAGCAGATGATTATGAACAAATGTATCCCCTGAGGCCTCAAAGAAAGTCAAGAATGAAAATGAGCAATAATTCTCTAGTTTGTTATATCTGCTTAAAACTGGATTCCAAGAGGAATCTCTCACTGTTTCGTCAGCAATGACTAAAGATATGGTTTTGCGATGAACAGATGTTTTTTGGCAAGAGCCAGAGATTTATCATAATGTAATGGGCTAAAGACATGAAAATAAAAATATGTTTTCACACAAAACAGAGAGATAATGACATCATCAGATGTAAATACTCTGGTACAGCAACTGCTTGATGATGACTTCAAGTACCTTTTCTGGGCATTTCAATTAATTCTACATGATATTCTGGATTTGGCTTGTCAAAGATTGTAGCTGAGTGCTTCAAAATTGATTAAAGGAGACTGGACACCTAATAGCCTTAAGGTTTTATTGAAAATCCTAGTCAGAAAAAATCCTGTCAATATTACTGGAATACTTTGTATATAAAGAATTAATGTATAAAGTACAGACGTTGAAAATAAGAGGGAAAATTACTTTTTTGAAGAACAATATAATCATCAGTATTTAAATGAAATGATGCATTATCTAATTATTATCTTATTAATTAAAGTGTCCTTATAATATGAAACTCTTTATTAGGCTACCTGCCTATCAGAAGGTTGCCATGCAGTATTACTAAACCTGAGCAAGATACACACTGCAATTGAGCCATGACACTGTGTACAGCTGGCCTGAATCCCACTCAGGACCCTTGGCCTGCAGCAGTTGTTGCTTTCTTGACATTAATAGGGAAAGTAAACCAGCTAGTATTAAATTGCACATTGAACACATTACATTTAGGAAAACTGTCTGGCATATTAATTGCAATGTAATTTAATGTAAGGGGTATTGCCGTGTTTAATGCTAGACTAAGAACTGGAGAGGAGAACCAAGCCTTATACAAAAGAAACATCATTTCACCTATATGCTGATGTATAGCTGCTCATCTCACTTAGGCCTGATCAGTCTCACTGCAAAGATACTCAGAAACACACAAGTCTCCAGGCCAAGGGTCCTAAGTGGACCTAATATCCTCATAATGTCTTCAGGAAAAAAAAAGGCTTTATTATTTTTATTGTGGATAGTGGAACGAGTTAAAACTCAGTGTGACAAGGTCAGGCTGAGAGCATTCCAGTAGTTATGGCTGCTTCTCTTTGCTTTTTCTCATACATACCTTTGGTAAAGTAGTGTGGCCTCACTGCACTCAGACTCAAGACAGTCCTTTGTGTACCCAGTTGTGTGTGGGGGGCAATTTTAGCAACATACTTTCCCTTTTCTGAGCCACTTTGTTTATCTGAAAAGCAAAGGCAATGATGCCAACTTCCTTTGCATGGTGCTTTGTGACCTGCGTGTTGAAAGGACCATGCAAGGGCTAGGTATAGTAATTACCACTATTCTTAAAAGACTGTATTTTCTTAGTTTAACCAAAGCAGTTTTGGTAACTTCTGATTTTATTTTTCTACCCTTTATGTTATATTGCCTCTATTTAGTGAATTAAATATTCTGAAACTGTCTTCTAGTGTAGAATTCTGGTTAATACATTTACTGTATTAATAGAACAACCAAATGGAAGATTAAAATGCAGATGAATGAACTGCCTAAAGAGAGCATACTCTCTTAATAAACTAGTTTATTATCATAATACTCTAGTCTGGAAACAATTTTTCAAAGCCTATTAGCATACATAAAAGCATTGTTATCTCTGTGTTTAAAGTAATTCTGAAATCTGTTTGGCAGAAAGTTGCTGTTTGAAAGGTTAGGTGACCTGGGTGAAAATTGTTGGATTTTATGATTGCTATTTATTGCTGCCTTTATATTTGGTTTATTGCACTTCTAGATGTATTCATTATTGATATACATGGCTAATACGTGTAGAATCCTCTTAGAGTCTTGGAATCCATTTATATGTTGTGGTAGTTTCAAAAGTTCACAACCAAAGTGTAAGAAGTATTTCTTCTGTGTATGTAATTTTTGAGTTTATTGATAATTCACTCACTATTTTTGAAGGGAGAGAATATAAATACAACTCCAAATTCACATTTTCTCTCTCACAACTATTTTAATGTAAAACAAAATACATTCTCAATGATGGTCCTCACATGACTCTAAACTAAGGATGATACTTTTTCATGGAGATTTATAATACTGTTCTTTAGAGAACTCTATATATCAGTGATGATATGTGGTTATTAAAGAATAATGTTACATATGTATGTTTTTATGTATGTAATTCATATGCAACCTTTTTGCTGCAGAGGAAGGAAAGGCAGGCACCATCTGAAAGCAGGAGAGTTATTTCTAGTGTACCATACCAGAGAGGCAACAGGCTTTTGAACATGGTCAACAGGAATAAAACACAAAGGCAAATAGATGCAAGGACCCCCATATGTTACTCTCAGCCATCAGCCTACTGTGTTACCTTCTTGCTCTTTTTGCCTGTTGTACCTCTTATGCAGAGATTTCCAATTCCAGATTTTGTGAAACAAAACTTAAAGCAAGGCTTTGTGAAGTCGATATAAATATGTAAGGAGAAGAAAAAAGTTGGGAGTGATATCATAAGTTGTTGCTGTTAGCCATTAATTTATCTGTTCCTGTGTTAAGGAAAATTCATCTTTAAGAAGTTGTCTGCTGGATCCTGGTCCCTGACCAGCTGGCAAGCTATAGGTCTGTAGGTCTTGCTTTCCTGGACAGGAGAGATCTGAGCGGGAATGGGCTACAAGGAGTACTCCCTTCTTGCTTACGGGCTGCTGCAGGCTCAACCCTCCATCCTAGTCCAAATCCTTTGCCTGGCTTTTCAGTGCCTGCCCACTGCCCTTGTGCCCCCTGTGCCCCTTGTTCCCCTGCCTGAGGACCAGCTCACTGCTCTGCTTTCTGATGTTTTCTAACCAAATGTTTTCTTGATGACTTCAGAAGCCCTTAGCTTGATGGTCTCTCTTGGTAGATATTTAGGTCTTGATTAGATTGCCCAATTCTACAGCATTTGTTAAAGCTAAGAGTTTGAAAAGCTGGCCAAAGAAATTAGTGTCTTCTTTGTGATCTGCTCTCTGTTGGAAGGCAAATTTGAAAAGAAACCTTGGAAATATTTTAAATTTACTGTTAAGAACTTAAAATATTTAATTAACCTGTTTTTAAAAAACTTGTCACTGCAAGTTTCTTCATAAGCTTTCAGTTCTTCACAGTGAAGAGTTCTGTACCAAATCAAACATCGTGTTTTGGATTCATTGTCTTTGCAGTTGCAACATGAGTTGTCAACAACATTGGAGTGTAATTTAAATTAAGAAATGTAGTCCCAGTAGGGAAGCATGAGTTTATGCCTTCTGCTTCACCAGTTACATGAATTCAAGAGGCAACAGGAACAAACTGAAACATGGGAGGTTCTCTGAAGGTGTTTTCAGTGTGTGGATAGCTGAGCACTGTCAGAAGTTGTCTGCAGGGCCTGTGTGGTCCCCATACCTGGAGAAGTTCAAAAGCCATTCAGACATGGGCCTGAGGTGTGATATGGAGCACTTAAAGAATTTTATCACAGGATGCAGCTGGGACTAGGGTTTAGGTGTCACATCTTGGTGTGTTCCAGGGGAACAAAATCTGAAAATGGACAGGGTAGGGAGAAGGCAGTTTGGCCAGCAAGTCAGGTGGGTTAGTGGTAGTTTTAACTGTCTTTGTTTGGTTTTTTTTGTAGGTTTTTTTTTTGTATGTTTTTCTTTTTGTTGTGTTTGTTTGTTTGTTTGTTAAGGGCAATTGGAATAGAAGCTCTTGAATTTTAGAAAAGAATAATTCACATAGGTGTTTCAGCCATTTCCTGGAGCAAGGTAGTCAATATTAAGGCACTTTGCCACGTGATGTTAGGATAAGATGAATTAACCTGAAATTGATGGAGAGATTGCAGCTGATTTCCTTTGTAACTGAGACTCATAGCTGAGGTAAAGCCAATCTATAATTATATTAGTTAGAATAAACCAAATAACTCATTATTTATCATTTGATTCTTTCATGTTGTTCACATACCTTTAGATCAGCCCAGAAATACAGGTAGGAACTGGGCCCAACAAGTACAATTTAATTACCATAATACATCTTTTTGACATGTCCAGAAGTAAAATGGTCAGCAGGTCATTACATTTCCTTTATTTAATAAAACTGCATATAAATGACGTAATGAAAAATGCTTGCAGGCAAGTTCTTTAGAAGACTGTCAAAAGATGTCAGATGATGCTCTCAGGTGCACATTTAGATGTCATTAACTAAAGACACACATATGAAAGATACTATATAAAGCCAGAGTCCATTCCTTTCCACTGATGCTATAGTTTCCCCCACATTCACCGAATGCAGATAGACCGTATAAAGTTGGGTGGGCCTGCAAAGATTTATTTTTATATTAATAAAAATGCATTTGGACTCTAATTCCTCTGTACTCCAGTCTGAAAGTATATTAAATCTTTCAAAATTAAAGTATTTACTGAGTAATCATCTGGGCAACCTCTGTTTTTTCTTTTGTAAAAATTACTGAATACTTGTGCTGCACGTCTGCATTTTCCCACAGGAAAATAAGAAAAAAAAACAAAAACCAAAAAACAGTGATGATAAAGCACTTTATCTTGGATGAGGGTAAAAAGAGCTTTTGTGCCTTCAGTATTGGGTATGGCTGGTTTGGAACACGGATTTGCAAAGTATAATCCAAACATAGACTTTCAGAGAGATCTGGACTGTCCATTACAGCAGATGAAACTGGTTTCTTTCCATTATAGAAATCAGGCAGAGAAAATACCATGCAGGGAAACAGTCAGTGTACACAGCAACTTTCATTTCAGTTGTCTTAAGCCCAAGGAGTAATTCATTCTCAGGAACTGATTTTAATCAGGGTTGAGGACAGCTATCCTACTGCTCCCATATATCCTTCTCTAAGCAATGTTGTCTATACAGAACCTTGCAGCTAAGCATAAAAAGCATGTTTCACCACTTTATGGAATTCCAATTGTTTGTATTTGTTGAAAAACTAAAACTAAACAGAATTTTTTATATCTTTTTTTTTTAATCTATCATATGAAATAAAGTACTAAAAAATGAACAACATAGCACATTATTTTATATATACCAAAAAGGGTATCTGGGATTTATCTCACGGAGGCTGAAATAAGTGCCACTATCATGGTCAAACACCAAGAACAGATAGAACCTAGCAGGGACTGACTTAGTCCAAGTGGCTTAAGCCATCTACTTTACCTACAGATTACTGAACAAGTTTTGACTCACACATCAACTTTTTAGTTTTTACTTTTTGAGCCTCTTACCTCCACCAAGAAAACATTAGGATTTATTGCCAAATTGATAAACAGCTGCATAAAACTTTAAACAACTCTGATACATTTTTTCCACAAATATGTACAGACATACTAAAAACAACCTAACTTTAAAAAAATATAAAAATATTTCTAGGTTTTATATTATCAGTGAATTACAATCCTAATTTTCAGAAGTTGTATTTAGTTCTTACTCTGTGTTGAATTACATTAAGATGAAAATGGAAATAAAAAACATCAGTAATATACTAACTGAATAAAAATTTATTAAATTTGAATATGCAACGAAAAGATTTATTAAAAAGTGTTTCTCAGTGAAAAGATGGTGTTTTATTAAACCAAAAAGCTGTGCCTATTTTGTGTAATTCTATATGTTAAATCAGGTATAAATCACTTTGTCATATGTGCCTCATAACTACCTTTTATTGAAAAAAACCATACTCTCAGTTTTCCAGTTTCCAATTGTTTTTTTAAACTTTATTAATTGATTTGTAATAAACAACCTAATCTAGGAAAAATGAAATTCCGAAGTTTCAAAACAGCTATAAGTTCCTTCCAACAAATTCCAGTATATTGTAAAAAATATTCCTCATTTTGCCAGTCTTTAATTAAAATGTAGGCAGTAGAGGTAGTAAGTTGGCAGGGCTTAAATGTAAATTAACTTTAGTCAGTGTACGATTTACAAAATAACCTTGAGGGTGCCCATCCTCCCAAAGACCAATAGGAGATTATAAACAAATTTTACTCAGACAGTTGTGATCATAACAAAATATATAGGAAGTGTTTTTATTATAACCAAAGCATACAGTTGTTAAAATTTCAACTGAGTGAGGTGAAATATTATGAACTATTTGTGATTTCAATTGAAAAACATGCAAACTTTCCATTCCTTTACCTCCATTTTCGAGTAATTGTCTTTTCATATAAAACACTGCTATTTTTTTCAGTGTTTGTTTTGTTGGCCCTCCAAATATTTTAAAATCCATTTTTAAAGTATGTTCCTAACTGTGCATTTTGTACCAGAAAAATTTAAAGCCATTTTCACAGTTCTTTGATGTAGCTGTCTTCAAAAGGATTATGAAAGTAGCAAAATAGTCTTTTATTTTAGTGACTCTATCTGTTTATCTTGTATGTATTGAATAGACTGCTGTACATCAGCCCAGGATGATTTCTTCTGGAGTTATTGTCTTCAGATTGTCATTTAAACTACGTAATTTGTCAAGGCTTGACATGTTCTGCCAAAAGCCTTTTTTTTTCCCCAACCTCAGCAAGAGAGACATTACAATCATGACTTTCAGTGGGGTTTTTTTTTTTTTTGTTTTTAGTAGAGAGCACTCTTACATCTCATGATTGCAAATGAATACAATTATGAGAACATTTGATATTTCCTCACATGCCTCTCTCTTTTCTCTGTTTTCACTATATTCTGTGTTTTCTTATTTTGCCTGCCATTTTTTTGAGGAACAAATAAGGACTCAAATAAGTGCAGTTGTAAATGACTAGATCAGTTTATCATTGCTTTATAGAGATTGTAGAAGATACCTGAGCCTGAAAAATGTTCCATAAGCATAAATTTTATCAATAGTTTAATCTTATACCAAACCTTAAGAAGAAAAGAATTGTAAATTATCGAAGATGTTGAAATGCCATTGAAGACTCACAAAGGATTATAAATAATGACTGAGAAAAAAAAGATTATTTTGGTGGTTAGCTGAGCAAGTCACTTACTAATGACTATTTCAAAGCCCATTTTCTACTGATTTAACCTATTCTGCTTTAATTTTCTACTCAAGCCTTTGTCTGTTGGACAAATTGTTGGACATTCCTTATATCCAGTCAGTACAGATAACACCACCTTCACTTCCACTCAGCAATACAGGTCCAATTGGTAAGAAATTCCTGTATAGGTTTTGTACACATACTTGTGTATCACCCAGTAGTCAATTCAGCAGAGCTGGGTTGGGGAGCAGAGTCTTATCCTAAATGCTTCTGTCTCTCATTCCAAAATGATAGTAATAAGGGATGTGATCATCCTGGGGCTGTTGGCACATTCTGCCACCATTGCTGGCCCTCATGTTGCCCCATCAGGAAGAGAATCATCAGGTAGTCACCATCAACTCCCAGCTTAGGCTCCATGGCAAAGTAGCCTGCTCACTTTGTTTCCTGGTACACTTAAAACCTAAACCAACGAAATATTTAGCCCTATGAAAGATGAAAACTGCAGCCTTTAGCTGCTAAGTATCTGAGGCAGAAATTAAACCCATGTTTTCCAGTGCCATGAGGTGCCCAGGGTCCATAGGACAACACGTGCTTTTCCTTGGGTTAGTTTCAAAGCTCACTCCTTTGGACTTGGAAATCTCATTTATGTTGCAACAAGTTGTATTTTCCCAACCTTTAGAACTCACAGCCTGTGATTATCTCCATAAAATCAGCAACTGTTACCATTATCTAAATAAAAGATTGCATAATTTTCTAAAATGTGACTGGAGGAGGAAATACCAGAATGCCATTTCTCTCCTTTTGCCATCCTCTGGATGAGAAAATTTGTCAAGCAAGAGGAGACCCAAAATCGATTTCTTTTGCTGCAGAATCTTCCTCCCCATTTATAGAGGAATATAAAATATTTTAGAGGCAATCACCTGTTGATGTTATTGTAATTTGCTTCAGGTTCATTTACTTACAAAATGTAATGCAGGGGTCTGCAGTTAAGAATTCTCTCTTGATCATAAGGGCTAGAGAATCAGACCAGCACCCAATGGGGCACCAACTTCTCATCTGCACTGGAAATGCTAAAAAAGAGCAGTGGAAAGTACCTGCCTAGCTCAGGAGAGGGTGCTAGGTAATCACCAGAGAAGTCTAAGGTGTTTGATTAAAATGTATTTAAGAGGCAGCCTTTTCCCCCTTGCTTCCAGGGTAGATGTGAAAAGGAAGTCATGTATCCCTGTGTTTTGAGAAACAGCAGCAGTTTTGCCTATGATATATTAAATACTGAGCTGGTATTTTAGCCTTAGTCCAAAAATGCTTACAAGAGCTTCCATGCACATGAGCATTTTTGTTAAAAACAAGAACAAATCCCCCACTGTTTTATTTTAGATCTCATTCAAGCTTGAATGCGAGAAGATACCATGGGCTATTTCACTGCAAGATGCATTGCTGCAGGTAAATAAAAGAAAGTTTAAGTGACCATGAACAGTAAGGTTAAAAAGTAAAAATGTTCAAATTCTTCCTAGATTACCTCAATATTTGTTTTTCAATAAAAAGGCTTTTGAATAAGGAATCAAATATTATTTTTCACTGTGTGGATTTGTGAATAAATAAAGTTAATATAGAACTTGATTTGCAGCAAAAGTACCCAGCTGAAATGCCAGCTTCAACCTTCCCTAGAAGCTCGGGGAAATGAAACTGGGCTGTCTGGAACTCTGTAAGGTAGCTGCTTTTTTTTTTTTTCCACTTTCAGACATGAATCGATTGATTTGATGAAAAGTAATTTATCAAGGGGGAAAGGCAACAGGATAATTTACAGTGCAATGAGATGATTTGCCATCCCTAAAATTGCTTTCCTGAAATCTGAAATTATGTACAGTCCTTCTCTCGGAAAGGCTATTAGTGGGGCTGCTCTTTGCTTCCCACTGCTTTGGCCACAATCTTCTCTTCGTTTGTGATTTTCAGATCTCTTGCTGCTCACCCCAGGCCAGATGCTGGCAGCAGCTGGCTGTGCCCTTCCAGTCCCTCAGCTACTGCTCTCACAGGCAGTCTGACTCTGCTTCACTTTGCTGTCCCAGCTCTTGACTGCCCTGGATAAAGTTTGCTGCTTTCTTTTCAGCACGTTTCCAATATCCTTGCTAACAAGGCACTGCTGAAGCAGTCTTCCCCAGTCCCTTACCCTAGGTTTTTATCTTTTTACTTTGAACAGTTGCCTAAGCCACACTTCTTCAGTTTTGGTCACCCCAGAATTATAAAAAAAAAATTATTCTTCACATTTGTGGAATATTCTCCACTTCATATCAGAACTTATTTGATAACAAAAATGCCTCTATTGATAGATTTTTAAATGTTTTAGACCTGCTTATTTGTATTGTTTTGCAAATCGTTTCATACCTCAGATGTCAGGTGACCACCATTACATTATAGGGGGAAGTAATGCTATTTTAAATTGTTGTTCAGTTTTGGTGTTTGAGCTATTCAGCTGCCTTCCTTTATTTTTAGGAAACACTCAGGATTTTTCATTATGGTTAAATTATCTTAAAACAGTTGTCTTTACAGTTTACTTTTGGTAGTTTCTTTTTATTATATTAATCTAGATTCAATGTTCTTGAATCCATTAATTTAACATATCTGTAAAGGTTTGCTTATTTTGAACCTAAAAATTAAAGAAGATTCGAGACTTTTTTTCAGCTAGGTCTTCCATATGTAGTGGAAAAATTACCTCAAAAATTGGTGCAAAAACCCTGGATACATGCCTTAGGTAAACAGTTCAGATCCTTGAATTGTATCTGATTACAGAAAATACTCCGCTGAGTTGCCAAATGCATTTTAAAATTTTACTGTTTATTGTGTTGTATACAAAAAGTGATATTCCCCTCCCAGTCTAGATGGACATACAACTGTTTTCAGACCTTTTCTGTGGACAGAGTTAATTTAGTAAGATTTCTATCTCATCTCTTATTTCTCTGTTCATGTTTCTTCTCCCCCCATCACTACTATCTCAAGAGATGCCTTAAATTACATTTAGCCTGGGCAAGATAAATAAATGGAGAAGAGAAAGAACAACATAATTTGCCTTAATGGAGATGAACTGAGAATTTCCCTGGAAATTGTAATCTGAGGGTTGAATAAAGGATAAATTGAAGTTGTTACAATTTCAGTGAACAATCATTATACAGCAGTACACATCCTTAAACAGGAATGGTTACATTCCTATTTTTTGGTAACAAATTACCTTCACTTTATTGTAACAAAAAAATTAAATCTAGATTTCTTTTCCAGTGCTGGAATTTAACCAAAATCTCAGATCTGATCCTTTGTAATATTTATTTACACCATTAAGGACAGGGAGAGGAGATATAAACAAGTTCCCTTTTTCTCTTTTGATTCCTTAGGGTTTTTATATATTTGTAGATTTTTACATAGCTGTATATTTTCTCACACTCAAGATAGCAGCTAACAGTTCCTAACAGTTTCCCATGGTTTATGCCACATTTCTGAATTTTGTTTAACTGTCTCTTCAATGAACAAGATTGCAGCAACGACATCATGTTTGGGACCAGAATGACAAGGCAAAACAAGGTAGAAGACCCAGAACCCTTGGAGATGCTCCAATGGGGCAGTTCTGAGGATAGTACCAGGGTGCTACCAGGGGCAAAAGGTTGGATAAACCCACTAGATATGATAACTAAATAGTGTTATTAATTTGTAAGAACCCTACACTGCCACGTGCCTATATGCTCCCTGTATCTGAAAGCTTTCATTAAAGAACTGCTCTCTACCTATACTAATATTGTTTTGAAAGCTTTTTTCCTCGAGTTTAGGCAACACTTTCTCTGTGTCTAATTTTCCATACAAAGACCTCTTCTTTAGAGCAGTAACATTGTCTGCTCACGTTCAAGTATCTTTTTTCTGCGTTGAGTACTCCTTTTTTTCTGTGGCAGTCCTACAATATCAGATTCTGAAAATCCTGGCTGTTCTGGAGAGAATAGCTGACACTTTGCCCATGTGTCTTTGTAAACCACAAACAAATAGTGTTTCCTATTCATTATTTAATATGTAGAACCTAACAATGAAATGCCCAGAAGACCTCAGTGAGAGTGAGGCCTCCCTGGGACGCTGGTAGGTACATGGAAAGCCTGTTCTCAGAGGAGCTTCCAGAAGGGTAAATCAAGAAAGCAAACAGAAGAAAAAAGAGATTTGATGTGACTTGCCCTAGTTTGCACAGGAGGTGACTGAAAGGATTGGGAATAAAATAAAACTCTTCTGACTCACAGGTTGCTACTCTTTTATAACTGGAATTTAGTTTTTGTAGGCAGCTCAAAATGTCATGGTCAGTGAAAGGGTTGAGACAAAAGATTCCTGAATAAGAAAGGGCAGATTATTATACAAATGCTGAAAAAGGTTCAACTATATATATGAAGGGTTTGCCATGCAATATAGTTAACTTATTTGAAGTGAATTGTGTGAATTGGAATAGGGCTTAAGTATGAGATATTTGTATAAGTTTGATATTCTTTGATTCTCATATGAGGATAGTTGCAATCTACCAATGGAAATGTATCTTGAAATATCTGGCAAATAAACTTTCCAGTTTTAATGGTGTTAATGAACACTTCTTGTATGTTAAGAGCATGCCTTCAATCTGGAGAAAAGAATATCTGATCTGCTCAATAGCCTAGAAGTTCAGGTTCAAAAGAAGTTAAAAAATACTTGGTATATTGGAGAAGAGACTGCTGAGAAGAGGAATGATTGGATAAAACATAAGTTTTATATTTCTTTACTTCTTAAGATGAAAAAAAAATCACTTTTGCCTTGAAATTGGGAATGTTTCCTGGTTGCTGTACAAGGTCTTGTATTTCCTTCATCTGGCTATTTTTTAATTGTTTTGTTGATATAAAAATCATATAAATATAAGCAAAGTGAATTTTAATTATGATGTAATGAAATGATTTCTCCATGTAACTTCAGTGCTGTTTCTGTTTTTTTTTGCTTTTACATTTGTACTCATAATGTCAACTCTATGAACTGATATTGAAATGAAAAGTATTTTTCTTTAGAGATTTTTAAGAAACCACTTTTTTTTTTTTTTTTTTTTTTTTTTTTTAATATAATAGACATAAGAGATAAAACATTACTCTGGGAGAAGAAAGCCACAGGGAGTTGTGGAGCAGTTAAATTATCTGGGCAATGCACATCTTAATATTTATCAGAAAAGTTCTCTTCAGTGTTCGTGTTAATTGGTATATTGATACAGTCATGTGTTTTATGAAAAATATGCCAATGTTCATGGTTTGATACAGTGAAGATTGGAAAGAATGCCTCCCCCCCAGTCTGAATAGGTTTTGGTTAAGTCTAAGACCAAACCTTCAGAAAGGTTCAAGTTTGGTAGTTATATTGCTGAGTTTTCTGGTGCTGAGTATGGGATTACTCCCACAGACAACATACATAAGGAATACTCCTTGAAACTGCTGAGTCATTTTGCAGTAGGTAATAATTTAGGTGAATTACCTTGAATTAACTGAAACAGATGAATTCATGGCTTTGGCAAAATTAATCTGTAAAAAAATTAAAATAAGTAAATTACTAGTCAGCTAACTTGATCTATAAATTTCTCTCCAGAGTGCTCTAATGAAAGCTCTGGGTGCAGGACTGGGCTGCATGTTTAGCAGCTAATTTGCATCTTAGCTTGTATTCGCCTTGCTACAGTGGAAGAATAATTGCAATTGCATGCACTGCATTAAATGTGTTGACTGAAGCTGTAAATTGGAGAAGACTGTATTTAGTATATAAATCTGAAGAGCACTGCCAGGTTTGGTCATAAATATGTAACTTTCTGAATTCTATGACAGATAATAAGAAACATGTCAATAAGTGATGAAATGTAGATTTCCAATTACTTTAACAACAATAAACTGCCTTTTTGTCATGTATTTATTACAAATGTTTCATCATTTCTACTTGAAAAAATAGAATGGAGGGTGAATAACCAGAGGGAATTCCCAAGTGAGTAGAAAACTAATGTGTTCACCATTCCAGGGGGAAAAGGAAGACTTATGTTTGGCTTTAGCAGTAGGAATTAATTCACTCTGTTGTTTTGTTTCTACTGCTGAGAGGAAGAAATTTATTTTTCAATATTCTGATAGAAGGAATTTATTAACTTGGTTTGTCTGTGACACCACAATAAAAACATTTGGAATTATAAAAAATTCTGATATGTTTTAAAACTGTATCAAATGACTGAAAATATGTAAGGCTGTTTTTTCAGGGAGGATGCAAGAAGCACAGTAATCTCATTATCAAAATCAGATAGTGATAGCTTTGTCAGGAGACCACCTACTTCAGCTTTCATGGGCTCTCTGGGAAATTGTAGAGTTTTGATGTTGTAGAAAACACAGCCACTTTTTAGAAGGGAAAAGAGATTTATCTTAATGAAAATGGGCTATGTGAACACAAGTCTACGTTTAGCTGTATTGCAATGTCTCATAAAAAAGGGAACTGACTTACTACTGAGAATTAACTTGTTGGTGCCCTAAACTTGTCAAAGCTGCCTGCTGAGAGAGGTACTTTCTGCTTGGGATGCTGTCCTCAAGGTCAGGGCCTTCTCTTCATACTGTGCCTCTAAAATTCTGTGCTAATTAAGTGTTCAAAAAAGGCATGCCTTACTCATAGTTTCAATGAGGGCTGGGAGCATGAGGTCTTGTTGAGTTTGCTCCTACAAAGCGAAAAACATAACAGTTCTGCACACTGTTTTCATTTAGGTACTTCCAGAGGGTGAGGATAACCAGACTGCACAAGGATTATGAAATGTTTCCAAAGTATTTATTTGGTTTTTAATACACTATAGGTAGCAAATGAATACCTTTCTATCTTGTGAGACTGGGGGAAGCATTATTACATTGCTATGACAGTAGGAGCAATGTTGTAGAGGAAGGGAAACCTGACTGGCAGAATTCATCCACATTTAGAAACCAGATTTAGATACCCTTTCAAGTCAGAAGCAACAACAGCCAGGCCTGATGAGACTTTTGCACCCTATGAGTTTATGAAGGTGTTACAGCCACATGTATTCTTAGAGGGAGTAATTTCAAATATGAATTCCTGATTTTATACTCAGGGCTAATAAATACAAACATGTTTTTTGGTTTTGTTTCTGGTTTGGTTTTTTTTGTTTTGTTTTGTTTTGTTTGTTTTTTGGTGTTTTTGTTTGTTTGTTTGTTTTAATATGGGCCACAGACAAGATCTGTGGCTTTTTGGGGTGTTCTAGAATACTCTTTTATCTGTAACTGTCTCTGCAAGAAAAGCCTTGTGTTGAAGAACATGAACTGATGTTTTATTGAGCAACTACTTCTTAATGACATTTTGTAGAAGGCCCCCATATCAAACATACACGTGAGATAGAAAGGCAGTTGTGTGGGTGAAGACTAATACAAAACATGAAAATTATGCAGATCACATGGAAATATCCTCATTTTACATATAGCACACTGCAATGCATTTCTAAAATGTGTTGGTTTGGCTGATGCTGAGCTTTTATGCTGGTAACTTTTATTATGTCAGTGATTATAGTGACCTACATACTACTATGAATAATTCTAACCTAAGCATGAATGTGCTTGGGAGCACAGATTTCTGGCATATGGTATTCTTTTCTGTTAAAATATTTGCCAAAATTACTTTTGTTCTGAAATATATGCACAGATTTTTATACCTAATTGTCTATTTGGCTGTAATTACATTCACCTCAACCTCAAAAGTAAGTAACAAAGTATTTCAAAATTTATTTTATCCTTCACAAAGTTTTAAGGTTCTGCATTTTTTTTTAAAAAACGCATCTCTGTAAGTGTTCATTCTTTAAAAATGTAGAATTCGTTTCTGCCAACATGAGATGTGTTTACAGTTTACTCAGAGTAGAGATTTCTGTAGAGAAGTAACACTTGTTTGTGTCTCTAGTTCATGCAAAAAGAGCTAGAAACTCTGAAATACGTTTGAAAAAAAAGAAAACAAAACCAACAAACCCCACCAAATTAAGTAAAAACATGGCATGATGACAGTTGGCTCCTTTTCTTGTTTGTAGTTCACCTCATAGTGGTGAATATATGGTGTTAATGGTGAATATCCATATTCAAAGACGGATAAATTAAATGAAGATATAGAAACTATACAGAACCCAAATATTTACAATTGTACACCATCCACATGCAATAATTTCAATGTATTATATACAGAAATTACCCTTTCACAGCTTTATTGCAGAAGTTCACCTGTTACCTATTGCTTGTTCTTTTCTTCTTTCTTTCAAAATACACATAATTAAAGTGTACTACACAAGCCATGAGAACATGTTACTCTTAAAATGGGTAGAATAACCTTTCTCTCATCCAGTGATTACATTGTAAACCAAATACCATTTTGATTTCAACTATGTAAAAAAAAAAAAAAAAAAAAAAAAAGGTAATCTTTTTAGATGGCATGTTGCACCAGTTGAAGATTATATTACAACAGAGGAAGGGAAACAACATTATTTTCAAAGCTCAAGTGACCTTTTACTAGCAGTTCTCCTGAAGATTAGCAAGGTTATTTTTTCATAAATGAGTCATTATTCACCAGCTGTAACAGAACTAATGCAGACTGAGCAGGAACCAGCAGAAGAGGAAGTTCAGTAATGCTTCCCAGGTTAACTGAAAGGCTCATCATCCTTTTATTTCTTGGTATTTGTTTCTTTCATTTCATTTAGAAATGCCTACTGAGGGACAGGCAGGTGTCTGCAGTGACTCAGGCATGCATGGAGGAACTACTGATCTATCAGAAGGTGAGCAAAATCCAATCTCAACCCTGAGCCATCTCTTTTCAGTAGAAGTAGGTCACTTGAGAGAAAGATGGATAGATATATTGATGATCTGGACCAAATGAAAAAATGAAATTAAAGCTATGAGAAAATATTGTAATGACCAGTGATGCTTTTTGTATGTGTTTAAAAATACATTAAAATTTTTAATTTTTAATAATACATTATATTACATCATATTATATATATATATGTATATATAATAAAATCACTATTGTGGTGAATATAATTTCTCTTTCAGTTATCATGCTTTTCTGGAATGCAGAAGGTTTTTATCATTCTGGGAATGATAAAGATGTTTTTGTTGTTGGTTTTTTTTGTTGATTTTTTTTTTGTTTTGTTTGTTTTGTATGGTTGGTTTTTTGGTTTGTGTTTTTTGGGGGTTTTTTGTTTGATTTTTTTATTTTTTTTGAGTTTTTTTTGTTTTTATTTTAGCAAAAACTCCTTTTTCCTCTTGAACTAAGATAGGAAGTTATGAATTAAGCAAAATAATTCTGTGAGAAGTAAATTCAAAACTGTGTTTTATATAAACACTCTGGTGAAAAAAAACTTGATAGGTACACAGCTGAAGATGAGTGCCCTAAGAGCACTAATGAGTATTAATTATCTTAAACAGCCTCACTGAGGACCCCCACTTGACCCGTGGGAACGGGGATTCCATTTCAGCTCCCACTGCGGTACTTGCCTGCTCCCGACCTATGTTATAGGTTCTGTGCCTTCATACTTGTGCATCTGCAAAAATGAATTGCTTTGTATCCCCTTTATGTATTAATTCACTGCACTGTGAGACAACGCAGTAAAGAGAGAAGTAGGTTTTAAAGTAGAATTAGTTCAGGCTGAACATAGCTATAACTTTCTGCCTAGGTTGTGGGTAGATACAAAATTCACATAAATTGACAAGTTTTTATAATTATCTTTAAGTTTTGAGGAATTTTTATTAAAGTATCTGTTCAAAATACCAGCACTTCAGTTTCTATAGTCAGAGATTATGTTCCTAAAGGAAAAAACTTAGTACTCTGAATAATTTCATGACTCTGAGTGAAGTAAACGAAGTCTTGTTGAGATCTGTAGCAATAAGCCTCAGAAGATGGAAAAAGCTCACCATAATGTTTGGAAAGCATGCTTTTACTCAGCTGTAAAATGGAGTCTGTGTCACCTTTCTTGTCCCCAGAACACCCTGGGAACACCCTCATTAGAATGCAAGAAAGTACCCGGGCAGGTTCTGTGAGAAACTCTTTCCCTGGCCTGTTGTTAACCCTTTTCCTACTCACTGTAAACCCTCGATTTTCCTTGGTGTGACATCACTTCCCCTGTGACCCTATATAAACCCTTACCCTGGGAATAAACTTTCTTTCTGCTTCCTGTCCTGCTGCCTGCATGGTGTTCTTCCTGGGATATCTCTGGGACCACGTGGAGTGGGAGAGGGGAAGGGGGAGCATCCACTCAGCTGTCATAGAGATCAATAAACACACTGCAAGTATTCAGCTCCATTGGTGGTGCTGGGCAGGGAAATACAGACTTCTTTCCCTGAATGCTGAGCAATTTCCTAATATCTAGGTAGTTAACTCTGGCTTTTACATGAAGTACCCGTGGCAGTGAGGACAGACTTTCCTACTTGAAACATTCAGTGATGTGTATAAAGTCCTGAGTTTTAGCCTATAGGAATTTCTATTGAAGGCTGTGCTAAAAGAGAACTCTGCAGGTCACTCTGTACCTCTGTAGGGATGGCATTTGGTCTCGGTCGGTATGTTTTATTACTTTGGAGTAGCTGGGCCAGGTGACCTTTCTGTGAGAGCAGGAAACAGTTGGCTATGCTGTGGGAGAGCTTGTTGGATAGTGGTAGGGAAGAGGACAGAGAGTTCAAAAATCTGGGAGCTCAAGGTCTGAGGGGAGAGGGACAAACACAGGTGGGCAGCTCAGGGACTGGGAATAGACAAGGGACTCTCAGGGGTGATAAACGAAGAGAAACCTCAGGAGGTAAATCAAGTAATTACTAGCCATGCCCTGTACAGTGGATAGGGGGAAGACTTGAATGTCAAACCTTACTGTTGTTATTTAAGTTGTTTAGATTATTTTGCAAAACTATTTATGCCAGCCTAATTTAGTGAAAGTCCTTCCTCCATCTCTCCGTTTTATTTTAAAGCTTTTGGATTATTTCTGGGAACTGACCATAGAGGCAAACACTCTAGGCAGATCTAGTTCAAAGCCCTTGTTGAGATGGTAACCTGATGCAAAAGAACTAGTGAAAAGCCAGATGCATGAAATGTATGGATTTCTTTAATATTTGGAAAGTAGTGGAAAATGCATTTCATATTCTATAAACAGTTTTTAGAAAGACAGTTGTAACTAGATTGAGAGAATTTAAACTCGTGCTGTAATTTGCTGTACTTTTTGGAACAGTCCTAGTTCTCTTTAGCCCTGGAGAAAAGGATCACTGGTGTATATATGTATTTAACATTTTGTTTTGTAAGCTACCTTATGGAATGCATAAATCAGTTGCATTAATTCAAGGGTGAAACTAAAATTTTTGTTCATCTATATCCTTCCTCTGTAAATCCCTTCTGCTGTAAATTTTCTAAATACTGGTGTCCTATATAGAAAACAGTTGTACATTTGAAAAAAAAAAAAAAATTGCTGCTATATCTTTTCTAGGGCCTTAGGTGTTATGTGTTTTTATCTTCTAAATCCGACAGAAGATATCCTTTAGATTCAGCTTGAATTTAGAAGCCTGTTGTTGTTAGCAGTAAGGGAAAAATAATTACACTGGAAAGATGAAGACATCTGATGTGGAAATAATCTGTAGACAGAAAATATAAAATGTAACTACTGTTTTCAAGTAAAATCAACTTTAAATATCATCATTAAGTATGTCATTGATCATTTTGTCAAACCATCTTACTAATGTGAGTTATTTGGCATGACGTCTTTAATTGAAAAGGCATTCTGAAAGAATAACATTGCGGGTCTTTCAGCTGCAAACCAATAAAAGTCTTAACTGTTTAAGGAACTTTCTGTCTTTAGTAAAAAGCATCATTTAAAAGTGACTGGAAGGCTTTTAAGTGATAATATAGGAAAAAAAAAAATGGATAGCATCATAATAACACCACAGTGTGGTAACTTTGGCCTGAGCTCTGAAATTTGGACAAACAAAACAGAACTGGTCTTTGATGTGTTCAAGTATTTTTAGTTGCTTTAAAAATGTTTGGAAACCAAGAGATTTTTTTTTTTTTCTGTTTTTAAGAGCATGAGGATTAGTTACTGTATTTTCTACAAAATTCCTTTTCATGGATGCTATAGGTGACACCATATTATCACATTTTACTTACAATTTCAATTTAGCAGCTAATTTTTTCCTCTTGTGAAAATCTCTTGACTGATTGCTTCTGCTTTGTAGAATGCATATGTATTGCATACTGCATTTTGTAATATTTTTTCTGTAAGTTAGTAAAACAATTAACTTAGAATTGGGTAATGTCAGATTTGCTTCTCTTTATTTTAATGCTATTAAAACAAGTGTTGTAGCTAATTCTATATTCTATCCTCTGGAATAGATATTCTGTCTTTGAGAAGTCTCTACTTGGTTTTATTAGTTTTAAGTGTGTATGAGATGGTTTCTTTCTTAATGTTCACTCAACACTCTAGGATTTAAGAGACCTTTACAACTACATTTAAATACTGACTTTAATTTATATTTAGATATTGAGATAACAGACTTACTTTCCTTCATTAAACTGTTGAGAAGCTCTCACTGAAGAATATGGGCAACCAAATATTTGGAAAGATCAATCGATATGTTTTGCAACCTGTGAGAGTAAGTTTAAGAGGTGGCTTTCTGAAAGTCTTCATTGTACTTGCAAAGGTACATATACACATTCATGAACATATATAGAAAATTTTGTTTAGAGATAGAAAGAACTTTTCTGAAAGCTACAGTAATGTCCTCTAGAATAGTCTGTGTTAACTCTTTAAGGTATAAAGATGATCCTTGTCTGGGGTCTGCTTAAGAGGGCGGGTTCTCCCTGGTGTTCCCACCCCTTTCATATGTGTGTTTAAGGTCCAGCTACTGCAAGTACTGTGTAAATATTTTTTGGGAATAAATGTGTTGCAGTGTGCAGAAATGAAACCTAAAACCCCATAATTTTATGGATAAATTGTGTAAAACTTAGGGAGAAAAGTAGACTACCATTACAAAAATATAGTCTTTGAGATAGGTATTGGATGTGTAGACTGTATGAGACATGATCTATTTTATATGGCTATACTGACTCCCATGCTAGCGCTGCTCCTGACAGGACATCCATTCTGGCTGTGGCATTCAAAGGCAAATGCAGCTGCTCTACTTATCTCAAGGTCAGTCATGTTTTCATAAATCAAAATGATTTTTGACAAGATAGAACTTAATTTGGCCAATTGTTGTATATTAAAATTGTAAGTTATGCAAATGGATTTGGCATGCAATGGCTATATTTGAAGTCTCCTTTTTTTTTTTAACCTCTTGAGTTAATTGAGAAAGTCTGGCAACAAAAGGTCTCTCTTGGTGACATGTACAACTAGTGAATGCTCATACCTGATGACCTTGTACCCGAGAAAATCATCACTCGTGTTCAACAGAAATACTCCTTACAAATTTAAATTTGTTCCATTGTTTGAAACTTGACTATCTCTCCTGGACTGTGATGAATTGTCTCATTACTTATGTTAAGCTTTCAGCTTTGGGGAACAGCACAGTGTTATGAAATATTTCACACTATTAGGTTAAGAGTCTTGTAAACAAATGGTAGAGTTCTAATTGATTAACTGGAAAAATCTAGAGGTACTACCTACTGTCAGACTTATAATACTTTAGAATCAATATTGGGCATGGAAGTGTTTCTATACCAACGGGGGAGAAAAGAAAAAAAAAAAAAAATTGTTCATGGATATGTTCCTTGTTATTTGAAAAAATAGCCTGAAATTGCATGATGTCCTACTTCTGATCACTTCTGAGGCTGCTTTCTTTCCGAAAACAAAACACCTACCTTGCCCAGATAATAACCCAAGTGGGGCTTCCAGTGTTGAACCCGATGTGAAATAGTCTGCTCTGCACTGTAGATCAGGTAATACTGAGCCAGCCTGTGAGCTCCTAATTGGGGCTATTAATATGAAAAATGGAAGCTATAACTTTAAATTTTAAAACACGGAACAATGCAGCAAGAAAGTTCCCTCTTATGTTCTGTAAATAATAGAATAAATAACACAAATGCTTGTTTATAATTTCACACATGCAGCTAATACTGAATAATTGCTCTTTAATGGCATCTTTGTTTGAACAGTTTTCATTTGCTATGCTTTAATTATTAGGAACATCTAGCGAGCTGACTCCAGAACTTGTAAGTTTTATGCAGGAAAAAAAAGGAAAACAGGAAGAAATTCAATGCTTTAGCTAAGATATTTGCACTTTCCCATTTAAGTTACAATTGAAAGGCAAAAGAGAAAACAATGGAATCAAGTACAAGGTTATTATAGCTGGCAGAAGGAAGAGGAATGGCAGAATAGTTTGTGTTGAGGCAGTCTGAGTGGAAAAAAGATTATAGGAATCTGAGTATTTCATGCTTAGGAAATAAGTTTTATTTCAACAAGACTCAGCAGACTAGAATAAGATTGGTAGAGATGCATGCATCTTTACTTCAAAATCGGAATTATAACAACTGAGTTGTGCAAAGTCCCCATGGTGGAAGAACAAATGTTTTTGGTTATTCATACATATATAAGTTTGGGAACTGTTTGGTTGGGGTCTTATGATTTTTTTATTTTTATTTTTTTTTTTAAGTGGGGAAAAAGTGGGGAAAATTGTGAAGCTAATGCTACTATGCTAAGTGGTAGCTACATATTCTTATGGAAAGATATTAATCTATAGATGCATTATTTTATGTGGCTATCAAGACCTTTAATCAGTGGACTTTTTTGCAAGCGTACTAATTTGTGCTGGTGATTTCTAGCTTTATTAGTGTCCATTCTGAACAGAAGCCTTGGCTCCTTTTTTTAACTCTTGTTGCCTGATAATTCATCATAATTTGGCTCCAGATAACTTTGGCATAATAGAGCAGTTATCTGTGTTGAGGCTAAAGCCCACAAAATAAAGCTCAGGGTAAGCTTGGTCAAAAATACTAAGACTTATTTAAAAATAAAATATGTCTTTTCATAATATTAAACAACCAGAATACTAGCATAATTTGCGGTGTTTTTCATTGCAAAAAGATAATGGTAGTATTATTGGAAAGTTTCAGGTAAGTAAGTTCAGAAAATGTATCTGAACAAATAACAACCATTCAAAAGGAACATAATTGTCTCTCAGGCATAGCAGCTTAATACTAGAGGAGCTGTCTTTTTTGTTATATTTTAGAATTTGCATTAAAAAATCTTAAAGAATCATTTTGCACAGTGTGTTGTACTTCATATGCTGAATTTATTAAGTATGGATGTGTGTGCAAAAAAAAAAAGGTAATTTCTTACAGGTACCATTTTCTTTGAAAAACTGAGTAGTCATCCATGTCTTTGAGATAGAGACAATTAATGTGTGGCCTCAGCACGTGATGGAGATCCATCACAACCTTACTGAACACTGGGTGTGACACTGGAACCATGTACTAAGTACAGTAAAACTGGATGCAGTTTTTACTTTTATTCGCTTTGTATACAGGATCCTCAAACTTGAAGACTAAATAAATCTTTGCAAGCTCTATATGTCTACTATTCATGGATTGGTAGCTTACTCAAGAAAGGAGGATTGTCTGTGGTTGTATGTTGCACGTTTGTTCAGGTTTGTTTGACTTATGAACTATCCATGTTTCGTTTTGGAGTATATATGAGTGTTATATGATCTGTCAGGCATCATGAATGAACTATACAGCTTTGTGAATTATTGTGCCTCATCTGAGCTGGAGTACCTCTTCTTGAATGCATCCATTACTGCACTTATGGCTGCAGATATGCTGTAAAGCACATTAGATTAAACCTTTCATTAGCATGATTGAGTTCTAATGGCTTAACAAGTTTCTTCCCTTCAGCTAACCTTTGCTATCCATTAGTTTGGTAACACACTTTGCCTGTCAAATTGAGATATAATGCAGTTTAGTTTCAGATTTAAACTAAGTCCTGTTATCTCACATTTAGCTCTTACACTGAAGATTAAGCTAAATTGTATTCTCTCATAACTGAAGTGGGCTAAAAGCATGCAGGCAGATGGCTACTTCAGCCTGGTAGCATAACACATTAAGATCATGATAACTTGCTTTTGTCTGAGCCAGAAGTGAACTCTCCATTAGTTTTACTGCTGTTGTGCAGAAAACTAAAAGAGAAGGAACAGGATGTGGAATTGGAACAGCAGGTAGGACAGTGGTGTGGCAGAAGTTTGCAGATACATAGTATGTGTTTTTTTTTCCCAGAAATGGCTTCTTTCTCTGTACGGAGTTCTAACGCAATCTCTTTCCTTAAAGTTGTGTTCTTTGTACCTTTTTTTTTTTTTTTTTTTTTTTTTTTTAAATAAAGTGCTTTATTTATATTTTTTAAGGGAGGAAGGGATGATATATGGTGTAGTTGCAACAATAATGGTGCCTTTCTAGGTTACCCTTTTGAAGGAACATATCAAAATGCTGTGAGGAGAACAGACAGTTTAAAAACCTTGAAGGAATGGAACTAGAGAGTCTAGTAATGAAAAAAACTGGAGGAGAGTGATAGCCTTTATTCAGCTGGATCTCAGGGCTGCCAGTTTCTGTAACAGCAGTAAGCTTGAAATATATGCACAGACCTGCCTGAGCCTCAGGATACATTTTATCATTAGTAACCTTAGTACCTAGCCAAAAGTATTCTGCCAAAATTTGCTAGATTTGAAAGGCCAACTCAGGGTGTTTCTCCTCTAATAAATGAACAATAAGTGTATCCTTAACCAGATGACCTACCTGAAGAAGGTATTAGAGAATTTACCTTTTTGTCCACTTTTCTCTGTTCTTGACTCCTCACTGCAAAACAATAAAACAAATAGTATCACTAACCTGACCTTTTCATTTCTGGAAGTGTTACTTGTTGCCTTGATGGCTTATTCAGGTACTTAATCTTTCAGCAACATGAGATCTTTGTAAATGTCACCAATGCTAACTTGGTCATGCGGAGTAAGTTGATATCTTTCTGACATTCAGGAAACTTACAAGTCAAAACCCCATGACCCTATGTTATTTATTTATTTTTTTAAAAGAATTGTTATGAACAGAAGCAATTTGGAGTACTAGGATAAAAATGGCAGAGTGCCAAGTATTTCCTATAAACGTAATCAATTTCTGAAAGTGATGTTTCTGTGGATGAAATTAAAGAACTTTGAGATTACCTTTTATGTTATGAAATATTTCTACTGTGAATTGGAATAAGTTTCTGCCTTCCATAAAAGCTGCTATGCAGTTGTTGTGCATGGAAAATATGTCTGAGGATTGCTTCATAATGAATAGGATTAAAACCTACAGTTTAAAGGGAGGACATGACATAATATATATGACTAAATTTATAAATTCCTGTCATCTCTGGGATCCTGAGAAACCCAAAGGTGGGGTGGAAAACAATTCCTCTGCACAAAATAGTATTCCCCATTAATGATAATACCTACTACAGTAGCATCAATGTATTGTATTCCTTTCTCTATCCCCTGTCCTTCTGTAACAGCCCAGACTTTGGAGATGTGATAGAGAATCTGCAAGTTCTTATAAACCTCTGAGAAATAAATGGTGTGTACAAAAGTTTTAATGAACCTTTAAGGAAATTCCATAGTCATGTTTATTTTGGAAGTAATTAATTGCTTCATATAAAGATCATGCGAAGGATGGCTGAAAAGGAGTTGTTTATTGCCGTGTGTTTGCCACTGTGGGTTATTTTGGTGCTTAAAATCTTTATCAGCCACAGTTCAGGGCTGTTGAGTGCATTTATTTCTGTTATGTGATTTCCAAAAACCATTCTGATGTTGCTGTTGGTAGAACTTTTGTGTATATTTCATCCTTTTTTTTTTTTTTTTTTTTTTTTGGTGCATGTGGTGGTGTGGGTTTTGTTGTGTTTTTTTTTTTTTGTTTGGTTTTGTTTTGTTTTTTTTTTTTGTTTGTTTGTTTGGTTTAGTTTGGTTTGGCTTTTTTTGACACTAATGTCTAGAGATTATAATTTTATGCAAAACAAATACAGCACCTTCAAAAGATACTGAACTGATCCATGTCAGCTACAAGTGTACAGTAAGTGAGATCAATGACACATTCAACAGTGCTGAGATACTAGTCAAGTGATTTGTGAAAACAAAAAGCAAGTACTATGAGAAGTGCTAATCACTGTACAGATATAAGGCCTTGCATTTTCAAAAAGAAGCAGAAAGATGAATAAACTCTTAATTGTAAATATCTCAAATATCAGTCAAGTAATTCCATCCTCATGAAGAAGTGAAGATATCATTAGACAAATAATTTTCATGTATTCCTATCTGGGACTTTTCCAAGAAACACATGTATATGTGTATATATATGTATAGTCTCTGACTCTTGTCACTTCATATATAAAAGACATAAAATCTTGTTTTGTGTTTCTTTTTCCCAATCAAGATATATAGATAAAGGAATATTGCTTTCCATTGAAAAAGCTTGAAAATTTAGAATTAATTATTTACTGTAGAGTACTCAACGTAGAACAAATGGCTAGTGTTGGAATTAGAGCTTCAAACCTGGCAGCAGCCCAGCACTTTCACCATTGTCTCATCTCTTTCTTCCTATATTAAACTTCAATTTTTATGAAATGTAAGATAAAGGTCATCATGTCATCATTGCCGCTATGCAAATCTCCAGCTGCACTAAGAGCCCAAGAGTTATATTAATTGGTTATTGGCTGATGTGTATGTGTATATATACGCATGCAAAAGAAAAGTATATCCACTATAATGCTACCAAAATGCATTATACTTATTTCTTCCAGAAAAATGCAAAATACTTATTTCTTCCAGATATAAATAAAACCTGATCACTATGCAACTAATATGCTATATGGTCAATATATAGGTAACTTCATTTGAATACCTTTAGTTGAACTACTTTATTGGAGATCATGTAATTGAGAAATAAGCACTCAAATTCAGATGTGCTCTTGGTTATTACTGAATTCTCAATAGATTATTTGAAGTTGAAATTATTTAAGTGGGAACAGGTATACAAGAAAGAAGGATAGTCCTGAAAATTTATTGGTGGTTTGAAGCCATGAATAATTCATATAATTCATAAGACATGCATATCTTTAAGTGACACGTCATGAACTAGATTGTTGCAAATTACAAGGCTATGAGAATGATATAATATCATGTAAATCTGGTATTCATCTACAAAGGTTGGTTGTTTGTCAAGCTGTTTGTGGGTTTGCAGCTGACCTTTAAAAACTTGAGGATGAATCAAACTAATAGCCTGAACAATGAAAGTCTTTCAACAAGTAAGCATAATAAATCTCCCCACTATGAGACTGAGGCAAGTATAATATATAAAACTAAAGATGAGCTTTAATAGACACACAGAACATAGGGAATTAATTCTGAATATAGAAAGATTAATTATGGCTATGGTCACATTGAGGGTTGAAGATGTATCAATGTATTTATGTATTCAAGATTCCTACTTTTAACTGTATCTTGAAACAAATCATCTTTAAAATTACCTTTGTGAAACAGGGAACCTGGAACTTCAATCTTTTTACCTTTCAAAACTGTTTCTTAGTCATGATAATTACATTGCAATGCAGGGAACCTCTATTGCTATTTCGTGTGACTCTGGTTGTGTTGTAAGGGGAGGGCAGGGGGATGAAGAACTTACTAAAAAGTAGCAATGCTAGTTGTGAATTTTAACAGCTGTTTTCTCGAACACTTTGAGTATGAAATGCAAGTTGTGAGATGCTTAGGGTAAGGATGCTGTTTGCTTTGTTCAATATAAGGCCAACATAAACCAAGATTTGCTCATGAGGAGAGCTCTTCAATGAAGAGTTTAGGAAACACTAATCTTGAAGCAAGTGCCTGGACTTCTCCTGATGCTGAGGATTTCTCTGCTTATAGTGTCAGCTTCAGGTGCTAGGCTGCTTATTGTGGTTTGCAACTCAGTAAATAGACTTACAACTCAACATTTTTGTTAGTGGGTCAAAGTTGTATAATTTTAAATATTTATGAAATATTTATGGCAATATGACAAAAGAAATCTTGTTCTTCTAAGGAGTAATAAACATTTTAAAAAATGAATGAAGCCAATCCCAAACATTAAGTAGGATCATTAAAAAAAAAAAAGAAAGACAATTGGCAACTTAGAAAGTAGTCTTCCACTTTTTAGTACAAATTACAGGATTTATATTTTTCTTGCTGCCAGCTGAAGAACATATACTGTGTGTACTGATTAAAATAGTAATCTTTCCTGCACAAGTTGATTGCTTTTCTGTTGAAGTTCAGGATTGATTGTGATGGCAAGAAAAATTCAAAAATAGCTGTGTATATGATTTTCTGTACACAGAGAAATGAATGTATTTAAAGTATCGACTTCGAATTTTAAATTTAGGCTTACCATTACATTACTAACTTATGAGGTATCACATTTAATCCATCTGTGCCTGAATCACAGGTTGTGTTTAGTGTTGTGCTTAGTTAAAATGATTGTCCTAAATCAAAACTCAATTTTCAGTGTGGTACATCCAGCCAAACAGCAAATAGAATCATGCTTAAATTGGGAGTATAAAACAGAGTTCTCATGAAATGTGAAGCTTGGCAGAAGTATTTTGGCTATGTCCTTCAGAAACTCTAGCTATGAGACCTGAGCTGTTTCAGCATTTTGAGCAAACACCTGTGAACTAAGTTCTCCCTTGGCATTACAGAGTGTTTTTACCCTGTTCAAAATTGAGTTTGGTGGTATTTATGAACTTAGCGTTTTTGAGGATACCAAAAAGAAAATGAAACTAACCAAACATTTAGCAATATGAGAAGATTTGTAGAGCATAGATGAAACTCTCCAGTATGTGTAACTGTGCCTACCTCCCCCATATATAATAGGTACATATATTTATATGGTTTATTGTTGCTAAAATGACTGTCAGATTATAAGAAGTGCTAAATTTAATGTCTAGCTATATCATTGCAAGTGAGAGTTTCCTGTCACCATGGAGATTTTCTTATCACACAAGACAGGTTAGGGACTGTAATGCTTTAATTTTAAGCTGTCTCTTATGCAGTATGTGACTATATTAATCTTTCAGTAAAATGAAAATGAATGAGGTAAAGAGTTTGTTTGCTTAAGATAGAAATTCACATAAAAAGTTGCATGATGTTCTTACACTCTGTATAGTACAGTGAGCTTAGAAAAGCAGTGTAGTAAATTATTGCTCAGTGTGTATCACTTTAGAATGGTAAAATGGCATAAGATATTGAATGCACTGAAAGTACATGAAAAAGACAGCTTGTACTTAGTCTGAAGAAAATAAGTCAAAATAAGTAGTCATAACAGTGAAATATTTGTATAAATGGATTCATTTTTCCACACTAATGTACAGACTACCCTCAGAAATCTGTTCTTGTTGCTGTAGTAAGACTTTTGCTGGATGATGATGTTAGGTGGAGGACTGTCTGACCTTAATCTGGCTTCCCTTTCCATCTTGCAGAGTTGTTCTGCTAAAAATATCAAGGGGTTAGAATAAGAATGGCTAGTGGCTGCTCTGGTTAGTCAAGCAGGCTGTCATGGCTAGCTCAAGGGATGCAAGATGCAGGGCAAAGTTTAGTGCTAGTTATGCCACTAGCTAACATTTGCCACAGCATGTGAATGACATGAAGCCCATTCCAGAAGGTTTTTCTGAGGTTGCTGAAAAGATCATGAGTATTTTGGGAAGTGAGAGCTGCATGAATTGTGTTGAGACAAGAGTGATATTTACTACAGTGGCATTTGACTTTACAGAAAAGAAAAAGTACTTCAGCTTTTCTGCTGGAGCATAGAAACACTATTATAGATGCTTTGGGTGTGGACACAATGTGTCTTGTGCTCAAGAAACCAATGACTCTTAGACTACTGATTCCAGCAGGAACAATGTGGGCCTTAAAGAGTAAGCTTGCATAATGTTCTCATGAGCTGAATTTTGTCATTTCTCTTTGTCTGTTAACCAACACTGCCCATATTTTTTGCTCAATTATTGTTTAATCTTCATTTTAAAAATATTAGTACAAAACCTCATGCATTCATAATTTCTGTAATTTCATCATCAACTTGTGAGAAGATGGAAGCACAATAAAAATTTGTATTTTCCAATAATTAAGAAGAAGGTTGCTATGTATTTTCTGTCTCCTGTTAAATTAGGTTTTAATGACCATTCTGAAGGCTATTTGTGACTACTTTGATGAAGAGGTTAAATATTTTAGAAAACATGATATTTCTCTCTTCATATAGCCAAGTATTAGGTTGTTGTCTGGAATAACAAGAGAGAAATATTCTTTAATAGTCCCTTATATATCAAACTTCCTCAAAATCCTAACTGAATAGAATTACAAGTTTTGGACATCTTGTAATAGTGAGGAAATAGTGACTCTAAAGTATACTCTTAGCATTTGTGCTTGACTTTCAGATGAATGACAATGTGCTTGTCTGGCTGAGCATGCTAAAATAGCTTCAAAGGTAATGTTAATGTTAGTCAATCACTATGTTTCTGTCTTTCTCATGATGCCTAAGGATTTTTATGTATTTTTATGTATTTTTGGTGTGTATTTTATGGATTTTTAGAGCTTTAGGAGTAAGGATTTCTGAGGGATTTCTTGCTCACATATTAAGTGTTGT
>JAWWEW010000078.1:81085938-81097095 GCA_035583185.1 Anabacerthia variegaticeps
TGGTTATAGGTATTAATGTATTAAATATGCTAATGGTTTGTAAGGGTATAAAAACTGTAACTTTACGGGGCTCTGGGGATCAGAAGGGGTCCAGACCACATTAAAGGCATTTTCTATCTTATTTCCATTAACCTTGTGCAGAGTGTCTGTTTTGCAGGATTTCAGGCATCACTCATATAACTTGATAGCTTGCAGCTGTGATGATCCACTGAAACTAAGAAAATGAGCAGTGCTGAAACACTGAAGAGAAACACTGTGCTGGAGAGTTAGAGCCTGTTTTTTTTTTTGTTTGGTTTTTTTTTTTTGGTTTTTTTTTAAATAATTTTAATTTCTTACAGTTTGGATATATCTTCCCTAACTCAAGCACCACAGCTTAATACCATTTTTTTTTTCTTTCAGTGCTTTGACTAGTTTTCTGAATTCCACTAAAAAGGTAAAGGATATGAATGAAGGAAGAGTTTTCTATTGGATGAAAAAGTAACTTTATAATGCTCATCTATGCAATTGTTAGAAAAACTCCCCATATCCCACAGTGTTATCAAAAATCATGAATTCAGAATCTTAAAGCAGGAGTTTCTAGGTGACAGCACTCAGTGATGGGAAAGTGTGAGAAGATTCTGATGTAGGTATTGGTAGTGGTTGTACAGTGCATAGAGCTAAGTAGGAGATCCACAGCTATCCAATTGTCACATTCTGGCTTGAAAATGCAGAACAGCTGGGTGGCAGCCAGACTATCAAAGATCAGCTGGACTTTTCTATACCAAAGAAATATGTCATCTCTCTAATTTTGCATGTACATGAGGAATTTGCCATTCTAGATAGGCTCTAAAAAACTGGACATGCTTTAAGAGCTTATTTTAAACAGGTAGAAGATATTTTAAACTCATTTCTAAATATGAAAATGGTGTAATCATGACAGATAACTTGTCAGAGAATTATATTTTTTAATATTTCCTACATCTGGACTTCCCCACTGCCACCTACTCCCCATTCCCCCACCCATTTTCCTCTACCATTTGTGCATCCTCTAAAGAACAGAAATACTTTTTCCTATCAACCTCCAAATTCACTGTATCATTTGTGCCTGACAGTGTTTCCATTGAGGAGTGTTGATTAGAGATGAGTGTGGTAAGTGCTTATTTTCTGATCAGAATAAATAGTTCTCTTTATTTCCATTATTCTGCCTTATGAACACTGGATTCTGACATACTCATTAGATACATCTGGAATAGCCTTACAGCAGAATTAAATGCCTTATTTTCAGGATTTCTTTTGCTTTAAATGCTGTTGCTTTATCAACAATCCAGGTCCCATCATATTATTTTTTTATAATACATATAGAAATCAGTTCTTTATGGACTGTAAGGTGCATAGTGACATTAGTAATTATCAAGGCAATGTTCCTTGTGACTAACTTGCTTAAAGCAATGAAAGAAAAGAACAAATCTTGTTGAGTTGTTGGTACTTTTCTTACTCTTAAATATAGTTGGTTTTTCTTGTGGTGGTCCACTGAGACTAAGAATTTAGGATTGCACAAAAACAGATAAACAAGTGTGTGTGCTTGAAGGCAAGAAGGAATACTTTGTCTTAACCTTGTCTTTCAAGATGGATCAATCCATATTTTGGGATGTCAAAAACCATACATGAGCAAGAACTTTCAGTGAATTACTTGTACACAGTGAAAAATCTCTTGATTTACATGCCTGCACATGGGTTTCTCTGAGTACTATGTAATGGCATAGAAAAAGTTGATTTCTAAGATTCCAGTTACATAATGCATAATGTTTTAGTATGATTTAAAAAAAAAAGAAAAGGAAGTCCAGACCCTTTTTGTTGTAGATTTGTGTTCTTAAAGTGCCATTTAATGTCCTTCTAATGTCTTAGAGATAGTCACATTTTAATAATGAACTTTCCATTCATGTTATAATTTAATTCTGACAAAGCAGTGGTTTTTTTTTAAATAAAAAATCATTCTGAGATTATAAAGGCTTCACTTCAAGTATATCCTGTAACAATGCAATCCTGTGGAAGCATTTGAACTAGCAATGAATATCAATTATTCCTGAAAACAATCCATTGAACTCCAGATGCTTGCCACATCTAGGTTGTATTAAAGGTGTGTTCGGGACACATGGCTGTTCTGCTATGTTACTATAGTGTTTCTGTTAACTTCCAAAGTAAATAATGTCTTTATCTTGTGTCTTCATCAGGGCATTGTGCTGTGTCTAGCTTATAGAATTTGTCTTTACTACTTCCATTCATCTTCTACTTGTCATGCAATGTCTAGTATAAGGGTAATTGATAAAGAAGTGTGAACTCAACTGAGTAAGATATATAGAGTGGCCATGCTTTGAAAAATGTGTACAATGTTATTTATTAATAATAAATGTGTTTAAAGAATGGTTTGTCACTCCGGATGACAGATGACATTTCTCGGTTGGTGCTGTGACAAACATTGCTACAGGTATGAGATGCAGAACCATAGGTTGGAAAAGACCTGTAAGATCACCGAGGTCAAACATTAACCAAACACTGCTAAGTCCACCACTAAACTATGTTGCTAACTGCCACATGTACACATCTTTCAAATACTTCCTGGGATGGTGACTCCCTACCTCCCTGGGCAGACTGCGCCAGTGCTTGACAACCCCTTCCATTAAGATATTTTCCCCCAATCTCCAATCTAAACCTCCCTTGGTGCAACATGAGGCCAGTTGCTCTCATTCTGTCACTTGTTACTTGGGAGAAGAGACTGAGCTGCATCTTACTACAACCTTCTTTCAGGTAGTTGTATAGAGCAGTAAGGTCACCTTCTTTCTCCACGCTAAACAACCCCAGCTCCCTCAGCCATTCCTCATCATACTTGTGTTCCAGACCCTTCACCAGCTCTGTTGCCCTTATCTGGACCTGTTTCAGCACCTCAAAGTCTTTCTTGTAGTGAGGTGCCCTGAACACAGGACTCAAGGTGCAAGCCTCACCACTGCCCAGTACAGGGAGACAATCACTGTCCTAATCCTGCTGGCCACACTGTTTCTGACACAGTCCAACATGCCATTGGCCTTCTTTCTCCCCGGGCACACTCCTGGCTCATGTTCAGCTGCTGGTGACCAGCAGCCCCAGGTCCCTTTCTGTCAGGAGTCTTTCCAGTGACTCCTCCCAGAGCCTGTAGCACTGCATGGAATTGTTGTGATCCGAGAGCAGGACCCATTTCTTGGCCTTGTTGAACGTCATTCAATTGGCCTCAGCCCTTTAATCCAGCCTGTCCAGATCTCTCTGCAGAACTTTCCTGCCCTCCGGTCTATCAACACTCCTACCCACCTTGGTGTCATATGCAAACGCTCTGATCCTCTCATCCAGACAAGGGACTGGCTCCAATACTCAACCATAGGGAACACCATCTGGTACTGGTGTCAGATGGATTTAATTCCATTCATCACCACTGTGGGCACATCCATCCGGACATTTTGTTAACCAGCAAAGCATACACTCCTCCAAGACACAGACAACCATCTTCTCCAGGAGAATCCTGTGGGAAAAAGAGTCAAAAGTTTTACTAAAATCTCAGAAGAATCATATGAAAGAGTGGAGTAAGCTGTAAACTCTATCGAGATAATAAGAAAATAAAGGGTTTTGATGTTTGTTTTAATAATAATTGATTCCCAGTTCCAGAGAGGAGAAAAACACTTGTAGATTATCATATCAGATGTCATTCAGAGGAAAAACTGTCCTTGTGACAGAAATTCTGTGGTACCTTTGTTTAAACAAGTAATTTATATCTCTGTTTTTCCATCAAGAAAGGGCTTCCAAAGACATGATGCTCCATAGAACATGACAGAACTCTTCCTTTTGTGTTCATTTTTCTTGCTTGGAAGCAAGCTAGAACTTCAGAAAAGCCTTTTGAAAATAGTTTCTGATAGTGTATAGGAAAAAAATAAAATGTGTGAAAGTATGGGCCTTTTGTTTGTGCAGCTTCCACTTGCCCTGCATAAAATGCCCATGGCAGAGTATCCAAGGAGTCTGTTCACCTCTGTGTATGCTGCAGGTGCAGTGCTCTGTGTCAAGCCACTTCCACTAAGATGTTTATCCACCTGACTTAAATAAATTCCTGTATATATTTATTTAGGAAAACAATAAAATCCATTTTATAAAATAGTGTATTTTCTAGTTGTTTTATTTTGCTGAATGACCAGCAGTCTATATTTTAATATAGATGTAATAGAAGGTTGCATGTGTATCAAATTGCATCAGATCTTCATAAAGCAGACTGCTTTAAAACTTCTGTAAAGTCACAAAGTTGTGTAAATTAGTTTACATAGTATAGTGGTTTTCTTAATATTGCATTGATATGCACTTAAATGTTTTACTGTAACTAAAGTTGCTGCAAAGTTTGAAATAGATACATAGTTTGAAATCCAAATATGAGTTTCATCTTCTACTTCCAAAGTATGTAGTTTGTATTTTAGCAGCTGCCTATTTGCTTTTCTGTCTTATTTCTTTCTCAATTATTAATCCATGTTTTTGTAGCTATATGCTTGTTAAAAAGCAAACATACTGAATGGGAATAGAAATCTTCACTTAGTATTTCAACTCCTTCCTAAAACTTTTGATTTAAATTGATCTGCTTAATAAGTTACAGTGTTCTATTAGTAGGGGGCATGATTAGCTTTTGACTGGTGGGTATTTCTGTTCTTACAAGAATGCTCATGGTACGAATGAAACATCAGTCTCTTATGCTAAACTTCATCTTTTTGCTTGGCATTCAGAGACCTCTAAGCTATTTGGTAGAGAAAGGCTAATATATGCATTTGATAATACTCTATTTTCTTGAATTGGTATGAGTTTCTACTTTCTTTTGTAGTGCTTAAGATAACTTTATTTTTGTTAAATTATCACTAGAATTGCTGAAGACAAAGTTACCAGGAAAATAGTCTAGGAGCATTAAAACTATGAAGTTCAGTACAAAACATAAAATTGAGAGAAGGAAAGCCCTTACTTAAAATAAACTCAAAGCAAGACTTTCTCATAAATGTCCCGATAGGAAAGTGCTACATTTGATCTGACTATTTCAACTATAAACAGGTAGATCTGTGAGTAAAGCGAAAAAGAAATATATGTCCATATGTAAAGACCATGATTACTGTTTAATTCTGGGTTCTACAGGAAATGGATCTCATTGGAAAAAAAAAAAAAAACAAAAAAAAACCCTTGAGATTTAAGCCTGAGAAAGTTTTATGCTGTGCTCAATGACCTTGTAGCTAGAAAGCAGTAATGAGCTATTTTGCCAAGGTTGTAGACTTCAGTACAAGGAGCTCTCAAGATGTGCATTGCTGTCTCTGTTACAGGTCTGCATTCAGCTGTTACCAAAATAGAAAGCAAACTTGTTCTGAGCTAAATATTTGTCTAATTACTTTAGTTAGCCCCAAATATGATATTGCAACAACACTCTTGGAAAAGCTATTGCATCATTTAATTATTCAGCTAGTGGGTTTTCCTAGCTAACCTAAATTTCCCTAGTTCCAGTTAAAAGTCAGATTTCTCTTCATTTGTATTCCATACTGGAAGAAGATATCATTTGAATTCTCTTGCAGAAATGCCTTAAAGACTTTTTTTCTTTTCTTTTTTTTTTTTTTTTTTTTTTTCAGGCTGAGGTTTATATTTTCTTGCCTTACAGATTATGTTCCTGGAATCCTTTCAACAGTCTTGCTCCACTGTTTTAAGTTTTCTGCAACTACCCCTTTTCTTTGAGATGTGACACCTCAAACTGGATGTCACTGTTCTGATTGCTTTGTTCATGGCTGGTAAAAAAGAAAGACTAACTTAAATGTCCTCTAGGTTTTATTTTGCTTTCTGTACCATGTCATGATGATTGACTTTTTTTTTTTTTTTAATTTTTCTTCTCCAAAGGCTTTATATTGTTTAAATATTTCCTTCTGTATTTTTTAATTAATTTATGTTCACATGGCTGGTGTACTGTATCTTCATGGCTCCTAAACCTATATATTTATTGGTTTTCATTCATCTGGATGGTTACGATCTCCCACCATGTTCACCAATTTTCTGAATAACTTGGAGAATTGACGGAAAAAAGTCTTGAAATAATAAATGGGTTTCCTCTGACCTAAGTAACTTTGACCATTTAAAAGAACTCTCCAAGACGTCCTTCTGCTATGCAAGCCAGTGATTTTATCCCTTTGGCTCTGGAATTGAGTTAGTTGTCTTGTTGCAACTTATCTGTTTAATCAAGGCAGGCAGAAAAATTTTAACCTTTGGTCGTCTCAGGGCTTGCCCTGAAGTAGTTTATACTCACCTAAAATGTGCCTCAAATTGATGTAGAGATTACCTAAAATGACTTTAGGTTCAAAATAGAAAGCCAATACTCAGACAGTAGCATGTTTTTAACAAACTTTACTTAAAACTTTAGATTCAGGTTAAGGCTGCCTTTGAGTTTTAGCTTCGTCCTTTTCTCACAAGCAAGTTAAAGGGGCAGTACCTGGTGGAGCTGCAAACACCGAGTGCCTTTCCACCAGAAGAGCATTGTCTGTCACTAACTGCACCTCTACCACTAAAAGTGCAACTGTGTTTGCTACCAAGGCTTGCTTCCTGTGGAACCGGAATCGTTTGTTGCGCAGTCAGAAAGCTCATTCTGAGCTGCTGTGTACCCTACTGTTTAGAGCAGAAGTTTGTATTCTGTATTACTAATATTTAACACCACTGGCAGTGTGAGTCTTAAGCTGTAGTAGGAGAATTATGAGATATATCTCTATCATGACTGGATATAAACCTTTACATTTGGATAAAAATTAACTTTTCTGGTTAAAAAAAGTTAATACTGATTCCCATGTGCAAGTCCCAGAAGAACAGACAAATGGGTCCTTTGCTGGTATACAACTAATAACATCTCAACATTAGGTATTTGCAGTCAACTTACTTTTTTTTTTTTCCCCCCCATTGATAATGAATGATAAGCTAAATCCCAATTAATTTTTCCATTTCTCAAGGTATTCTCAAGATAATTTGATAGTTACAGAAATACTCAAGTGTTTCCCTAAATATTCTTGGTGGTGCTACTTAGAAATCATGCAATTTGAGAGGGGAATTGCAGAATCTGGATTTGAAATTAAAAAAAAAAAAAAAAAAAATTGACTTGTTAGTCAAAGCACAAACAGAATGCAGACAGGAATCCACATGTCTTTCTAGTCTTCCCTACAGAAAGTGATCTTAATTTAGGACCTTAGTACCTTTTCACTTTTTGGGTTTGGGTTTGGGTTTGTTGTTGTTGAGAAAAGCAGAGTCTCACTTGAGAGAATTTAGAATTCAGCAGAGACAAAATCTGAATTAGTTACACAGTTTAGTCATTAATTGTGTTGTGTAGTCATGATTGTCTGTCAGTGTTTCTCAGCTCTCCCAGATCTATCCTTTCAAACTGAAATACAAGTGGCATGGGAAGACTTTTAAATGCTATAATCAAGAAATATGAATATAATTTAAGCAGTAATTTATTGCTACAAACATATCTTATGCATTTCACTTTCACTGTCAATACGGAAATGAATAGAGCAATATATATTCATAAAGCATTGTGCAGTCATATTCCAGGATTTTTTTTGTAGCCCTTTTCTCACAGTCTCTTTTTGAAAGTTACAATATGATGACTGATTCCCTTCTGCAAGGAAAAGCCAGTTGTTGTGTTTTGTTTTCTAAGTGTCAACACAGAACCACAATTCCTACTGGAGATTGTAAGTGTGACAAGAATTGTATTTCAGTTTGGACCTATTACTGTCTGGAAGAAAATATATTCAGGGGAAAATGAAACAATGGTTAATCCATCCATAAACTGTAATGCTAGACATCTTCTATCTCTTTCCATTTCAGTAATGCTTTTGAATGTCTCACAGTCTAGGCTGTCCAAATGAGGTATCTTTTTTCTGTTATTTGGGGCCTGGGTTTTTATCTCAAAAAATTTGACTCTTTGGTTGGGCCCATTTTAATTTTAGGTTCCTAGAAGAAGCTGTACTTCACCAGCTCTGCAGTGAAGTTTTAGCTTCCTAAAAGAAATACAATTCTTGACACCAGCACTCGAATTTCAAATATAAAATAGTGAGGTGCCTGATGTGGTTTCGTGTTCTTTTTGTCTCCACCCTCTGCCTCCCCTTCCCCCTCAAATTTGTAGACTGCTTTGCATTTTATATTTGATATGCTTTAACGTAAACATACTTCACTACTGATGGCACATCAGTCCCATAAACTCTTTGATGCCAAACAAGGATAGTAGTTTTTGCTTTGCTTCCAAATGATAACTTTAAAACCTGTAATTGTAAACCACCTGCAGTTAGAGTAAATAGCAGATTCACAGTCCGATCTGCTGGTAGATTTTGGTTTCATGTACATGTTTTGATACACTTGTCTTTCTTTTTCTAAATAAGTGGCACGGGTTTCTGTAGCAACTCCCTGCTGAATTGGCTTCACTGCAATTAAATATCAAACATGATGGCTTGTTGCTTTGCCTTTTCCTCTAGTATCTGCTTTTACTGAGGTGCCAGGCACTCCTGAGCCAGACTGACCAAAGAAAGGAGTAAATTTTGAAATCCAACATAAGTAGAGGAGCTGAGGAGTTTTAAGTGTGAGGGAAAAGGAAAAAAAAAAGTCTGTATTATGCAATAAAGAACTCATCTGTTATTACTTAGTTAGACCTTAAACAATAACTACAACTTCTGGATAGTTTGGTGGTATCTCACTGGTCCAAACTGACAGATTTACTTTCCTGGAAACTCCATTTTATAGGAAGAAGATATTATAAATTCAACTCATAAATGTGTTAGTCGAGGAAAAAGGGACTGCTAAAAGATAGAAATCTGATGCTGCCTGTGCTTATGGCAGAAGAGGAAGAATAATTTGCATTCCTTTGGGTTAAAATTGTGGTAAAAATGTTTATGTTACCCTTCAAGTCAAGGCAAAGAGGTGACTCTTTTACACCCTGAGATGATCTGTTGGGACTGCTAATGGTTCCAGTTCAGGCACCACTGATAAGAAGATGAAGAACCCTTGTGGAAGAGGCTCTGAGACCATAAAGGAGGTGAATGAGGAGCTTCTGCAAGGAAATGGGTCTTTGAGGGAGAAAGTCAACTTTGAGTTTTATGGATTTTTCTGCTAACATAGGCTTGATTTTTTTGATAGAGCTCCATCTAATTCTCCATTTTTCCCCTCCGACATGTTCAATGGTGTAGCAGTTAAACAATGGAATGTGCAGTTCTTACCTCTGTTATTATTAAACATTAAGCTCAAACCCACAAATGTGAGGGGTAAATATCTTCCTTATGATGAATTTTATATATCCTTGTCCTAATAAAAAATAAAAAATGGTTTGTATTCTGTTTATAGAAAAAGATGAAAGCGAAATTAAAATGCCTGCTCAACCTAATCAGGCAGTCTTCAATCTGACAGCTTGCAATTGATCTCTGGAGTCATGTTCACAGAAAGCTGGATTTGCCTCTGAAAAAAAACCCCAAAACCCCAGAAACCAACAACACAAAAGCCAGCCCCCCCCCCTCAAAAGAAAAAAAACCCTAAAAACTGCGTCATTTCAAATAGTCTTCCTATTACTGAAAAAAACAAGGGAAATAACGGTACCTTTTGTGCAGTAAAATCAATATTTTTTGATTATAACAAGAATATTTTGCTGGAAAATGCTTTCTTTTAAATTTCACATTTATGGAATTCAGAGAAATTTTTCTTCAGAAAAAGGCATGCAACTCTGAAATTCAATTGTATTTCAAGCTATGTTATGCCTTGTGTACACTTGTTTGCAGACACATTGAAGAGTATTTATGATCATTCTTAACTAAAGGAAATGTTAATTGTCTTTAAAAAAACTAATAAAGATATTTTTTTAAATGATCAAATAACTGCCCATTTGCTCATACTCCTACTAAAAGTAGAGATTTTGGGGTTTTTTTTATGTCTGTGCTTGGAGGAAATGCCTGCTTCCAGCCTCTTTCTATAGAGGACATTGGGAAAGCTGTTTCTCTTTTTTTTGTCAGTTTAGGAAAGTGGTAGGACCAACACCCAGCTTACAATGATGTAAGGAAAGTAAGGACTGTTAGCCCTGGTTACTGTGTGCAGGAGTGCTCCCCAGCCTGTGTCCCTGCAGCCCCTGGGGAAGTGCTCTTGACCTGCTCACCAGCTGCTGCCAACAGGAAACCAGCAAAGCAATCCCTACAGTGAGGGTGAAACCTGCTTGGCTCACTGCAAGAAATTTTTAAGGAATTGAATAGAGTTACATATTTCTTCATGAACCTCTGGCTGTGGCTTTGTTGTCAAAGCCTGCAGGATACACTGCATACTCTTACCATTTAGTAAAAGTAAGCAAAGTCTGATGAAAGCAAGTGGGTTGTAAACTGATGAGGATGATTCTTTGGTGGCTCTCCAGGTCCTTGCAGTATTTTCTTCTGGATTTTACTTCTCCTGTCCTCAGCACTTGCTTTTTGTGGGTTTCTAATTGTTTGCAATCAATTCTTTCCCTTGTAAGACATTTTGACAAGCCTACCATGCTGCCAGTCCTTGTTTCCATCTTTTTTCGACATTAGGATTGGTATAGCAGGGCAAAGGAGTGGGTGATTTTCTGTCAGTTTTTTAAACTGACCTGCTCTGGTCTATGTAAATACTGGCTTAGTCTACAACACAAGATGTAAGTTCTTTCTTATTTGATAGTCATGTACCTTGGTTATTTTGGACCCTACATTAAAATTTCAATCTGCATCTAAAAATGTTCTTAAATATCATAACGTAAAATTTGTTTGGAACAAATAAAATGTCCAGTAGACAGCTAAGACTGGAACAAGTTTCTCCCATTGTAATGTATTGTATTTATCAGGATGCTGTGATTCAGGTTTGTTTTGAGGCAGTAACTGCTTCTCTATGTACAGGTAACTCCAAATCTAACTCCAGTTCTCATGTAAAGTTTTTGAGATATGAATGAGCTTGAGATGTTGTGTCATTGGAGATGAAATGGTTGGAAAGTAGTTTGTTAGAAAGGGCTATCTGATGGGCTCTGATCATAGTCCAAAACACATGATGCCTAAGAATTTTTATGTATTTTTATGTATTTTTGGTGTGTATTTTATGGATCTTTATAGCTTTAGAAGTAAGGGATTTCTAAGG
>JAWWEW010000078.1:81097195-81132986 GCA_035583185.1 Anabacerthia variegaticeps
CACAATAAAGGTATTTTCTATCTTATCTCCATTAACCTTGTGCAGAGTGTCTGTTTTGCAGGATTTCAGGCATCACACACATGAAAATAAGGATCTGTTTTATCATATTTTTATTGAATTAATAAAATACGAACCTTTCTTCCTCTGTGTTTCAGGGTCGGGCTTTTTTTTTTTTTTTATGGGGAGGGTGAGGATATTTTTTTGTTTGTTTTTAACTGTGAGTAGATTTCTTTCAACTGAAGATATTTTATGATTAAAGTGTAGGGGGTAATATTTTGTTTACAGTTCAAATGAGAGAAACATATGCTGTAGGGCATAGCCTGACTGCTTGATGCCATTTTCATGAGTTGCTTTTCTGTATTAAGAACAAAGGTGTTTGAATTTAAATATTGAAAATAACTGGGGTATTAATTACTTAGTAATGATTAAGCAACTATTCATCAATGTCAGAAGAATAAGAATTATCTCTACAAAGATAAAGAAAAATAATACTTCCCTGACGAGCATTGTAAGTTTAAATACTTAATGAGAATCAAATAATTTTTAAGAACCTATTTAAATAATCAGAAGAATATGTTTGCAAAAATAGGAAGGTAGGGACTCATTCAGAATTTCAACTACTGAAATAACAGTATTGAAGGAAAACAGGTTAAATCACTGTCCATAAAGCCATCCCATTACAACCCTGTTGTTAGTGTATCAGTGCCTGGCCATGCACTGGGGACACTCTTTCATTACAAGAACTGCTGAACTAAATAAATCCAAAGGTTGGACTGAGTTATTAGCTCTTAAATCCTTGTGGGGTCTGCTGTCCCTTGGAAAAGTAGAATATAGAGGGTTAAGGTTGTCTTTGGAACATATCACTCTTGTTCCTTTGCTTATCTTATTTATTCCTATACATTTCCTGTTTTATCCCCTTTTTTTGCACTAGTTTGCTTTTATTGTTTTCATTATAGTTTATCCTTCTCATCTTTGCAGTCATCAAAGCTCAGCAACAAAAAGATGGTGAAAACGAAACTCCAGAGAAACAATCAGGTCATCCACAACTCTCTTGTGCATCTAAAGAGTTTCTTACACCAGACCCATGGGTATTTTATGGTATCAATGAACATGAAGTCATTTTAGGGCTTCTCTTTCTGAAGCAGTCTATGGGCAAATGTATCTGATGGAGGTTGCATGTGTGAGTCTGTTGGCCTTGTGTTTTTTATTTGAAGTCACAGAAGAGATAAAGTCTGTATTTTAATTTTACAGTTCTATGTAATTTTGTGTGTATGTGCATTTAGATATGTGTGTGAGTATAAATAAAAACACACAAAAACTTAGTGGCTACTTCAGAATCAAAATATTTCTACACTTTGGATGTTGTTTTATTTTCTGTAAACATATAGTAATTACATAGTGTATTTCCATTTACTCAGGAAAAAATTTTACAGTTCTATGTAATTTTGTGTGTATGTGCATTTATATACATGTGTGAATATAAATAAAAACACACAAAAACTTAGTGGCTACTTCAGGATCAAAATATTTCTACACTTTGGACTTCGTTTTATTTTCTGTAAACATATAATAATTACATAATGTATTTCCATTTACTCAGGAAAAAATACTTCTCTGTATTGATTGCAATGTATCTTGGAGAAGTTACAGTCATTTTATATAGCTTATTACAATGGTATTGCACTTAGTCTGCCTGATCCTTTAATAAAAATTATTTTCATAAGCCTATTCCTAATTTAAGTTTTTAGAAATTGGTCCTGAAAGTCCAAAAGTATGAAAGTGTGTGGTTCATGCAGGTACAATGCTATCAGGGACAAGAGTGTTGAGAAGACACTGTTGTTTCAGTTCCTCTCATGTGCTTTAGGTTTCCAGTCCTCAGTAGTTTTGAAATTTCCAAATTACATGCAGTCTTTTCAATTAAAATGGAGTGTTGAATGTTTGTCACTCCTTTCCACCTAAAAATAAGGAGAGAATTACTTCTTTATGTTGAATTGCACCATGGTGGATGACACTTGAGGTCCTCCTGGTCTCATGGAGGCAATCTAAGAAAGTAATGTGGAGTTGTTTTCCTTTTGAATGTGTAGTTAATGACATGATGTGGAAGGGGACAAGCCAAAAGAACATGGTTTTAGAGCTGAACTTTATGTTATAATTCTGGTGAACTCTAAGCTTACTGTACAACTAAGGTAATTATAGGAAATGAGAAAATAGTATATTAAAACTAAATAACTGGCATAGGCTATATTGGGAGGGCTATGTATGGGAATTGTACAAGTATCTCAAGCAAACTCAAGTCCTGGACATCATTGTGGAGTTAGAGCATCTTGTATGGGAAGGGTCATCTGGAAAGGGTAGGGAAAGGCAGAGCTTGCAACTACTGATAACAGAATAAAAAAAAAAAAAAAAAGAGTGCTGGGGCTAGTTACCTCAATATGCTACCTCAGCTTTCATGAATCAGTAAAAATTTCTAAAAGGAATAAAAAAATAATTTTTCTGTCTTAAATGGGAAATGTTTGAGAGCTACTGAAGACTAATGAGGCTTGTTTTGAAATAAAATGTCAAAATAAAACATTATTTTTGAGATTTATTTTTTCCCCTCATGTTTTCCTAGAAATATAATTTTGCTGAGTGCAGTATTGCTCAGGTCTTCCTTTTCTCTTATGCCTTTATAACTTTACTGTTTGCAAGCTTGACACTCCCAGTTGGTCTGCAGACATCTGTGCTTCAATGCCCAAACAACATCAGTTGAAAATGGTAATTGGACCTCCATATTTATTCACAAATACTATATTTATTTGAGTGTTTAGTCTGGATCTCATTAACCTAAAATGATTCCTTGGGGTAGCACAAGGGTTGTCAGACATCAGCACTGTTGCATGGACGAGAAGAGTGGTGAGATATAGGAGACCCCACACGTGGGCAGAGAGCTCTGGTGATAACTCTGTGGCTGAGAAAACAAAATTACTATCTGACCCATACATGTTAAAAATGCCTGAGCTGTTTTTACAATCATGGCCCATGCCCTGGGTGCCTAATTCTGGGCGATGTGGCAATGTGCTGCAGGGTCTCAGGGAATGGTGCCTTTCTTCCATGGCATCTTTTGAAAAGTGTGTGGAAAAGCGCTTGTAGACTCATTGGAGCAAATTGTAAGTAATAGCTGAAACAGAGTTTCAAACCATCAAACGCCCAGAAAGAATGTGAATGCTGTTGTGAAATTGTACCTTTATAGGGACCGCATCAAAGTTTTTAATTCTAAAAGGAAACAGTGTGAACGTTGACCCATCTATCTGCTTTCTTAATCACTGGTCTGCCTGTTTAATAGCAAGACACAGTTTTGCAGTTGTATCAAATTAGGCTGGAGGAGGCAGGTGTTGGTTGGATGCTTTTTGTGTAGTTGGATTTATTTTTTGATTGTATTTTGTTGGGTTCTGTTGGGGTAATGTTTTGTGGTTGATTTTTTTGTTGTTCAATTTTTGTTTGTTTACTTTTTAAACTTCAGTAATGAAGCAGTGAGGAACAATCTAAACTCTACTCAGTTGGCCTGATAATGATAAAATGGAGAATTTTAAATGACCCTAAGCAGATTTTGGGTGCATTAATCCCAAATTGATTCAGAAAGGCATTAGGACGTAATACTGAACAATTTCAGTTTTTCATTTTTGGTCCCTAAGTAATGATACTGAGCTGTTTCATAATGTTTGGGATAAGAACTGTGTGTACATATATGTATGTAAATTAGAAACTGATTTCCAGCATCACAGGAATCAATCTTTTCCACAGCAGAAAATAATGAATAATTCAACAGTGGAAGACTATGCAACAAGTTCTGTAACATCATCATGCAGTCAGATTACCACTCTTCTCCAGTCTTGGTTTGGTTATTGAGCAGTGTGATTTATTATCTTAAATTTTTCCCTTCCCCACAGTCTCAAGAGATGCTTTTCTTATTGCAGATAAATAAAATTTGAAGGATAGAGTTCTGTTATTTTTGAGTGAATTTTGGAAAGCAAAGGGGAAAAAAAGAGGACCCTGAAGATAACTGTTTAACCTGTAGAACAATGCAAGTGCAAATACCACTTTTAGAGGCCTGATGCATGTGCTAAAATTTAGACAGCTGCTTCTTAGATTTCTTCATTATCCAAATTGTCTTTCCTTTTTAAAACAATATTGATATAGACTTAAAGAGAGAGAAAGGTTACATACATTGCAGGGAGGTGTTGAGAAATATTTTTCCATAAAGACATGTTTTGGCAGTTAGTTTTATGATGAACTGACATATTTTCTAGCAGAGGAAGGAGTGTTAAACCAATCAAAATATGTCATTAATACTCTCTAAAAATATAGAACCTTATTAAAGTAAGAGCCATCACTCTGCATAAGTCTCTGGAAATTTGAGTCTGCCATAGACTGATTTGTTCTATATATTCTATGGAATCCATCCTTTTTTATCATGACCTTTCTTCTGCAGAAAAAATGTGAGGAAGCCAGAATGATCTAATTCTTAATGCTTCAAATCAATTTATAAAAGGTGTGAGTTTTGTTTCTTTTTTTTTTTTTTAATCTCTTTGCAAATATGAGCAACTATGTGAGCAATTCTTTATCCATCTGACTTGGTTAGCAGAGAAATGGGAGGCAAAGCAATGCAACTAGAAAGGCAATCATCCTTTTAAATGAAGGAAAAAAATAGAGCTTTTTATATCTCAGTGACATCAACCTGCCAATTGCATTTTCGTAATCCTTTTCTGTATTTCTTATATTCCGTCTCTTTTATTCTTTATATACCATGCAGCTGTGACTATATAACCTTTGGGATGGTTTCTGAGGTTTAGCTTCAGGTTGTCCAGTCCTTGCATTATCTGCATGGCTCACTACACTTTTTTCAGCCTTATCTGCAGTAAGGATGTGTGATTCATGCAGCTGAGCACACAGGTAGGTGACAGGATGATAAGTGGTAACAGAGCAGCAGTGAGGGTCCCTCCTGCTCTGGAGATGAGCAGAGCTGTGCTTGCTCCTGCAGAGAGGGCACATGCACAGATTTGTGCAGTGATAGCACTGGCAGCAGCTTATTTCTAAAGCTTTTAAACATCTGGAGCCAGAATTAGCCATAAACTAAATGATCCAGTTAGCTGTGGAGAAAGTACTGCTTGATTTAATTTTCTTTCTGTCCTTTCTTCTTTTCATCTGTCCTCCCTTCCTCTGAACTCCATTTTAATATGGATCCCTATGTGCATGAATTCATGTTCTTCCTCTGCCTTTGAACCCTGCAGAAGGACCTGGACAGGCTGAATAGATTGGCCACATCCAATGGTATCCTGCACTTTGGCCACAACAACCCCATGCAGCACTTCAGATGGGGACAGAGTGGCTGGAGAGCAGCCAGGCAGAAAGGGACCTAGGGGTTTGGATTGACAGGAAGCTGAACAGGAGCCAGCAGTGTGCCCAGCATTGGCCCAAGAAGGCCAATGGCATCCTGGCCTGTATCAGCAATAGTGTGGCCAGCAGGACCCGGGAAGTGATTCTTCACCTGTACTTGGAACTGGTGAGGCCACAGCTTGAGTGCTGTGTCCAGTTCTGGGCTCCTCAATTTAGGAAGGATATTGAGGTGCTTGAACATGTCCAAAGAAGGGCAGCAAGGCTGGTGAAGGGACTGGAGCACAAGTTCCATGAGGAGAAGGTGAGGGAGCTGTGGTTGTTTATCCTGGAGAAGAGGAGGATCAGAGGAGACCTTATTGCTCTGTACAACTGCCTGAAAGGCGGTTGTAGCAAGGTGAGTATTGGACTCACCCAGGTAACCAGCAATAAGACAAGAGGACAGTCTTAAACTGCACCAGAGGAGGTTTATGTTAGACCTTAGGAAGAAGTTCTTTACAGAGAGAGTGATTGAGCATTGGAATGAGCTGCCCAGGAAGGTGGGGGAGTCTTTTATAACTGTGATTCTGTGAACTATACCACCAAGCTGCTGATTCCACACTCCCTGAGCTCTTGCTGGAGAAAGCACTGATTGTTCTTTACTTGAATCTTTTGTACCTGGGATGTAGGATGGAGAGAAGATGGTAGGAGCAAAGTGCAGTTGGACAATAGCGAGATCAATCCTTTCTGCTGCTGGAAGCTGCGAGGAAAGGTTTTGGTCTCTTGTCTCTTCTCCCAAGTAACAAGTGACAGGACAATAGGAAACAGCCTCAAGTTGTGCCTGGGGAGGCCTAGATTGGATATTAGGAAATATTTCTTCACTTAAAGGGTTGTCAAATATTGGAACAGGCTACGCAATGAAGTGGTTGAGTCGCCATTCCTGGAGGTATTTAAAAGACATGTAGACACGGTGCTTAGGAACATGGTTTAGTGGTGGGTTAATGGTTGAACTCAATGGTCTTAAGGGTCTTTTTCAACCCAAAAAGCTTTATGATCCTGTGATTCTAAAGCTCTGTGTTCAATATTGTTGCAGATATGGTTTGAATACAGTAGTCATGGAATGCTATAGATCTCAAAGATATCTAGTATAAAATAGAGATTTTTTTTGAATGATACAGCTAGAAATATCTGCTAAAACCTTTGAGGACTGAAATCTGAGATATAAAGCTTTCCTAATCTGAAGAAATGTTTTCCACAACATGGATTTTCTGCCACAGAGTCAAACCCTTGTTATATTAAATCCCTGCTGTCAATACTTGGAGCATTTTTTCTTTGCAATTCAGCTTAAAAATCTCATATTTTTAAACTTAACTGAAATTTCTAAATAGCTACATTTGGCTAAACCATAAGTGATTTAAAACAAAGCCTTGAAAAGGAAACATATTCCTCACTTGGCTAGCAACACGTTACTGACTATGCTTTCTTCAAGTGTTGTACTCTGTCCTATAGTTTCAATCAAATATATAGTTATGTGCTTTGAAAGAGAGTTCAATCAGATTTAGTTCATATAGCCTTGTGTAAGCTTTAACAAAAATAATGCTTTATTTTTAAAACTATTAGAACATATTTGCAGACATTTCAGCATAAAATAATAAGGGTTTTTATATTTATCTGTGTATGAAAACTGTTATCATTAACCATTTTTCTGTTGTGTCATGCACTGGAAAAAGTTGAAAAAAGTGCCTTTATTTTGCAAATAGTAATATAAGGAAGACTTTATCATATTAGTTAATTATCAGTACTGATGTAGCTCTCCACATATCCTCAGAGAATATAACTAATTTTTAAATTTGAGCAGACATAAGATGTCAATTACTTCTTCTGTAAACATAATGTTTTTTGGTTTTTTTTTTTACTGCCTATTCAGTTGGTGCAGATTTGATGTGGTAAAACAAACATCCTTCTCCTCCTTATAGTTACTCATTTATTCAGAATAAAAGCAAGCCATTTTACAGAAAAAATAGCTTTCCCACATCCATTTTCCAAAGAAATATGGCCTTCATTTGTCCACATACTGATGGATTTTACTAGCCTCCTCAGTCTTGCTTTAAACTTTGTTCTACCTTCGTATGATATATTGGGATCAGTAAAAACTAATAAAATTTTAGGCCTCATGAGAGCTACATGCCCTTGACACATGTTTACATGTTTAATAATTGATTATGATCAGTTTAATAAGTGAAGGAAAATGGAGAGAAGAAAAAAGAAATGATGCAAAGGCAGTCATTCATCACCTCTCATAAGCAGACTGATGCCCAGCCAGTCTACAAGTAATGGCTACTGGAAGACAAAGGGGTTTTTATTGCCACTCAGTGTTACACAGTATTCCTTTGGCCATTTCAGTTCAGTTTTCTGCTAGCTGGGGCATGGAAAAGGTGACAGAGTGAGAAAAAGAAAAACTCTGATGCTGCAGAAACACTGCGCAGCAGTAGCCAAAACACTGGTGTGTAATCAACACCATGTTAGTCATAAATCTGAAGCACAGCATTCTATGGGCCGCAAAGAAGAAGGTTCGTTCCATCCCAACCAGGCCCAATATAAGAGTGTGATTAAATAACAGACTCTTTTTTAATTTACGTACCTCTTTGTTGATCTTGTTCCTTTCCTCTTCACTGAAAATGGTTGCTATTTTCTGCTTTGATTAGCTACTTGGAATGCTTTATTTTTGTTAAGGTTTCCACCATCCCTTCTGCGCCAGTGAAGGGAGAAGAGTCACAGCACAAGCTCCTTTTCCACAGCAGTTGATAGATAGTTTCAGATATTCTGATTATTTCTCATTTGCCCTCTGCCCAAATGCTGTATAACTCAACAGTTTCTCATAGTTTTTTGACAGAATCAAGAGGTTTGTTGGTAACAAACTAACTTTCCCTCTGCGTATCTGTCAGTGCTAAGAAAACACTATGGTTTAAATAGAAGGAATCCTAAAGCTAGGAAACTGTTCTGTGAATGTGCAGCACTTGATAAAGGGGGAAATATAGTAAAATTTTATTTTAATCCTCTGCAGTGGGTGCAATTTTACCTGGCCCAGTTTTACTTCCCTCTGTGTTCTTTTTTTTAAATTTTAATCCTGATGTGAAAATGAAGTTGCATTAGAAAATGTAGCCTTTTATAGCCCTAGACTTTGAACAATCTCTGTTAACTGGGTCACAAGTTATGTTCTCCAGGGCTCAGTACTGGGGCTAACCCTATTTAATATCTCTGTCAATGACCTGGACGGGGGGATTGAGGACACCCTCAGTGAGTGGATTGATGGGCTGAGACCACTTGTGTGAGATTCAACAAGGAGAAATGCTGGGTCCTGAACTTGGGTCACAACAACCCCATGCAGTGCTACAGGCTTGGGGCAGAGTGGTTGGAAGGCTGCTTGGCAGAAAGGGACCTGGTGTTGCTGATTGACAGCCAAATGAACATGAGCCAGCAGTGTGCCGCGGTGGCCAAGAAGGCCAATGACATACTGGCCTAATTCAGAAACAGTGTGGCCAGCAGGATCAGGGCAGTGATTGTCCTCCTGTCAGTCCTGAGTCTGCGTTTCTAATCCCATGTCCAATTCTGCCCTTCACTTCAAGAAAGGCATTGAGGTGCTGGAGCATGTCCAGAGAAGGACAACAGAGCTAGGGAAGAGTCTGAAGCACAAGTCTTATGAGGAGCAGCTGAGGGAGCTGGGGTTGTTCAGCTGGAGAACAGGAAGCTCAAGGGAAAGCTTATCACTCTCTACCTGAAAGAAGGTTGTAGTGAGTTGGGGTTCGATCTCTTCTCCCTAGTAACATTTGCTAGGAGGAGAGGAAATGGCCTCAAGTTGTGCCAGGGGAGGCTTTGATTGGATATTTGGTAAAATTTCTTCACCAAAAAGGTTGTTAGGCATTTAAATAGGCTGTCCAAGGTAGTGCTTGAGTCACTATGGATGTGACACTTATGGACATTGTTCAGTGGTGCATTTAGCAATGCTGAGTTAACAGTTTGACTCAATGATCCTAAAAGTCTAACCCAACCTAAAAGATTCTCTGATTCATTTCTGTGATTCTATGAGTTCCAAAGATGGGCAGTTGAACTGCTTATTTTCATTATAATAGTACTTCAGTTTCTCTTGATTTTTATATTTTTCATATTTCAGGACACTTGTGATTACCTAGTTGACATCTCTAAGTTTTGAAGTTTTGTGCAGAGTATGAGGAAATTTACAGGTTTTTGTTATTCATTTTTAATACTAAGTGGTAATATGTGGTCACAGCTAGCTGCATAGAATCTTAGTTACATGTAAGTGCATGGCTGTGATAGAAATTTGTAGGCCTGTTTATAGAGAACTAAATTCTCACCCAAATATTTATGGACTCCTGAGTCTGTTAATGCTGAGTTTGAAATAATGACTGTAAAAGATCTCAGCTCCTTCATGGATGTCCCAGAAGCATTCAGTGATAAAGACTTCTGATAGTTTATAGAGGACAGTTTGAGTGTCAGTAAAGTTTAATTCATTTGCATCTATAAACATTAGATTAGACTGCACAATTATTTTCTTTTATAGAGCTTTCAAAGCCTTTAGACTTAGAGAAGCCTTTAGCCTCATTAATATGGTACATTGTGATGATGGTGACATCTTTGCAACAGAAGAAGGAAGTATTGTCTGTATCAAGAGAGGGGCTTTCCCTCTGGGGGGTATGTGATCACAGGTGAAGAGATGTGAGGGATGTGACAGGGTCTGGACTGAAGCTCAGTCTTAAACCTAATGCAGCAGATCTCCTTCAGGGAAGGATGTGAGAGCAGGACATGTAGAGCTAAATCCTTCTCTTAATAAATACGTCTAGCTTCAGCCAACCTACATCTTTGGATGGTAGCCTGTATATGAGCATATGGGTGCAGTGAATGGCATTTTAGAGAAATAAGCAAAAATAATTTTTGCATTGTAGTTTGCACTGAGATAGCGGAACTGCTTCAGGGGACTAAAAACATAACAAGTAAAATGCTTGGGGTGCAGCCCATCCCACTTCCAAAACTGCAGTTCTAGAGATTTTGAGTGCACTTCAGATGAAATTTTCTCTGTATGGCTGCAGCTGTGAACCATCCTGGTTATATTGGCTGAGAAAAGGCTACTCTGTATGTCTTGAATATATTAATTTAAAATGCAGATAAGACTGGTCTTTAATTTTGAATTTTGCATAGGAAAAAATCTACGGAAGTAATTGACTTCTATCTTTCCCTGTAAGTATGTTACTGTTGGTTGATGCTATCTGGAAGGAAGCTGCAGAGCTGTTTTCCATAGCTTGGTTCTTGTTCCCCTTACCTTGGATACCTACATAGCAGAGTTCATGAAAGAAAGTGTTTCATTCCTTTCTGAAAGTGGAAAGCTCTAGCTCTAAAGTCACCCATTGGCATGCAATTTACTGTTATATCTAAAATAGATAAATTTAAATTCCTAATTTCTTCTCAAGAAGTTAGTAGATGACACGAAGCAGAGTGGTGCAGTTGACACAACAAAAGGACAGAGTACCATTCTGAGGGACCTGGACAAAGTTGAGAAGTGGGTCCATAAGTGGAACCTAATAAAGTTCCATAAATACTGCACCTGGATCAGGACAATCCTAGGCATGAGTACAGACTGGGAGGTGAACGCACTGAGACCAGCCCTATGAATAAGGACTTGGGGGGTTCTCATGGCTGAAAAGTTGTACATGAGTCAATAGTGTGTGCTCACAGTCCAGAAGGTCATCTACATCCTGGGCCAAATCAAAAGCAGTATGGCTAGCAGGTCAAGGGAGGTAATTCTGCTCCTTTACTTGGCTCTTGTGACAACCCACCTGGAGTGCTGCATCCTGGTCATTGTCTTTAGCACAAAAAAATATGTGGATCCACTACAGTGGGTCTAGAGGAGGGCCATGAAGGTGATCAGAGGTCTGGAACGCCTCTCTTTTGAAGATAGGCTGAGAGTTTGGGTTATTCAGTCTCGAGAAAAGAAGACTTCAGAGAGACCTCATTGTGTCCTTCTAGTACCTTAAAGGGGCTTATAAAAAAGAGGAAGGAGAACTTTTTTTATGGGCAGATAATGACAGGACAAGGGTCAAAGATTTTAAATTGAAAGAGGGTAGGTTTAAATTAGAGATTAGAATGAAATTTTTCACTCAGAAGGTGGTGAAACAATGGAACGTATTGCCCAGAGAAGCTGCAGGTGCACCATTTCTCAAAGGGTTCAAGGCCAGGTTGGATGGTTGAGCAACCTGATTTAGTGAGTGGCATCCTTTCCCTTGGCAGGAGAGTTGGAACTAGATGATCTTTAATGTTCCTTCCAACCCAAACCATTCAAAGATCCCCTCTGGTGAATTTTGCATATTCTTCATGTAGAAGCAATGTTCAAGCATTTCTAGAAATGCTGCTCTATGATTTTATTTTGCCCTTAGTTTCCAAGAAGAAACATTAAATGCAAATTGTTTCTCTTTATTTGCAGTAGGTCAAACTAATTTAGCTAAAGTTCACAACTATCTGCATAGAAGATTACTGTAAACACAATAAAATTCAAAGGTCATTTCTGTGACTAAAAGAGGATCAAAGGTGCTTTCTGTGCTATTTTAATCCACTTCAGAGCATTGTAATGAGTTTAGTAAAGGGTGAAAGTCCAAGGCTTTCCTTTGCCATTGTCCTTTGTATAACTCTATTAACTATTCACTAGTCTAGCATGTTCAATGGTGAATGAAGGAGAATCCGTCAAGGGGAACTTAGAGTAAAAGACCTCCTGATGTATGCTGATTTTGTTGATATGTTTCATCAGTTGAACAGTAACAGCTTAGAAAGCAGAAGTCAATCTTACCTTGATAATGAAGTCTTAATACAGCCCGTTACAAAAGTAAATCATGATCTTCAGTCAGGTTGCTAAAGAACTGTACTGTATACAGTTTCAAAAATAATCTTGAATAACAGATTGGTATGTTGGCTCTTAAGGTGTTTCCTGGTGTTTAAGGAGGAATATGCTTTGCTCAGTTTCTGCAAAATGCTAATATTGCCAAGTTTTCCTTTTACGTAATAGTCAGAACATTTGCTGTGGAGCTAGTCTAGCCCAGCTGGGCCAAAGTAATATAAGTGGAGGTTATTAGGCCATGATACTACTCTTAGGCTAAAAAAGCAGCCTGAATTTTGAATACATTTAACTTAACTGCCCGCATGTAATGATGTTTCCAGAAATCTCTGTTTTCAATATGGAAAAACTTACCCAGGATTCACTGGTCAGTAGTTTGACAATACCATAAATGAAGATGTATTGTTGATGTAATGTGCCATGTAAATTGCTTGTCTTCTCCTGAACTGATCAGTTGCTTCTTAGTTACCAGAAATGGTGTTTAACTCTTGTTTCTATAATACAAACTTGCAGTAATTTTTTTTTTTGATATTGCACAATCAAATCAGTTAACATAATTAAAATACATTTACTGAAGAGCAAGGATATATACTACCTGTGTTTATTGTTTTTTTCTTTTTTATTTAGCTTTGAGCTGGTTCAATTACCTCTGGTTCTGATGTAATTGTGATGATGTGCAAAAAGCTCCTGAGTTTTGGTAGCTGATCAAAGCAATGAAATCAGAAGGGTGAGGTATTTTGGCTATGAGACTGTTGAGGTTTGCAGCTATTCTAAGATCCTTCAATATTCTTCTCAAAAACAAGAGGTTTGTATAATTTGATTTGATTGTGATACAGGTACTGTATAGAATCATAGAATGACTTGGGTTGGAAGAGACCTTAAAAATAATTTTGTTTCAATGTCCCTGCTTGCAGCAGGGACACCTTTCACTAGATGAGATTTGTCAGAGCCTTGTCCAGCCTGGCTGAACATCCACTTCCAGGGATGGGCCATCCATAACTTCTCTGGGCAACCTATTCCAGTGATTCACCACACACACAGTAAAGAATTTATTTCTAATATCTAATTTAAACCTACTTGGTTTCAGTTTTAAGCCATTCCCTCTTGTCCTGTCACTGCATGCCTTTGCAAATAGTTTCTCTTCATCTTTCTCATAGGCTCCTTCAAATATTGGAAGCTTGCAAATAGGTCACCCCAAAGCTTTCTCTTTTCTAATCTGTACAATCCCAAATCTCTCAGCCTTTCCTTATAAGAACTTCATTATTCCCTTCATAGGGTATCATCCCCTTGGTAGACTCACCTCTTCTGAACTTCGACAGGTCAATGTCCTTCCTGTGTTGGGGACCCCAGAGATGGATGCAGTACCCCAGATGCCATCTTCTCTTTGCAAAGTTAACATAATTTTAGGTATGGATCTGCATAAGGCCAAGGTAACCTCCTAGATCCATGCACCCCAAAATAAAATAAAATAAAAAAATCAAATCCAAACACCCAACCAAACAACAAAATCAAAACCCCAAACCCTGTTTGGAGTGAAAGGAAAACCATTCTTTCATTAAAGCCCTAAAACTTCTTTCAAGTTCATCTAATTCACTGATGAAAGACTTTGACTATGTAGTCATATGCAGATAAATAAGGAAATGTCATTCCTGATGTAGAAAGATTGCTTCATCTTATAACTCCTCCAACTAATAAAATGCCAGTCTGAAATTACCCAGTTGAACTGATTAAGTCTGTTGCAAAGAAACTAGCAAAGTTTCCATGGGAAAACATGACTCCATCAATAAGGTTTCTAAGCTTTATGGTACTCCCCAATAGGGAATTACACCCTGAGTGGATGAGGCAATTAATCTCTGTTTCCATCTCTTCACTTGGAGACTTCTGACTGCAGTGAACAAAGCCCTTTAAAAGCAATAAAAAAGGGTTGCTCCCTGACTGTTCTACAGAAATTTATAGGATATTGTTCACAAAAAGACATTTCCCAGTGGAATATCTCTTTTCAATTGTAGCCTTTGGAAAATCAAGTCAACCAAAAAGCAAGCACCTACACACATGAACGGAGTGTGTTACTATTCTTCAAGAATGAGACGTGAGATACTACATTATATTTGGATTATTATACAACTCAGATCCTGAAAATATTTAATGAGGATGCTAGTAAATGTGTCAGCTTAACAACAGCAATGTTTGATTTCACATTAATTTATCTCTTGTGGAGAACAGATATATTGTTTTTTAGACACATCTGTATTCCTCAAAGAAAACCAATTCATGTTGAAAGAAAGTTTGAATGCCAGAAAAATATCATTAGGTGTGATAAATGCATCTGTGAATGATCTTAGTGTGCCTGTTGGCAAGAAGAATTTCAGGGAGGACTGGCAAAAATGAAAAGTTTTTAGGTCTGAAAAGTTTCTTGTTGATACTAATGACAACCAGCACATCTCAGAGCTTTCACTGAAAAAGCTGGGAGATATTTTCTCTGATGCTATATTCCTTTCTTTTGGGAAGTAAAATAGGCAAGTGGATTTCGATGTGATTAGAAGTAAATATTTAATTAACATTAGCTTTTGTAAAGCAGACAGATCAAAATTTATTGGAGTAGTATGCATGTAAAATGTACTTGTCCTATAACTCTGTTTAAATCAAAGTTTATTTTTCTGAATTTGACTTGTGAAAAGAAAGGTACTTAAAAGAAGAAATGGAAGGGCATTTGCTCTGTATAGTTTCATGGACCATGAGTTGCCATAGGACTATTCTGCCCTGTACTGCACTGGGAGAGAACCTTTAATGCTCATCATCTGGATGTTTGTTGGGTCACAAGAGAAGAAGAACAACGTTCTCACTTAATGGGTAGTGTTTCTTATCCCACCAATGTAATTTAACTAATCTAGGTTACAGCAGTGATCCCAAATGCAAAAATAAATAAATGGAATTACTTCAAGTCATGCTCAAAATGCAAATTACAATTGTTTTGCTGCGTTTTAACTTGCAGCTTACAATAAACCTTCAACTTTTAATAGGGTTCAGTAATCTCTATTATTTTAAAGTGTTCTAGCTCAATTGTTGCATATGTTCTTATGTTGCTTGTCCTTTAATAAGAAACATACCAGAATGTCATGTCCTCTAATATCAGTTTGAGGAACTAACCTGGTAAGTGACAGGTTTCAGTCAGTGTACCTTAGTGATTGACCCATATCTGTACTATTCACTTCAATTCAACATAGGATTCTAGTTAACAAACTCATTATTTGTAAGGAATTTAACTGGGAAGACTGTGCACATTCTGTGGTTATGGAATTTAAGTTAGATTGGAGAAGCATTTTATATGATTTTTTTTTTCTTTTAAATGTGCATCTTGAAAGCCTTATGGCCTTTCATGTATATTAAAAAAATGATTGATAGGTGAATTACATAAACTGAAAGACTGAATAAAAATAGATTTAGTTCCAGTGCTCAGTGTATAGTATGGCATTTTGAAAAGTTCCTGTGAGCAACTGGGACTGGTAATAATCTATTGCTTCTAATGTCAGTCCAGGCTAGCTATATGGCTGGTGCTTTTGAAGAATGTAGATGCACCTCCTCTAAACATGTCAGACATGGATATAACTTGTCCTTGGGAAATAAAGTGCAGACATTTTCCTAGGGGGTTTTGCTGCTTCTAAATTATACTAATCTAAAATGGTCTTCTGCACAATTGGTGCAGGAAGTGTCTCCTGGAAACTTCATATCTCATTTATGTTAGAAATCTGAATGCATATCCATGATTATTCAATTACTCTGTTTTGAACTGAAACAACATTAGTGAGTATATTTCTGTCAGAAACCTCCCCAAACACTAGTTTTGTTGCAATTACTCCACAAAACCCTCCCCCCAAAAACCCTCCCCCCAAAACCCCCACAAAATATGAACAAAACAAAAACCCCCAATTCCTCAAAAAAACCATAAAATCCACACCCGTAAAACAATGTCAACAATGAACTCCCCTCAAAAAAACTCAAACATGCCAGTCAAAATGACTCAGCCTTCCTAAAATATTCTTTTAAAGATATTAGTATTGAAAACTAATTTAACTTTTTGATTCAACCATTATCGAAGTTAAAATTTGCATTCCTTCTGACATGAGCATTGTTTTCAGTTTAATATTATTCTCTGTATTTAAGACTCATAACTCATTAAAACAAACATTACTAAAACTGCATTACTAGCAAAGAGTGAAAGCCTAAACAATTTGAAATCTGTAGTATCCTGCTGGAAAGGGATTCCTATTTAATTGGATCACAGTTTATGAATGAAGGTGTTCTGAACCGACTTACATCCACTTTGAAGAGAAGATGTCAAGCAAATACCTCAAGCCCTACAAGGGACCTGGTGAATGCTAAAGGTTCCCTCTCTGTCTCAGCAAAATCTGACCAGTTCTGTACACCTCCTCTCATATCAGCTTGTTGTTCATCAGAAGCCAGTTATTGTTCAAGACAAAGCCTAGCAATCCTAATGGGAGTGACTATTGTTACAGTTTTTAAATCACATGTAGGAGTATATAGAAACAGAATACTTGATGCTGAGTTTCACAGTGCATGGCAGAGTGTGTGTTGTGGTTGACAGAAATCATCCAGACTGCATGCATTTTGATTATGGACAGACATATTTCCTTCAGGTGATAGGAAACCTCATTTTGTTTCAAGTGAATAGGTTTGGATTGGCTTGTAATCAAAATGATCAAACTTCCTGTTTGAAATAATAGCATTCTTCTGAAATATGAATATGAAATATGAATATGTAGGAAAGGTTATGTTAAAGGAATTCAAGATAGCAGAAATTAGCCTTCAAAAGTTAGGAATTACTGTTGCCTTTGTTGAACAGAATAGATGCATTGCAATAGGTACTCTCATTCTAAGCAATATTACACTGATAATGCTTTCTGCCTGGGGTTGGACTGTTTGACTGAAGAGAAATTTGTGGTTGTCTCCTGATGTCAACAACCTGCAGAAGGGAATGAACACTACAGATTAGTCTAACAGTTACAGAATGTAATGAGTGCTCACAGTGGGAAGCGGTGTATTACTTAGTTTTTAATACTGCAAAGCTTGCAGTTTAGAAATTATGATTAATGCAGAGAATTAGTCTTGGATCTTGGGTCCTGTCCCATGACTGTTTTAAGATACTAGATCACTTATGCAGCCTTGAGACTGACTCATCTTAAACAGGAATTATCATTGCTTTCCTAAAAAAGAAAGCTGAGTATTGCTTCTTTAACTTAATAAAGGTTGTAAAGGTTCTGAAGTTGCAGAAAATGTTTCAGTCCGTGAAAGTGTAAAGAAGAAAATCTCTAATTTTCAAGCATAACTATCACAAGTATACCATTACCTTGTGCTGGAAGCTGAAATTTGTTTTTTTTGGCTAAATATTGCAGGTCTTATATTAGGCTGGGACCATTGTTTTGGGTCTTTTGATGCACTTCTTTACATAATTACATTATGTGTAATTTATTTGTTATTTATTTTTCTTTTTTTTCCTTTTTTCCTTCTCCCAAAGGCAGTTTGGAAGGCTTCTTTAATTATTATGGTGGGGAGGTTGGGGGGGTGAATAGAGACATTTGGTGTAACAGTAGGTTTTTTTCCGTTTGTTCATTTTATACCTATATGCACTAAGTGAGCAACATTTATCCAAGACAGAAGTAGTTTGTTCCTTCTACCCAGGAACTATGGAATATGTTCATGTGTGCATAGTGCTTATGCATGGCAGAGGTGGCAGGTGTGCAGCATGGATGTGGACCATGTCCTGAAAGTGCTGGGCTTGCCTGTCCCTTTTCAGGCTGTATAGTGCACTTACAACACCACAGATCTGCTCTAGGCTCAGCTAGTGAGATATAAGGTCAGTGAAAAGGAGCTGCTGTATCTGAAAACTCTGGCAACCAAAAGTCTTCAGACTTGTCAACATAGACAAAGCTTGCTAATGAAAGAAAACTCCTGGGGAAGGCCTTGATATCAGGGGCTACTTCTGGAATAATCCTGTAGAAAGTGGGATGTGTCCCAACAGAGAAACTATGTGAGAGAAAGCAATTAATACTGGAACTAATCAAATATAATGCAGGTTGATGCAACAAGTAATAAGTTGATATTACAATCTGCTCTGGTGTTGTAAGTCACTGAGGGGGCTGATAGAGAGTGCATGCTATTTTCTGTAGCAGAGTCCAAGTGAAATGATGGTACTGATATCACTTTTTAGGGCTGACACTACTTTACTGGCAGTATTGACCCTCTGCTAGTTTCTTCTCTTCCATGCTTCAACTGTACAATGGATCTCATGAAGTACTACAGAGAGTAATTTACTCCCTTTCAGCTTTTTTCTAGGTAGCAAGACCATTGTCGTCTGTCAACACAGTAGAGAGTAGATAATGAAATTTAAATAAACAGCTGAAAATTGACAATTTTTCTGGCATCTGTCTTCCACTGTGTTTTCTATGCAGGAATGTCTCTTTCCAAGCTGGGTAAAGTCAGAATAAAATGTATTTATCAAGATATGAGTTTGAATATGATTCATAGTTTGAAGCTAATTTAATAGAGCATCTTCACTAATTTTGTAGAAGCTCTTGTTCTTTGGAGGGACAACCAACAGAAGCAACAGATTAAAAACAAATCTCTCACTATAAATAATAATAAATCAAAATAGATGATCTGGTAAATTCATTTGGAAAGTTAGGTTCTTCAAGTTCATCTGACATCCAGCTTTTTAAATAACCTCTTGCTTTTTAAATGTTAATAACTTCTATGTAACTGAGTTTGAGACGAACTAATTTCTTTCCTTTTTTAAAAAGAAAAGCATTGGTGATTAAGTTCTATTGTGGGCTGTTGATTAGTTTACTTCCTCTGGAATCACCATTTTAATAAACCTGCTTATAGAGCACAATTTAGAAAAGAGAAAAGTTCTTTGTGAATAAGTGCATTGCTGTTTCTCACTGTAGTTTGAAACTATGGTTGAATTTGTTTGCTTTTTGCTGGTTTTTAGGTGAAAGGGGTGAATACTCAAAATTTCTCCACCTTAAAGTTTCATGTCGTGATACATATACAGAATATCCAAGTGACTGTCATGCACTATGGACCAAAACAGGATTCAAATTGGATCTTTTTGAAAAAAAAAAAAAATAAAAAGGAAAGAAAATTAGCATACAACAGAAGAGCTCTGTCTATTAATTTTATTCTTCAGCAAATTGTTTCATCTGCTCTTTGCAGTTCAGACTTCAGGTATCCCTGACCTAGTTGCTTGAAATGATACTGAATTGACAACTTAAATCGTTCTGGAAAAGAAAGCTAATTTAGTGTGAGAGAGCCTTGGGAAATCTTTGAAAGATTTATGGAAATTTCTACTCAAACTGTCTTATCCATGGCTTTATGAACTTAAAATTGAAGTTAAAAAAAAATTCCCAAAATAAAAGTGAAATGCTGAGTATACATATGCTCTATGAGTTCAGTGAAGAAAAACAGACGTAAAAAATATCTCCCAGCTATGTTGTGTAAAGCAGGAGTGAATGGTTGAAAAGGAAAGGAAACTTCTGGGGATGTACTTACCAAATATTTCACTGAGTAAATGACCTGTGAAAAGGCAAATGCAAGGTTATTTAAGAATCATTTGCGTACACACATACTACCAGTCATCAGGGTTTTTTTTCTGATTTTAATGAAGTTTTTGCTGCTGGAAAAAAAATTTGGGAGGGACAGTAGGCAGAGTGAATGTAAGTTAATGTTAGTTATGGGCACCGATGGTTTATGTTGCTCTACCCTGTGCTCTAAGAAGCTGTGTATGGTGGGGTTTCAAAAGTGTTGTCTTCTGTCAGTAACCAAGAAACCACTTAGTTGGTGATGTTTTGCAGTCAGTACAAATTAACTGCGCCTTCTATTCTGAATATCTATCGGACAACTTAAGTACCACTGATGCCTCTTAGGAGAGTGGATAAGTGAAGTACTATGCTAAAACCTGATCAAGCCACTGCTTCTGAAGGCTTGTGTCTTCCAGTATCTGCTGCCTTACTTGATTTCTCTAGTATCTTTCAGTGATCCTCACTGATAGGGGTGAAATAATTAATTACAAATAGATTAATTTCATAGCACTCTTTTTAACCATTTGTTTGTTCCATGCTAAGTGCAAGGTGGATGACTGAATTTCATCTTTATGAATTATAAAAAGTAGTATTTTTAAGGAAGAGATACTGCTTTATACTGAATGTGAAAACCGAACAGTTTATGTCTCAAGCTGAGTTCTATTTTCATGTTATAGAGACATGAATGAAGAGCTTTTATTACTTCTGTTTTATGTAATCTATTTAAAAACTACTATTTCACTAAAATTGTGATACTGAGTAATGGTATATAGCTACATACCAAAATCATGCAGTATCTCTCAACAAACAACATGGGCTTACCATGGCTGTACAAGAAGATACTGAGAGACAGTTACATTATTGCAGGTTTTTAAAAAAGAAATAAATTAAAGTTTTGATAAAAGTATCTGGTGCCTAAGGGTAATTCATCAATGGTTTAATGCTTGCATGAACAGCATATATGTATGCTTTTTGAATATTGGAAATATTTCCATCAGATGTATCCAGAATAAGAAAACACTCATGAATTTAACCTTGAATGCATGGCTATTTTTGTGAACTCTTATGCCATTTCTCTACTTACCCTTCACTTCCTTCACCACTGAAGCCCTAAATTGAACACGTGTTTAGATTTGTCATGTGTGACAAGGTGAGATATTTTTTATTGTGGCTTACTTGCCAAGTAACGTGAAATGATCCTCTGTATCCCTGACTGAAAACTCAAACCCATGACTTCCAGCATTCCTGTAATGAAAAATTTGTAAATCTGGCCTTTTAAACTTCTATGAGTGGTAATTTTTTCTTGAAGTCCTAGCAATAAATTAGGTTTTAAAATTGCGTTATAGTTGCACCTTCAAAGCAAGTAACAGGTTCCAGGAGAACCCCAAGCCTGAAGTCCCTTTAATTGTGGTTGGGTTTTTTTTTTTTTTTTTTTTTTTGTTTTTTTTTTTTTTTTTGTTTTTTGTTTTTTGGTCTTTTTTTTTGGTTTTTGTTTTTTTGTTTTTTTTTGTTTTAAGTCAGTCAAGAAATAAAAGACATTCCTGTACTCCCACAAGGCTTTTTCACCCCTTTTCCAATTCTCTTTCTTACCTCTTGCTTGTTTTCCTTTCTTGGTGTGGCAACTGCTATTGCTGTGTCTTTCACTAATGATTGGAAGGACACCTCTTCATATGCCAGCAAAGATGTAGACTTACTGCTGGTAAATTTTGTCACAAGCAGTCCTGAATGCTGTGGTGCTGATTATAACATTAAGAGGAAGTAAGGATGATGTTAAATCAATTGCAAAATGGATGTGTGAGAGAATTCATTGTAGTAATTCATAGTTATTCTGATACTCAAGCTCACTTGAAAATTATTCCAGTTTTGATGAATCACAAGGGGAGAGAGAATGTAGCTAGTTTTACTAGATAGAAAATGAGTCAAAGGCTTTCCCCTGGAATTTCAGTGTATATTTCCAGGTGTCTAATCTCTTTTGCCCTCTAAAATACCAATGTGAATTTTAATTTCTGCAAATCTTTGTCAGTTCAGCTGTGTTATGTTGTGAGTACCTTTCTGGTTTTTTTCCCAAGAGTTTTATCTTCTCCATCCACAGTCAGTTCCAAATACAATTGGCAAGCCAGAAATTTTTTTACTATTCAAATCTTTCCTGTAAACATTCCTTTTATAGAGGTATTTGTAAAAATTAACTTTCACTCATCCTGACTTGTAAATGTGTGGATTATGTGGCTGGAATCTCTTAACACAATAAAAATCTTCAGTGCTATTATTTATTCTAGTCAATTATATTAAGTCATCAACTTTTTCCCCCCCCTACATGCTGTTTATACTGTTGATAGGGAATCAAAAAGTAAAACAATGTGTTTAAATCAAAGTCAGGCTGACTCAAAGGGAAAGCCTGCAAAGTCATGCTGGTGTTGCAGAGTAGAGTACACCGAGCCCTATGGATTGTGGGTGGCAATGCAGAAGACCTTGCATTTCAGGAACAAACAGATCTGATGCTTTCAAATAGTCAAGTGTACTCTTATTATGATTTATTGATTTATTTAGCAATTTTTGACTAGAAGTGAAGGATTAAATTCAGGGTATCCTGCTGTTGTAGAGGAAGAGAAGATACCTGTAGGTCATAATTATTTGACCAAAGGAGAGTGTTTGTAAAACCCAGTGTCATTTGGATTGATCACCCCTCTGGGCTTTTATCCTGATGAATAGTAGGGATGCTTAAACATTCACAGGAGAAGGCAGAGGTCAAAACTAAAGTACGGGATCTGGAGCTGGAATTCTGTATTTATTTCTTGTCTGTGAAATAACTCCAGTGTGACTGTAAGGTGCTCACTCACTGCCTGTGCTGTGTGTCCTGGAATGAAGTGAGAGCAGTAATAGTTTCTTTACAGGATTTATATAGAGCTGAATTTCTATGTGTTTGCATCTACCATCATGGTAACAAGAAAATCAGTGTAAGAATTACTAATTCTGCTCCTACCTGTGCAGAAAGGAGGAGAAATTAAAGCATTCTAACTACAGGAATGTATCTGCAGTTACAACCGAGCTAGGAATTGTGACTTGAGCTTTAAGTTTGTAAAGCTGTCTTTGTTTTTAATACTTCTTTCTGTGAAGCTGAGCATGTTGCTGCAGCTTTAATTGCTTAATATAATTTGAAGGTGCTAGTTTATTTGTACAATTGCCTTTCCTTTCTTCCTTGGTGTAATTGCAAGAATTTTTAGAGATTATTAGTTTAAAGTGACCCTTGTCATATTGTTTCTGTTGTTTCATTTTAAAGACTTTTTAAGACTTTCAAAAGACATGTTAAAGGCCGTATTAACTTACTTGGAGCAAGGTTTTTGACAGAAGTTACCTACGACATCTGATATCCATGCTTCTATTATCTGAAGTATGTCTTCAGCAACTAACAACTGAAGGAAATGAAGTGTGCTCATACAGAAGACCAATGCACCTGCAGTCTTCTGAGCCCTGAGAACATAACATCTTGATGATATGCTACTTTTTTTATTTTGCAGTAACCCGTAGACACGCCATGGAATAGCCCTAGCTGGTTTTCCTTCATGTTTACCTAGCTGCTTAGCACTCCTCTTTATAGTTCTTTACCTAACATCCTACAATGTTACTATTCTTCTAAATCTTACCTTTTGGCTCTGAGCAGTAGCAATGAGAACAAACTGCTATCTCCATTGTGACTTTAAATCCCCCACATTGCTATGCAGGCTCTGAAACCTCTTGCTTTACACTGTTTTTAGTGTATAGTTGCTTCTTTCTAAAGGGAAAATCTTAGACATGCATGCACCTCTCAAGCTCATTAAATATCCTCTCATTTCCATGTTGCCAGCAGTGGGAGAAATTTACCACATTTCTAGACAAACACACTTGTATGTATATAAACATATTTTACACATTTTTTGATTCAGAAACTTCATATTAGCTGTATCTAATTAGACAAATATTAGACGAAGAAAACTTTAAGCAGTAAAACAAATGAAAACTTTCTTTTACAGTTTATCTTAGACACGTCAGCTGCTGTAATCTAATCTCATTTAGAATTTCTTTCTTTCCCTTGCACCACTCTGTGTTCACCATTTTAATGAATCTCTGTAATCTTAACTTATACCATCAGATTCCCCTATTACCTTCCATGTTCTTTGTTTCCTTGCTACAGCATTTTTGGCAATTTTCCTTACCTACCTTTACATGAGCTACTGAATCTGCAAGAGGCAGTTACGTGCTGTGGGTTTTCAAAGCAATATAGTTGTTGGTCTCTGCTATCTTCAACAGAAAGTTTAGTTGGAGAGAATCACATAATTGCTTTTTTCCTCCCAATAGATACATTAAACTTAAATTTCCACTCCTCTTTCAAATTTGGTAGAAGTTGCCAAGTTTTAATAAAGGGTCTGACAACTGTGGTCATGTAAGTCTCACTTTCAGAATCAAAGGAATAATATTTGGAATCTTTACTGTCAAAACTGACACATTTAGGAGAATATGATTTACCAGTAAATTTTTGCGTAAGTTAGAGAGGATGAGAGCAGTATGATTAGAATGCTAATAAAGTGGGTGTGACTTTCTTTTTTTTTTTTTTTAATTGTAACCAGCTACTGTCATACTGGATGAAATACAGGAGACAAATGTAAAGTGGTAGTAAAAAAATGAGTCAAGTATACCTGGACTGTCATGTCCCATAAAAATTGTGTTTTCTTGACCTTGAACACTGTCTCCCTGAAAAATCTGGAAATTTTACTGTCAGTTGAAGACAGGAAAAGCTCCTTGAATGATCAAATCCATTTTATAGTGAAAAATTATATGCAAAATATTTGAAATATTTTCTACTGTATGGGATCATATAGTACATTAACTACAAGAATAACACAGATAGGAGAAAATAGGTATCTATAAGGTTATATAGGTGATAGCAGACTAGAAAGATTCTAAGTGAAAGATTTCTATGATATTTGATATGGTTACTACCTGTAAAGCTAAGTAGAAGAATGGAATGATATAGACTGGAAGGGAATTCTGGAAACAATGTAACACAAATTGCTTGTTCAAAGCAAGGCTGACTCTAGAGCTAAATCTCACTTAAAAGTACTTCCATGCCAGTAAGTGTGATGAAAAAGGACTGTCCTCCTTTGCTAGGAAATCCACTGGAAGGAAAGCAGAAGGTGAAAAGGAAGAGTTTCCTTGTCTCACTCCTTCTGAAGGAAAGTAACTAAAAAGGCACCTATTTTCAGTTGAATAGGCAGCTATTTGTTTAAAAATTTCAGTAGATCCTGAGATCTGGCATGCACCTGAAGAGTCTTTTTTGTTTTGGCCTCCAGGTCAGATGTTTTGTTCAGGACTGTTTGCTATAAATCAGTTTCAGGCCAATGGTCTGGAAATTGAGACATTTAATTTTTGTCCAAGATGGCTCTTACTGATTTAAGCATACTTGTCTCAGTATAAGAAAAGGTCAAGAGAAGGGGATCTAAGAGAAGGAAATGACCTTTTCAATGACAAATATGAAAGAAGATTATTTGCTCCAAAATCTCTTCTCTTGCAGCCATTCTTTAGTGTTGCAAGGTGTTAATATACTACTTCTGTGATAAAGTGTACCCAGTATTTCTGATACATACGAAACGTGTATATGCTCTTGAGAATGGATGAAATATGCCTTATTCCTCCCTCAAGAGAAATAAAGAAGCTTGATTTGCCATTTTGGTTGGAAGAAATCTCAACATAAATTCCTTTGCACCTCATTGATCCTCATACAGGGTTTACAAGGGAGGAAACAGCTTAATTTTGACAGTCCCTAAGGCTTAAATGCAATGACTACATAGAAAGTACTTCGCTCTAAAACCCCAGATTATTAAACAAAAACTTTTATTTTTGTAACTGTAATTTATATTTTTTTTAGGGCAAAAAAAAATCAAAGGCTGCCATGCACTTAAGATAGATTGTAGAAGAACTAATTTGGAGATATTTGCTGGTGAAGTATCTTTTTAGTGAGTTTTTTTCCCCCAAAATTTTCTGTCCACATATAGGAACTTGTCAATAGCAAGTTTCCACTGTTTTTTTGAAGCATGCTCATTTCTTTGGTGCACTTCCCTGTGAAATTGACATTGAAATTTGAGTGGTTGGTTATTTTACATTTATGACTGTACACTATTGCTTTTAGACAGTTTTTGGTACTGCAAAGTAATTTTGTATTAAAAGAAGAGCCTAATTGTAATGTTTTTTCTTCACCACCTAGAAACCTTGTTTTCTGTAAATAATCCACTGATACAGTGTGAATAGGTCTTGTTAAACAAGGAAAGGGGATAAAATGCAAAAGTGGGAGGAATGGCAAGCTTCTTTCTCTACTGTTTTTATTGGAAAAAACCTGATCTTTCAAAATTAACATAGGGTCCTACTTAAAATGTGTCTTGCTTGAGACATAAAAGAGCTATTTAGAAACATTTATTTTGTTGTTTGACTACGACTTTTAAGCACCTCTAGACCTTCCAACTTTCCTGATTACCACTGGGATAATTTTTGCACTTTGCTGGGATTTTTTTGGACACCAAGGCTAGGCATTTATAGTGGAACTATCACTACTTTATTTATCCAGGACAGACAAGTGTGATGAAGTAAGACAACGAATATGTGGAATCTTCTACAGTTCCCAATTACTTTATATTTCTGAGAGAAATATAATAATTTTAGTAATAGAAGCCATTTTTGTTTGCTTCCCAGAAAGTTTTTGCACTCTCTTGGGAGTCACTGAGCACAGTATACTGTTCTGTAAGGGGTGCATGTCTAATGAGTGATGTAGCTACAGAACTGCAAACCCTGCACATGTAGGCAGCAAATCTATACATTTTCTGCAGTGGGGTGAAAAACTGAATTTGAAAGATCTAGACAAACAGTATAGATGGGTAGAAAATTTATTTAAAACTCCTATACTCCCTATGTGGCCCTTGGAGAATATTGGCATCGCAGAGTAGTATTTAAAGCATCATACTGCTGAATACTGAGATGTATTACACTGCTGTACTTCAGCATGCAGTTGTACAGAACTAGTCAAAACGGAAAATAATGAGATAGGAGAGCTTTGTCATACCTGGAAAGAGTCTCTGCAGTTCCTCAACCTGGAATTTTGAGATTGTTTTCTGCCACCGCAAAAGCTGCACCTCAAGCTTGCCAGTGGCCTGAGCTTTATATTTGAGAAAAATAATTAGCGTTTATTCAGCTCCATTGAAAATAAAACTTAAGTAAATCAATGATGTTCCTTTCTTTTCTGTGCAATAGCCTAATGGCTCAGGGTATGAGCCAAGGAATATTACTTCAGGTAAATATCATTTTGTGTCTTTTGCAGCTCAAATTTTCAAAGTTATGAAACAGAAGTCCTTAAATTTGAAGATCTAAAATACATTTGAAAATGAAAGTGAATGAAAGGCTACTGGATAATACAATTTATTTTTATCGGGGTGGGGTGGAGAAACCTCTCTTAGAAATTGACTTAAATGTCTGTATTCTCATCTGCTGATGATTTTTGCCTGAAACATTTTCTTATTACATCTTTGATCATCATAATGTCAGCTAAGTATTTTTAATCAGTGCTGATTTAAAATAGTGTCATACAAAGCATTATTTCAGTTTAAGTAAAATCCCACAGAACACGGTGAATTTTTATGATAGTTTATCAATGAAATAGGTGTTTCCTTGTTTATTTCTCAAGATTAAAGTATCTTTACTAGAAAACTTGAAAATTATGCCTATCTGACTTTCAGGTGTTAGCAGCAGCTGAATATATAATGAAATGGTATAACCATTCATACCTGAGACATTCCTTGAGACAGGCTCAACATGCAGCCAGGATTCACAATATGCAGGATTCGCTATCCTCTCTCTGTCTGGGATAAGGGGCAATGGCTGCATCCACACATCTCCTCCGTGGCTGCCCCACCTTCCAAGGTGTCTTTGCATAAACGGTATGGCCTCTGCAAGTGGAACCCATGTTGAGCATGATGGTTGATCTGGCACAGAGATATGTCAAGGTAAGTGGGCCATGTCCTGCATCAAAACTGCTACCATAAAGAAAAGAAAAATGGGTCATTGTCACAGGAGACTGCTTTCTGAAGGGAACAGAAGGCCCAATATGCAGACCAGATTCACTTCTTTGGAAAGTCTACTGCCTCTCTGGGGCCTGGGTTAAAGGCATGAAGAGAAAGTTTCTGACCCTGGTTTGGCTCTCAGATTACTGATTTTTCTCCATTACTGATTTTCCAGGTAGGCAGCAATGAAGTCCTAAGAAGAAGTCTGAGGGTAATCAAGAGAGATTTAAAGGCCTTGAGGCATCAGAAGCAAAAGTAGTGTCCTTCTCTATCCTTCCACATGCAGGAAATGATGAGGAAAGAAATAGGAAGCACCAGTAGCCCAATACCTCTCTTTGAGCCTGGTGTCATTGGTAGAATTTAGGGGGTTTTGATTACAGATCTGTTTACATGACACCGAACCTGCCTGCAACAGAGGGGTACACATGTATCAGAGAAAATGATCATTGCTCAAGAGTCAGCAGGGTTCATTAAAAGAGTTTTAAAGTAGATTTGAAGGGGGAAGAGAATAAAACCTCTCTTTCTAGAGATAAGCTTGGGGACAGCATACCAATATTTGAAAGATGGTGTGCTAGCAACGTCCTTTGGTCTGCCATCTCAGTGGACAAAGGGAATGGGGATGTATGTGGCAACAAAGATGCAAGGGCTATTGATGTGCAAGAAACCACGTAAGGATATGAAATGGTCACATGGGAATTAAGGCTGATCTTCTACTACAACACGGTGACCCGCTTAGTGGAGGAGGAAGGCTTATCTGGGCTATTAAATATTTGTAGCTGTATCTCGTAGCATTCTGTTGGAGAAAGTGCTAAGAGCTTATATGATTGTACTCTTTGCTAGGTTAAAACAGGTTGGATAGCCAGGCCCAGAGAGTGGTGGTGAATGGAATCACATCCAGCTGGTGGCCGGTCAAAAGTGGTTATCCCTGGGGCTCAATACTGGATCTAGTTTTATCTAATATCTTTATTGATGACCTGGACGAGGGGATTGAGGGCACCTAAGTAAGACTGCAGATGACACCAAGCTATGTGGGAGTGTTCTATTGGGAGGCAGGAAGGCTCTGCAGAGGGATATAGAAATGCTGTATTGATGGGCTGAGTCTAATTGTATGACAACCAACAAGGTAAAGCTCTGGGTCCTGCACTTGGGTCACAACATTCCCATTGAACTCTCCAGGCTTGGGGTAGAGTGGCTGGAAAACTTCTCAGTGGAAAAGGACCTGGGGGTGCCCATTGACAGCAGCAGAACATGAGCCAGCAGTGTACTCAGGTGGCCAAGGAGACCAATGGCACCCTGACCTGTATCAGAAATCGTGTGGCCAGCAGGACCAGGGAAGTGATTGTCTTTCTGTACTCGGCACTGGTGAGGTTTGCACCTTGAGTACTCTGTCCAGTTCTGGGCCCCTCACTACCAGAGGGGCACATCATTGTGTTTGAGCATGTTCAGAGAGGGGCAATGGAGATGGTAAAAGGTCCAGAGCATAAATCTTGTGAGGAATGACTGAGGGAGCTGTGGTTGTTTAGCCTGGAGAAAAGGAGACTTAGGGGAACCTTATCACTCCCTACAACTACTTGAAAGGAGGTTGTAGCCAGGTGGGACTCAGTCTCTTCTCTTGGGTAACAAGTGATAGAAGGAGAGGAAACAGCCTCAGATTGCGCCAGGGGAGATTTAGATTGGATATTAGGAAAAACTTCCTTACTGAAATAATTGTGAAACAATAGGCTGCCCAGGGAAGTGGTGGAGTCACCATACCTGAAGGTATTTAAAAGACATGTAGATATGGCACTGAGGAACAGGGGTTAATAGCTGGACTCAATGATCTTAAAGGTCTTTCCAACCTTAAAGATTCTATGATTCTATAAGCAGCTTTTAGCATGCTTACATTAAAAAAAAAAACCAACTATGTATTTTTTTTATTAACAATTCAGTCATTTATTTTCAAAACTAAAGATCAATTTTATCTTCCCTTTGATAAGATGGTGGTGTTATTTGAGAGTAAAGGTAGCTACTTAGAAATAGAATTTGGAAACTGCTGAATGAACATGGTATTAATACTGGAGTGGAGAAATAAAAAAAATAAAAAAAAAATTATTAAAAGTATTTATGGTATAAAGAAACATTCTTAATCAGAAAGTGGTGAACTGTGGTGGTGTCACCTTGTAGAGCATCCTTGTGCTGCAGTAGTAATATCCAATATTATTAATGATGTTATAACTAAGCAAAAGTCTTTCACTACAGGGATTAATCCAATAAAATTCATTGTGGTTATCTGCACTGGAAAGGTCTTTATACAGATAAAGACTTCTACAACTGTAATGTTTTTGTGTTTTTGTTTTTGTTTTTTTTTTTTTTAATTCCACATATCCATACTTTAGTATGTGTTGTGGTTGTTCATTATTTTCAGATAATATTTCTCATTAACAATTGAGTTTTACATTAAAGCTGTATTTTATATTAAATTCTTCCCTTCTTCTGTGATATGTAGGAACATTGAATTTCTGATAACTAACATAAAAGAATCCAGAGCTTACTCTCAGCAGCCTGCAAATCATGTTGCAATAACTCGGGACTGTAACCAGCCAAGATACTATCAATCCAGCATTAACAGTGGATGATGCATTAAAACTCAATGTACTGTAAGTACTCAAATCCCAAAGAAAAACATTTAATACAGCTGTCCAGTGTGCCTGAAATAACTATTCAGTGGGACAATCTGTTTTAAGAGGATTTAAAACTGAATATTAAAATTCATCAATACCAACGGAACAGAATTTCCTGCAGGCAGGAAGGCAGGTGGTAGTGCCATCCAGTACAGGAGGGCTGGGTCAAATGTGTCTCTCTGCTGACTTCATACATCTACAATTCTTTTGTGAAGTTCTAGTACTCATTTTTCTTACTTGCACAGTAACTATATAAATTGTGAATACTGCTTTTATAGAGCACGCTGGACACTGTCAGAGACGCATTTAAAAGGGTGCAAGAGTTGTTGTAAGAGTAGCTGAACATTATGTAAATTTTTTTTTATTTTTTATTTTTTATTTTTTGTTTTAATGAGAGGATATTTTCTGAATCGTTAAGCAGAAAGACTGGAAGTATAAATCAGCTAGAAGGTAGAATTGTGATCTCCATGAAAAGGGGGAGACCGCAGGGAAGAATGTGGCTGAATTGAGCATTGGGTCGATTACTTAAACAGCAAAACAAAGAAAAGTAAAAAAAGAGGTAACTCTTCATAGCATCTGAAAGAAATACCAAAAGCACATCACAGAAAATTAGTGTGAAGGCTTTGAAAAAGAATTATAAGTCAGGACAAGAAAAGAGGGAATTTTGCCTCTCTGTATTATTTAAATACAGGTGATTTGAAGTACAGGAACAAACACCAGTAAATCTGAAGTTTTGTGCCTTTTTTATGTAACTGAGAATTCTGCTTTCTAGATATTACAAGAGAGCTGACAAAGTTTTGAGTGAATGGTGTGTAAGAAAGACTGTGAAGTATAAACCTAAAAGTGAAATTTGATCACTGTATTGAAAGCTTTAATAATCTCTTGGTCTGAAAAAATGTGGTGATTGTTCTGATTATATTACAAATGCTTCACGCATTGTTTACACAACAGGTGGATATTTTTAGATATTAAAACAATGCCAGCTATAAACTTATTGCCCTGCTCAAAGTTCTCCATTGAATGTGCTTAGTTCCTTTGATTCCAGTGTCACACTGGGAACTACTGAGAATTGAGTCTTTTCCATGGCAAACCCTTCTCTGACTGCAGGATAGGAGCCTCTACCCATGGACTGATGTCTAATACTGGACATCCAATCCCATAATCAGCTGCAGTAAGACATCTGTTTTCCAAAATCTCTGTGTTATCTAGTTTATCTTTTTTTTTTTTTTCACAATTTCCATTCTTCCAGTGCCAAAATTTCTCTGTCTCTTTCTTCCCCTTCTCTTTCAGTAAGAGGTAAAACTTTCAGCTTGCTCTTTATCCAACACTCAAGTGTTTTACTATTCTGTACTTCAAATGGAGCATTTTCCTGTTCCTCTTACATAATGAGCACAACTGGCAGACCATTAGAAAACTAACTTCCTAAAACCAAAACACACAGATTCTTCAATCTATTTTTTTGTTCTTGATAACCTGTCAAGTAGCTACATACTTCCTTTTGGAAAAAGCAGCCAACACAACTCCTCTAACAGAAAACATCTTACATATGGCTAATAATTCAGAGGAACACATAAGTTGTCTTCCTTAGTTTTTTATCAACCAAAAAAAAAAAAAACAAAAACAAACAAAAAAAAAACAAAACAAAAAGAAAGTGAACAAATAAAATTTTCATCCAAAGTAGAGTTGAGTTGACAGGATGAGAAGAAAAGCTGAAAGCTTGAAAGCTTTCAGAGAGCTTAATAGAAATGGTTTATGCATATCAATTTACAACTTCTGCAGAAATTTCCCGGCTCTTCCCCATCATACAGTTTGTGAATGTTTCCTTCATTACAGAATCACAGAATATTCTGGGTTGGAAGGGACCTCACGTAATTACATAAAACAGAGTAACTCCAACCGTTCCATTATTTTTCCAGGATCTACTTTAGACTAACAGTCCTATCATCTTGCTTTTAATTATTTACATTCAAGTCTAGTATTTGCTTAGTATTTCACACACTGGAAAATCAATATTAATGATCTAGAGCTCTGGGGTTTTTTTTCCATTCTTCTACAACTTCTGGAGAGAAATCAGGAAGGGAGTTGTTAATTAAAGTGAGTGTAACTTATTTGAGTTTCCTTCAATTTTTTTTTTCTGCTGTTCTTAAATCTTAGATTTATGACACTCAGCATAAGCATGCTTTCACCTAATATACCATTGTCATAAACATCTAGCCTCACTTGTCTTCTAATAAGTTTGTGATCTAGATAGACTGCTAACAGTTTACAATTAAAAATATAATTGCTACTACTTTGTTGTCTTTGGAAGTTACAAGATAAAGACTCATTGAATATCTAAAAAGCATTCTGAAATATCTTTTTAAGGATTGTTCATACATTTTCCTCATTAAATAATCTGTCCAAAATGATTGGCCTCTATTGTTTCCAGCTTTAGATAAGCAGCCCTTTGAATAAAAAATATATACACTATTTGCTTGCATTCTATTCTCTTTACTAAGAAGCCATCTGAGGACAAGTCTTGATGTTTTCTACTTAATTATCTGTGATACTGTGTTCTGAAAATCAATTTCTCCTTATCTGCTAAGATCAGGTCTCTGTAACTTTATGACATGTCTGATGCAAAATGGAAATAGAAAGGGTGCTTTAGAGCACTTAAAAATGTCAAGCACATTTTGGTATTAGCCGTATGGAGTTTCTAGCATTATAACCTGTAGAGAAACCCTGTAGTTACATAGCTCTTTTTGCTCTCACCCCATTCTAATCTGTGATTATAAGGCAGACTGGAGGCCTGAAGCAGTCCCTAAATTATAATCTATCATGCATATTATCTGTTATGACATTTTACAATAAGCTGTTAAAGATTGTTTATGTTTCTGACTTGTCAGTTCCTTGAATGGGGTAATGTCTTTTTTGGTTTCGGAAGCAAATATGTGCTTCTTAAAAAACACTGCAACACCAAGTTTTGGGTTTTTTTGAGCACTTCAGTTCTGCTAACCATCCCACTAGACTTTGATTACACCAAAATCAAATTTTTTATTACAAGTAGAAAATTGCTATTTCTCTCATTTATAACACAGACTCCTGTTCTAACATTACTTTTTTTTCTATTTTTTAAATCACATAGCCATGTTTATTGTATACCTCATGATTTTCTTTAGTTTCCTTTAGATTCTTCCTTCTGTCATAGCCACAGACTTTTCATAGGAATATATATTCTGTCACTTAATTGCCTCTGAAGAGCATACAGCACCATGTCTCAGGGCCACATTGTCTTGTATTGCGCTAGTTACCCACAAATTGCTGCCTCTCTGCCCTTAAATTACCCTACCAAAACCTTCCAAAGGTGGTACCAAGGTGCCCCCAGGGAACAAACCAGGCATCTCCACCATCTCTCTAAATCTCTTTCTGACCACTGGGTGATAGCAAAACTTTTGGAAATACCACATGGCATTTAACACTGCAGTGACAGTGACACTTGCACAGCATCCATTGCCTAGACTTCCCATGAATTTTAGGAAGTTCTCTTGCTTACATTATCTAGACCTCCTGTGAAATTCTCTCTGTAACAGCAGGGCACACCTGGGGTACCATGCGTACAAGAGTTCTTGCTATGGCAACGTGCCTCTGTGCTGCAGTACAGACACTTCAGCCCTGCTCATGTTTCCCAGGTGTGTTACAGACATTGCTAGATATCATGCAAGTATGGTATAATGATAAAACATGCTAAAAGACAAAACTGCAGAAGAAATATATTTTTCTTTCATTTATACATTGATCTTTGTTGACCAGATAATTATCTCTCTATGCTACAAATAGTACATGTGAGGCATAATCAGTTTATTAAAAAAGTTTTATATATTTATCTCCCAAACTCCAACCATCTTTGATCCTTGCCAAGAAGGGACTGGAAAAAATTAATCCCAAATATCCTAAATTGAGATTTTTTTTCCCCCACTGTATGAACAAACTGGGCAATACCAGGTTTATTCAGAGCCTTAATATGCAGAGAATAATGAGAATTCTCTTTTAAATATCATTAATCATCAGTCAGCTATACATTCATCACTACCTACCATTCCAGGCAGAGCTTCAAGAGAAATAGTGTCCCTCAGACCTGAGAGAGGGAGAGACGAGTCTGTTTCTCCTTTCTTTTCCCACCCACCCCCCCCCCAAAATTAAACATTACTTATCTGCTAATGTGTAACCTAAGATAATTTTGCATTGATCTACTTCTTTTTTTTTTTTTTTTAATTTTTTACTTTTAATTCTATGTGACACTCAGAAATTGGAGATTTTAAAACTATTTTCTGGAAGTAATTTTCATTGAAACATTTTGGGGAAGGAGTATGGCCACAATTCTAAGTATATTGTGTTACTACAGTGAAAGTAATATTTAAGTATTTTGCCACATAATTCGTGCTTAAAGTTATGGAAGTTGCCATGGTGACCTCAGAATTGATTTGTTACATTGTATTCAGTGTTAATTTGCTTGTATCTCATTTCCATTTTATAGGTTTTATGTCTATGACTTGTTGACAAGACCAATTGTAGCAGCAGTTTTAAGGTGTTAGAGGTCTACTGTTTGTAAGGATCAGTAAGTTTTAGCACAATTAATTTCAGGCATCACATAAGTAGTCTTATAATTATTACATCAATTCACAGTAGCTTTTAATTTTAAGAGATGCAGCCAAATTGCTGCAGAGTAGACCTGAAGTCTGATGAGTTAATTAGGCTTCCTAACCTGTTAACTTACCTTTCACAATTAAAATCATAGTCATATTCATCTAAACTCAATTATACAGAAGTCACCATGTGAATGTTTATGAAAAAAAATGGAACAAAACGTGAGTTCAGAAAGACATCTGTACATTCCTCAGGGTGCAAGTTCCCCAGCAAATGTAGCTGTAATTAAAAAGGGAATTCCATGTCTCTAGTAATTTTGGGAAACTACTTTGGTATTTATTAGAAATTCTGGGCAGTGTTGGCCAAATAACTACAGCTTGTATTGAAAAATCCTATATGCATTTAAAAACAAGGGATCTCTGCTATGTCCAGGGTGTGACTCAGTGCCTAAGGTCTGCTTGTTGGTGCAGGCGATGTTTAGGACTTGGATATTTGAGGCTTAGTACTTCAGGCTTCTCCATGGACACCCCCTTGTCGTGGGGGAGAAGCTTGCGTGCCCTTATGAGGTTGCGAGCTGTGCTGGCGGTG
>JAWWEW010000078.1:81140994-81163052 GCA_035583185.1 Anabacerthia variegaticeps
CGTTTAAAGGGTTTATTACACACTCTTGTTGTTTGGTTCTTTCTGGAGATATATAGATATATATACATGTGTGTGTATGTGTGTATTGTGGTTAAGAACTGTTATCCTTTTCATATATATATATATATATATATATATTTCTAATTAAAGTTCTGTTTTCTAAATTTAAAGGAGAGGGATTATTTCTTGGTCAACATAGATACCTTAGTTCTCCCCTTGAACTAAGACAGTAGTTTTATTTTTAATCTAAAGTGAAATGTAAGAAATCAGTTATGTTTTATTTCCTTCTTTCAAAAATAAACAAACAAACAAAACCAAAACCCACAAAAATAAACAACCAAACAAATTGGTTAAGGTTATTGAGTGTTTGGCCAAGCATCTGTTTAGCCTAGCAATGCTTTATGAGGGAATAATATCTACTCTAATTGTTTTTCTCTGTTTATCACTGTCTGCACATCTGAACTGCTTATAGTGAATTTTTTTCCCCCAAAAGAGCTGTTTTGAGTACACAAACAAAAACTTGTGATCAACAAACAACAGCAGATATGTTAATTTATTTTTCAGTGAAGCCACTCAGATTAGTCTGGTCAAAAGTTCTTTTTTAAGTAACTGCAGTGCAACAATGACCCTACCTCTAAAATCTACAGTTGTTTTACAACAGAAACAATGCAAAAACAGGTGAGAGAAGTTTGGAAAGCAAATATTATTAGTTGAAAAAAAAAGAATGTTTACTATAATTCACATGTAAATTCCATTTAGGCAGATTAAGACATTTATTTTAATCAAGAAATGCTATTTAGTTTCATCTTCAATCTCTCTTTCCAATGATGTTTCTAATTGTTTTACTGTAGGATGAATACCTACTTTAGCATTTCTGTTTTGGATTGTTTGACTCTGTCAGAAATACTCTGGACTTCCGCACTTCAAAATCTGAATTTGTGGTGCCCATTCATTTTCAAAAAATTGTTTGAGTTTGGGGAAGTAAGTTTTCTCTGTTCTCAGGACACAGTGAGTTGATTTTGATGTCCCTGCTGTCAGGCTGTGAGTCAGTGCAAGACACAGACTTAGAGGCTACATGTCTCTAGATGCCTAGTTTCACAATCAAGCTAAGCTATCTTCTCCGGGACAATTCCTAAGAGGTGAAGTTGCTGCAACTCCTGCTTGTGCCAGTAATTTTTGTAGATGTTTCACTGACCAATTCTTTATTTAATGATTGTTTGAAATCACAAGAGAATTTGTACTGACTCATTGATGAAGTGCAATGGTTCAGCAACTTTATTTTGTTTCACTCAAAACTTTTTAAACACAAGAAATACCACCAGTAGCGCTGTCAGTATTCTTCAAGGATGCCATCTACCAACCAGATGCCAAAAATGGATCTGAACAGTGGCACATTATATAAAGCTAAAGGAAGGCTGCATTCAAAACATAAATGGTGAACATGGGAAGATTTAGCTTCAGATTGACACGTGGCTCATTGACCTGTCTCTGTTTGCCCTATCTTTATTTAGGCATCCAAAAGCTTTGCCTGATTCATTTGACATTAGCACTTTACAGCAGGGCATGAAGAATGAGAGAAAGGCACAGGCAAGAGTCAAACCCTTGTCTGTCTCGTGATATCAGGCACCCTGGAAATACAGGGCATGCTCAGTCTTTGCCATCATGTTCCCATGTCCTCTTACAGCACAGGGGTTTGGAGAAGAAATTAAAATGTAATTTTTATTAAAAACACTTCCAAACAAACAAAAAACAAAAACCAAAGCAAAAAAGAAGTCTTCTTAAAAATTTCTTTTGTGATTTCTTTAGATGTGAACAGATCTGCTCTGCACTTTTAGTATTACAGACTTACACCACCAAATGTTTGTTATATATTTCAATATATATTTCAGCTGTCTAATCTGTTGTTATGCCTGATTACATTTCAGATCAATGATATTATAAATCTGCTGTTTTTTCTCTTGAAACGCATACACAGAATGAAGGGTAGGGGACACTCTCCCACCTTGTGTAATGCAGTTTAATTTACTCAGTTGAAAAGTGTTTGTGTGAAAGTGGGTGCTATTTTTTTTTTTTCTGTGTTATTTCTCTCTGGCTTGTCAGTGATGACAGCTGGAAAATGTTTTCCTGGTAGTTTTCTAAGGGCTGCACTGTGAGAGATAATATATTGAAATGATGGCTTCTGTCAGAATTACTTTAATCTTTTAGGACAGGACAATATTCTTCACTTTCCTTCATACCCTCCTGTTTTGCTCCGTAAGTTTTGTCCTTGCGGCCTAAAGATGAAATTAATGGAACTTCTGAAAAGATAGTAGGAAAAAGAACATTTTCAGTACTTTAAGAGTTGTCGCTTGCACAATATCTATGTCTGGATCCTTCCTATTCCTAAGTAGTATTTCTGTTACTGTGCATTTAAAATATCCTGTTAAATTAACTTGTAGTGTTTTGTTTTGGTTTGGTTTTTTTTTTTTTCCTTCTACTGCTTTACATCTGTGATTAAATTTCTGTAACTAATTATGGATTTCTGTGGATTTCCCCACCTCATCTGCTTTTTTTATTATTTTTTTTTTTTTTAATATTGTTGATTGGTTGGTTTTGGTTTTGTTTTTCTGGTGATAGCCTGCTACTGCTCCTCAGGCTTATTTGTCTTCAGTATTGCCATGCTCTTAACAGCTCTTAACAGCCCCACTTTGGTTTTACTATGATTCTCACACTCAATTTCTGTTTAAACAACTGGTTATTTACTTGGTCTCTGGTCCTTACATAGTTATGTGCGGATTTCTATGGTCATCAGTACTATAGTCCCTTCATATGGTTTATTCAAGACTAGAGAAATAAAAAGATTTAAAAAAAAAATTATTCCTGAATCATAGGTCTTTATCTGCTGCAATACAGGATGATCCAGCAGTTTTCATTTGCAAACATATTAATTCTTTTTCAGTCATATAAACACTACTTGTATGGCTTGAAACTCCTTGAAAATTGTTCTTCCTTGTGCTACCTATTTATACTTCAAAAATCTGCGTAGAATTTTTCTGTGCCTAATAGAATGGTTTATCAATTTAATATTACTGATTATACACAGTAAGTGCAATGCAAGACAAGTTAATCTCTCTTTTAGTCTGATTGCAATGGGAAAAAACGTTTTCATGAGAGAGTTGGTATTAATAGATGATAAGGACATAATGCAGAGTTCAGTTATTTTTAACTTTTAACAAGCTTCTCTGCAGAGCACATGGAATGAAATCATAACTAAAGATTAAGAGTGGTCAAAAATACTGTGATTTCTCTGTGAAGAAAGACCCATATCGGCCATCTTGAGAGAAAAATCTGGATTTCACAGAATCACAGAATGGATAAGGTTGAAAGGGACCACCAATGGGGTCATTTGGTCCAACCTTCCTGCTCAAGCAGGGTTGTCCTAAAGAACAGTGCACAGGATTGTGTCCAGATGGTTCTTGAATGTCTTGAACACTTCATCCTTTAATTGGTGTGCCCAAGCAGACACCTAATTGCCCTGTCCCCTTTTTCTGGGGGGAAAGGGTAGGGGTGCTGTAGATTTCTTGTTCTTTCATTGGTAACTGGGTATAAGTCATGAAAAGTGAAGAACTGGTTCTTTTTTTTTACTTTAAAGGTAATGTCTAAACTGTGTCAGGCTCAAAGGTGACGTGGGCAGAATCCTTTTGTTCCCCGCTGGTGCTCTCTGCCTGACTGCCTCTATCTGCCCATGGCTGGCCTTAGTGGATGGATATCACACCACCCCAGGGACTGTGTGGAAGTGAGCAAACAGTTCTTTTGCTAGAATTAGTAGAGGAGAGAATATTCTCTCTGTTTCTAAACCTAGTGGAGAGTTCTTTTATATTTCTTTGATTACTCCTGATTTCAGTTGACAAAACCTCCAGTTTGGGGCATGGGGAAGAGGTTTACCCAGAGCATGCAAGCAGTGCCTACAAGCCAGGGACATGCAAGTGATAATATTGCTTGTTAGTACAGTATTTATGTGGCTGTGAGTTGCTCAAGGACATGGGAGGACAAGGTGCTGACAGAGTGTAAGGAGAGCAATAGTCTGCGTGTGCTAATCAGGGAAGCTGGAAATCCCTTGTGCTCTATTACTGGGGTCAGTATCTTGTGGTAGAGTGAAGTGACTAGAGAGTGATTGCTCTCATATTTCAGCATCCCTAGGAGTGACATTAGAGGTGAATTTGGCATCATAGACAAACTCCCTTCAAGTTAGTGGCCATGAAGAGGAATCTATTTAGGGCTTGAATAAGTTTCTGTGTCTCTTAATATGAGAGCTCTGTCAGAAAAAAAAAAAAAAATAATCCTACTTGTTCCTTCCAATATGTATATTTTTTAAAAAAATTAAAAAAAATAATTGGTTTCCTTGTCTCATGGAAATATACGGATGACATCTCAGCATTCCTCTGTCCTTTTCTATGTGTGAAGGTCTGGCCATGAAATTCCAAGGCATTTTGTCTAATACCTATCCCTATGCCCTTGATTCATGTATTTAAAAACAACTGTGATAGTGCTAGACTGGATAAGTAATTTAATTACTTCTTTTAAAAGTGCATTTCCAGTATTTATTTTTTTTTCTTACAGCATTTATGGAGCTATTCTAAAATGTCACAATCTTTTGTAGTTCTTTTTAAAATGAATGTGTGCCAAAGCAATACTTGTTTATATCCTTGGATGGAATCTTCAAAAGCAGCTTGGCAATTATTTGAAAAGGAAGAGATGAATCTGAAGAGAGTTTTAACTTAATATTTAATTTCATTAAGGACCTTGGAGCACAAAGTAAGAGAGCATTATTTATAACACAAAGCTCTGAGTGCTCCTCAGTAGAGAGGAGGATCAGAATATCGTATAGCAGACTAGGGTCACCTGGAGGAGACAATAATAGAAATATAATTATATTCCCTAGGGCAAAGGCCCAAGGTTATGTTGTTCCTGTTATCATTCTGTAAGGACAGTAATAACTACAGGAGAAGTATAAGGCAATGACAGAATGAATGAGAAACAAAAATGATAAGGTAAAGAAATAGATAAGTGTAATTTTAGTATATATCAGGAGTTTCTAGGGTAGTGTAATGTAGTACAGAAGCTAGTAAGACTTCATCAAGATTTTGGATGGGTTTCTGCCACACATTGTTCAACAAAACCTGGAAAGGGATTTTGGTATGATCTGAGGATTAGAGAGCCTCATGTTATGAAATGTTGGTTTTAAGTTGCTGAAGTGTAGGTACCAAAATACAGTTTTCAAATAATAGAAAATGAATAGTATCTGGGGTAAAGAATTACTTAAATGTCACCAAAATGCTGACAGGACTTTTTAGATAGCTTTCGAGGAAAGCTTAGAACAAGAAAATAAAATGTGTCACTTCACATTTTGAAGATTTTGTCAGCAGTGACCCACTGTGGCTGCTATTTGGTCTCTGACAGAAGGTGATATTCCAGGAAAAGAAGTGTATCTTGTCACTTTTTTCTATGCTCAGTACTATTTTACCACCCTTAGCAATGGTAGTAGATATGGACTAGATGTTAAAGTTCTTTGCCCTTTATTCCCATGAATGAAGAACCTAGCAGCTGGGGTTTTTTTTGTTTTTTTTTTTGAAAGTTATATATATTTAAATCCAGTGCTCAAAATTTAACACTTAAAGAGCTTCTTTAAATAATCTAAACATCTGTCTTATAAACTGAATATATTTTAGGTACTCTGAAATTCACATATCAAGACATCTCTTTTCCGTGCTGGCCTGAAGCCTTCCATGCTGGTTAATGCTGGGGGTACTCAAGTGATAGATATATAAATTTTTAGATCTGCTAGGTGTGCATACCTGTGCCTCTGTGCTTTTCCTGATAAAAAAAAAAAAGAGATATGAACAGTCTAGTTCATAATCATCACAAGGGTACTTCAAGGTCTCAAAGAATGAGGGTCCTTTTCCAGCTAGAGGACACAGACTTTCTTCAGGCACTTCATGTGCAAATAGGAATAGGCTCCTCAAAACATGAACCTGGTGGTTTCACTTACACTGAATAATCACTGAGTGATCTGGGCATTAGGTCAATTTGTCTCTTCTTCAATATTCTTTTGATTAAAGTTCTCAGTCTGGCATTTGGAGACATATTACATGCTGACCTCTGGCTCCAAAGGACCAAATGGGAGAAAATGTACAGTCTTCTTCTGAAGTATAGAGAAAGGGTGAGAGCCAGGATCAATCAGGAGATAAACTTCCATGGTCTAGATGTTCTGCTTAGAGTTGCTGTGAGGACCACATAGTCTTGTTGTGATAGTTACAATTTTAAAAGGTAACTGAGTGCTTTTTTCCTCCTTTGAGTGACAGTCAGAGTGGCAATGTGAATGCTCTCAAGGCGAGCACGAGCTCTAAGTGCTGTTGTTGGGAACAGAGGGACTTAACTGCACGTGCTTTGAAACAGTGTTTTTGGCCAGTCTTAGATAAATGTCCACTTTTATATGCCTGTCTTCTCAAGTCACATTTAAAAAGTGGTTTAACCTGTTTACATTAAATTTCAAAGGGGCTTGTGAAATTTCATGCACTGATACAAGACTGTTACATCTTCTATTTTTCTCCAGAAAACAGTAACTGATTAGTTATTTCTTCAAATTATATATATAAAATTATCCATATAGTTTGGTTTTTACTTTGTCAAAATTTCTTTTTTTTGTTTGTTTGTTTGTTACCTATTGATTATTTTAAAACAAGATCATCAAATCATATTTATTTCACTAAAATGTTTGAGCAGCAGCTTCACTGCAAAAATTACTTGTGCTTTTTATTAGGTTCATTTGCAGTTTCTGTTTAAGCAGTATTTGAGCTTCAGTTCAGACTCAAATGTCTGTAGTTGGATAAGGTATTTTTCAATTTGTGGTGATATTTTAGTTTATAGAAAAAAAAAAATGCAGTATTCAGTAGGAACTAAAGCATGAGTAACAGGGCTATGATGGAAGCATCCTGCAAAAGGCCAAGAATTTCTTCTGTGGTATAAAACGATCTGGTTGCTTGGCTACCAGATTCTTTTCTGGCTTTGAAAAGTAGTCTTCTGATTCACTTTAGATCTGTCTTAGGGTTAAGCCCTCAGTCAATATAAATGTCATAGCTCTGTTACAGACTCAGATAATATTAGAACTAAAACTGAAATTAGAAATCCACTAACAGGAATCTCTCTTCTTCTTCCCTTAGCCAATCATTTATAACTATTTGTTATTAGCAAAGCCAGAGTTCTGTGTAATTTATTGTTGAAATACTCCTGTGGTAAAGTCAATAAACCATTTAGTGCATGAAGCTCTTGTATTTCTAATCAAAGTAATCAATAAGGAAAACAGTATGAGGAAAACACTGACAACCTGGAGCAAACCTGACAGAAGGCCACCATATCAGGGGCTTTAGCTCAAATATGAGGAGAGAGGCTGAGGGAAACAAATATGTTGGGTCTTGAGGAAAGAAGACTAAAGGGGATTCTTAGTGCTTTCTAGTGCATATTCAGGGTAGGGAAGGTGAAGCCAAACATTTCTAAGGTGCATTGTGGTAGGACAGGAGGTAACAGATACAAGTTAGAATTTAGCAAACTTCAATTAAGCAGTAGGAATTTTTTTATTCTTTTAAACCATGAGTATGGTCAAAAGCTGGAAAAAATTGCCTAGAGAGCTTGTGAAAACTTTCCTCTTGGGTAGAAATTCTATCCTTGGAGACAGCCAATTTGACTGGACAAAGTCCTGAGTATCCTGCTCTAAATTAGCAGGGGTTGGATGAGAGGTCTTCCAGGGATCCTTTCCAGAGTTCCTTGCCAGCTGAATGAATTATTTCTCCCTCTGTTCTACAAAGGAACCCTGCAGTGACCAGTGAAAGAGTTTCTAACCTCCTACCATTTTTACTGTCAAGAGAGAAATTACAAACTGTTGTTTGGAAAATGAGTTCTGTTTCTTTATCAGTGTTTCCCCTCCAATAACTTGCCTTGCATGCTTTACTGAAATAAAATTGCATCTCTGGAAATTTGGTTATAGAGAGACTTCTCATAAAATTTCTATGATCTGAACTGTTAAACCTCCTTACAGGAACTTAATCCAAAATATAATTGTCATAATAATATGGAAAGCACTCATATAATTCATACTTGGTTGACTGGACTGAAGTGTGTCTATAATCCCAGTTTAAAGGTATGTTTCATTGAGATTACTTTTTGCTCAAAACTGATGTTTTGCCTTTGTTTGTTTGTTTGCTTTAATATCTAACCCAATAGACTGGTAGAGCTAAGTAAGCTCAACTGCAGCTCTACTTTTTGAAGGAGATGTATGTGTTAGGTAGTGAACAATTATGTACATAAAGGCCTTCTAATTTCTTTTTAACTAGTTTGCTAATCTGCTTATTTTCTCATAAAACAAAGAAGCTGTTTGTGCCTTTTTAACATTACAAAATATTTGTCTCCTCTTGTGGACCAAAAGCATTCAACAGAGAAATCCACAGCTTTTCAAAATGACTTTGTTTTTTATCCAGTAAAAGAAAGCCCTCTCCCAGATTGGGAACTGTATCTTGTTCTCTTGCAAATTCAATGGAATACTAATACAGAATATCCCAGTTTTTTCATATTCTTTCTCTCCTCAGATTAAAACAACTTCTTGTTTTCTCACTGTGTTTAAAACTGGAGCCTGGCCAACTCATGTGGTTGACCATGAATAGCCTTAAATACTGACAAATCCCATGAAAAGTGATTGTCCTTAATGAGGATTACTAACTTTACTGTGCATTCTGCAATATGATGAGAGGTTTTTCTCATTAGTCATACATAGACCAATCAGGGAAATCCAGTAAGTACCACCGGATGCAGAAAGATTCTGAAATTGCTGTCCAGCTGTAGATGTAGATACACACCTTCCCTAAGTGTGCTCTGCATTTGTGAATAAAGGTTGTGCAGGTGTTATATTTGAAGCCTGAATATCTTACAGTTCTGTATGCCTATTTCCAATAGTCTTCACTTTGAAGTCTAAGGCACGTGAAAGATTTCTCACTCTTTGGGTTTCTATTCAATTACATCCTTTTCTACTTCTTCTTAATAAGAATGTCCTCTCCAACTTTTAAAACTGCACTTTTTTTTTTTTCTAAATACTGGTATATCAGAGGAAAATAAATTTGATTTTTTTTTCTTGCTGAATGCCAGATTGTTGAAATATGACACTCTCCTCCTATTTAATTCTTTTAAGGATGATTTTCTGTGTAGATTTTTCTTCCAATTGGTTTGCTTATTTCCTTTCCTATTCCTTGCAATGTTCCTGCTAATTTTCCATAGTGTTTTGGGTACCTTTCTTATTCCTTTTTGAATATTTTTCAGTTCAGTTTTTCAGTTCTACTTTTTTGTGTCTTTCTACAAAGGTTACTTTTGACTCTTGCTGCCTTGATTTAAGGAGTTAGGATGGGCAGGAAGTAGAAATAGTTCTTTAGTAGACATATGTTTAGGTTTTTTTAGAGTTATCTGAGTTTACATTGTGTATCATATAGTGTGTAGTGGATGTAACCTGATACTTATGATATCAACACAAGTATTTTATGAGAAGGAGTTTGCAGAACTTGTTTTCATTTCAGCCCACTTAAGAAAATAGGAAAAAAAAAAAAAAAAAAAAAAAAAGAACATAAGAGCATTGCAGGAGTTACCAGGGAAGTGAAACAATGAAAAAACTGGTTTTTTCCTTGGAAGAAAAATATCAGTGTGAACAGTTAAACACAAATATGGACAGTCAAATGTGTATATGTACCACATCTACATTTAATTACATAATATTGTGATACTGTCTAAGAATAAGGGGCCTAGTTTCTCTGAAAACATTAAGAAGGAAAAGACTTTCAGTCTTAAATATCCAATTAAAAAAAAAAAAAAAAACAACAAAAAAAACCCCAAAAAATAAAAACCAAAAACCCACAACAAAATAAACCAATACCTTGGCCAGAATAGCTTAGCAGAACTATGATATATATCTTCGTTTTCCAGAATCAATCTCACCAGTCCACCTAAAATGTCATGAAAACTGATCTATCAATTTCCAAAAGCAGACAACCATTTTTGGACATAAGATCAGACTTGATCCTGGAGTAATGAGCCTATACAACTACTGGAATGGGGTTCAGGCAATTTAAACCTATGGGGATCACTGCAGTAGGATTACTACAATATTTTAAGGTTCATGCTTACTGTGCCACAGGAAGGTGATCAAGAGTTTACAGAGGAACATGTTTACTTCAGAATTGTAACTAAAATGGATGTCTAAGAGCATTTATTTGCTGTCATGGTAGTGAAGATGCATTCCCTCTTTCTAAATAATCTCTAGGTTATTTTTGGCTGAGTCATCAGTGGGGCTGGATAGGAATCCCCAGTAGGGATAGGTATAGGTGACTCATGAAAGATGAAAAAATGTAAGCCACTGAATTGAAAAGCAGGGATGCTCTGTCACTGTAGGTTACAGACTTCTTGATTATGATGTGGTTATGAAGTTAAAGCTTATTGAATGTTTTAAGGATGCAAATTTTGTGTTAATGTTGATTTACATGCTATCTGCAAGTCATCTTTGATGATTTATATGAACCACTTTTTCCCTTTCACTTTTTTTTTCTACTCAGAGTGCTTTTTTTACACTAAGAATGAGGCATTTATCCAAAGAAAACACAGATTTCCATTATGAGAGATGGAAACATGTTATTAGCTAAGTACATTTCAGTTGTTCCTGATAATTCTTCAAAAGCTTGTATTTACTTTTGGTCATAAAATTCCTCATCATATTTAAAAAAAGAAATAAAAAAAAATAAAATTCTTCCCATTAGTTCAATTGTACTGCAGAAATATTCAGTCTGCTCTTGTCTCCCTTCTCAGCATTTTTTTTTACTAATCATTTAAAAAAACCCTTCCTTTAATTACATAATTCTTTTTACATTGTCTTCCATATAAATATTAATAAAATAACAGAGCATACAGAGCAAATATTTCTGATGTGTGTCTATATCTCTGGAAGAAAGATGAAGGATCCAGTAGGAGTGATGATCAAAAAAAAGATGCCCATTTTATTTGTGTGAAATCACTTTTAATGCTAAACAATGGCCTACCAAAATCTCGTGGTCATGGCACTGAGTTAGCTTAGCGGATGGAGAGGATGAAAAGAGAAACAATTTCTTCAGGGTTGAGATTTTGATCACACAGAAAACAAAATCACCAATCCATTCAATTTTTCTTTTCCTGTTTATTTCTGGATACTTAAACCACTGAAATGCAAGGGGAGAAGTGGAGCAATAACAGAGATCAGTCCATACAGTTCAGTACTGTGTCCTCCTTTCTAAGAAAGCACAGGCTCTGCACAGTATTGTATAATGTTATTGTTAACATTGCTGCTATTCTGCTCTTGGGATTGATGTAGAGCAATAGACTTGTACCCAAAACTCCACTTAGTGATGTAGAGTTTTTGGAAAGGTCTTATCGCTTTTAATTTCTAGGAACTCTCTTATGCTTAGCCAGTGTTTTATCTACTGAAAATAGCATTACAGAGAGGAGAAGTGACATTGAGAGAAAATATGGCTCTCTTAAGTCACTGGGATAAAAGAGACATAAGGACAAGGTCAACCCTGTAAAAAGCAAACACTTTAAATAGCAGGTAAAAATTATAAAAGCTTACAGGGTTATTCAGTGGCAGCATGGAATTTGGTTGAACTACTTTGGAGAGGAAGTTAAGTTCATCTATGCAAGCATATTTTGATGAATATCTATAATACTACACAAACTCCATGGCCTATATACATTTTTTATAATAGAAGCAATATTTCATTTTGGAAAGAATTATGGCTCCTAAAAAGACATTAATCACTGAGAAGCAGTACTAATGTAAATATATTTATAAGCTCCTTCGATTTGCCAATTTTGTTATTGGAAGATTAGTATTTCTTGAACAGTAAATTTAATTTTTGAAAGTGTTGTGACTTACTATTTCCACACTGAAATACTCATCTTTTCAGGAAATACAAATGAAATATAAATTGTGGAAATATACTTTTTTTTTTTTTGCAATGTTTTTCCCACATATTAATCTCTCTCTGCCTGAATATGTGTCTCCATAGTTGTATCATGCTTGTATCATAGTGACAAAATGTAATGGCAGACAACCATTTTGGAACTAATGCACAAAATATTCTTATTTTCTCATGTTTCTGTTCTCTTCTTGTTCTCCTAGCTTTTTGCCATAGAACTGCTCGGACATGACTGAAGAGAAGTTGCTTCTTCACAGAAATAAATATTTTGCCTGAAGTTCTGGAAATTAAGCCTCTTTGGGTACATTTACAAGAGGTACTGCTTTTTTAAAAGTGAAACTTTGTAGTTCAGCTGATGTTTGGGATCAGAAGACCGTATTTTTTAGACGGTCATGAAACTGTGATATGTCTTGAGTATGAGATGTTGACCTTACAAAGGCCAAACTGTGACAGAATATTAGAAAGATGGAAGAAGGAAAACTCCCTGTAAGGGTCACACTTGTCCTCTCTGCAATCTTTAAAGGGCAGTCCACAAGCCTGTTACACCTCTCCATTTTTGCAGCCTGCATTTGTGCAGTGTATTTGTATACAGTGAGCACGCTGAGGCAGCAGTGTCCCAGACCTATCCAGACAGGAGTCTAATAGATACTGATTGAGGCAGAGGGCTCTGGCAAGCCCACTGGAGAGGAAACATTAGTAATAACACACTGTTGCTGGAAACATGGGTTTGCTGGGTGAGCGCTTATCTTCTAAAAGGAGACTGCATCCTTGGGTGCCTGAAAACAACTTCATCATGTAAGCCTATTCTGTTCAGTCTAAGTCTAAAATGAACCACAGTTGAGCTCTGTGAAAGCAGAATTGTGCACCACAATTTTAATACTAAAATGAGGCACTGGTGGTGCCAGAGGGGAAAAATCAGTGCTGAGGAGATTTTAAAAGTTAAGCAGGGATACAAAATGTTTGGGTAAACTGGCCAAGGTGTTAAGGAGAGGTTTGATCTATGTAGTGGTCTGGTGAGGATAAGTCATTTCAAACCGGAACACTCTTGCAAGGTTTTGGGCAGGGTGGGAGGTAGTTCCTCTCCTTCTCCCTGGCCCGGCCCAGGTGGTGGGAAGGTGTGTGTCTCTTCAGAGGCTGATTGACTCTAGTCTGGACAGGTATCAGAATCTGCCTTTGGAGTTCTAATCAAGTATCAAATTAGTCTAAATGTAACTCAACACATGAGCTCACTATGTATTTGTTTAGAATTCTTTCCTTTCAACCCAAAGCAATGAAATTGATTTACAACTCAGCATCATGCTATAGTCCTTATTCTCTCTACATATTTATTCTAAAAGCAACTGTAATAGATAGCTTTTTTTGTTATCTACATCATATTTATTCTGCAGTCCCAAGTTGCTCCAGATGTGCCTCAATGTAAATATGAGTGGAACATGACCCTCAAACTGTAACGAAGCATGTCACAAAAGCATGGCTTGAGTCAGCAATAGAATTAATAGATGTGATCACACTTTCAGAAAGTGTGAGGTTTTTTATAGTTGAGTTTCAAATACAGGTTTCAGAGGAGAAAACAAGTATCCAGTAACTTAGCCTTTATCCTTCGAAATTGAAATACAATTTACAGAAAAATATTCATCTGGGTGAGCTTCTAAACAGCTCAGCTGCATGAACAACAAGGACTACTGCATTTTCCCTTCTGTAATGTTACTTGCCTTGAAAAGAGAATGAGAATCAAACTTTATAAATAAGAATTTCCTTCTATATGAGAATGTACAGATATATGCAATGCTACCACTACATTGTTAGAACTGAATTTATCATGCAGCTACTGGATTTTTGGCTGTTTTTTATTTTTGACTGCTTCACTTGCTCTTTCTATGATACACCTAAATTTTTCAGGTGATTTGTTGCTACTGTGATTGACATATTTTAAAACTAGCATTATTATGCAAGAGCTGTAAAAAATGGGAATTGGTAAGAATTAGTTTGCTCTCCTTCCCTGAATATGTCTTACTGATCAGGTAATTGTGAAGCATAAATTTTTTTCACTGCCTGAGGCTGCTTTCCAGGATTTCTCTGCATGAGATCAGTGCAACTAAAAGATAGTTTTCTATTTCCTTAGGGCACCATGATAGATGCAACTGCTAGAAGGAAAACTGGATTTAAGAGCCATTGCCTCAATATATTCAGTTGTAGAAATGGGTAGCTAGTTTTTCTTCAAGTGCTTCTCCAAATGGACACTCATACTGAGGTTATCTGAGCTTGTAGAGTTTTTATTTGTCTTTGCTATGCATACCTGGGCCCTGCACAGGCATAATATACTGGAAATTCTTGGTGCTGTCCTATAATCAGGACGGTGTCTATTTGATGCATTCTGCTTCTATGCTTATTCATACTGAATGTTTTGTATCCTTATAGAATTTTGTGTAAATATTCTTAAATGTTTTCTGAAGTTACATGAGTTAATTCACATAGAGTTAAAAAAAAAAAGTGTTGACTGATGCTTCCTGGAAACATTAGCCTGGCATGTGTGACCTAGAAATTTCCCTGAAGATCTAAGCTTGCTGCTCATGCATTGTTTCTAAGCCAAATGCTGGGCACTGGAAAATCCCAGGTAAAACCTGAAAACTACCTCCCTGAAAAAAAAAAAAAAAGAAAAAAAGAAAAAAAAAAGAAAAAAAACCCAACAAACCGAGAAACCCACAACAATCAAACCTGTCTTCATTCTACCCAAACAGAATTTCCCAGAACTTAAAGATGCTGTCTGTAGTAGCTGAAGGGGGAGATAGTTACTCTTGTTCTACTAAAAAGAGCACCCTACAAGATCTTGGATGATTGGTTAGGTTCTTATCATTGGCTTGCGATGTGGCATTTGAGTTTATCTTTTCCCTTTCCTTTGCCATGATTTCTTCTTTAGCCTTTGCCCATCATCCAGCTCAGATGTCTTCAAACAGAGCAGCAGTTCATTAAAAAAAAGTACCGATCTTGATACCTTTCTGTTGATTTTTATTTAAATATCAGTGAATCACTGAAGCTAGACTTCCTAAGGAATACAGAGAAATTGCAAACCACAAAATTATGATCTGCTTTCAACCTGATCCAGTGGTATTTCATTTACTTCAGGAAAGACAGAATGGTGATAGAGGAATCAAAGTAGTATAAATTATTATTGAAGTATAATATATAAACTATTACACTTTCTGATAGATGTTTTGTCTTCTGTTCAGAAAAGGTGACTGGGCGAAAAGCTGGAAGAGTATATTCTTGCCACGTCTTGATTTTACTGGAACAAAGTGGAATTTTTGAAAATTTCCATAATGTACAAACTTTGCTTTTATTCACGCATTGTTATCAGAGTAGATGAAAGCACATTTCTTCTGCATTCTTCTTCAGCCTTCCAAGCAACATTGGCCTCTGCTGAGGAAATGCAATGTTCAAGGTGATATTGAGATCAACGATGTTAAGATGTATGAAATTAAAAGATTTTCCTGGAATACAAGTAGCAGTATAAACATTTCTAACCATGACAGCTTTGATGCACTTAAGAAATTATATGGTAGCCTTTTACGCTATTTATTTGCTGAATAATACTTTCTTTAAAAACCTGCCAGGCCACATACAGAAGCAAAACTGGAACAATGAAAATGAGGGAAAGAATTAAGTAGCTCAATGACTTTGCTAGTTTAAGCATCCACTGGAATCACAAGGGGAGATATGGTGCTGGGTTTTTTTCATGCTGTTTCAGTTTTCTCTGAAGAATGTTGTTTTTTTTCCTTCTTGTGCCAAAAATGTTAACCACCAAGAAAAATTGTGTTATAGTCTGAGGAGAAAAATTAGTGAATTGAAGTTTTTCACCATAATCCATTAGAATCAGTGAGGAAAAGTTCTTTGCTAGGTATTGACTGATGAGCATCACAGGCTGACTGTAGTTTTAGTCTCTACCTGTTCCCCTTACTGTGTCTCATGAAACTTTCTTGGTTTTTTACTTGCTAATTAATTTTTACACTTGCAACTGTATCTATCTGTCTGTGTCTGTCTGTCTGTCTATCTATCTATCTATCTATCTATCTATTATTTATTCTGTTCAGCTTCAAAATATATTTGTGCATAGCTGCAAATGATTTGACAGCTTTTCAGTTCTTAGCATTCATTTACATTAGGGAAAGCCCTGTTAATGTACTTGGCACGATTCATCCTTCATTTGTGATCTTTATCAGGTGTCAGATTTTGACATGACTGTAGGTACTATTTTTTTTTAATTATTATTATTTGGCAGTAGAGTGAATTTTTTTATATTCATGCCAGTAAAGGAATATAGTAGAGACTTAATATTTCTATAATACACAAGAAACTTTTCCAAACCTGTCTAGGAGCAGTTATAACTCTGTGGGACTTTTCTTTCTCCCAGAAAAGCTCACGTTCTTGTTAATTAACATTTTAGAGTGAAAAATGTCCAGCATAAATTTCACAAAGTAATCTCTGATTCGACTTCATACAACGGAAAGAACTGCTTTTTCCTAAGGGCTGCACATTATTTTGGTGCAAACAGATATGCAGCCTGCCCATAACCCTAGCAAAATTCAATTACTCAGAGAGGTGTAAACCACATTTTATGAAAGCAGTAAGACATGACTCTTGATGATTTCTGTGGAAGACTGCTACACGATTTAGAAGTGTTTGCAGCCCCAGACTGAAGGCTGAGTGGATTTAACCAGCTGAGAAGCACAGTAATCTCCCACAAGGGTATTACCTAGAATATATCTTTGCTATTCATTTGAAATTGTTTTCAAAAGCAATGGATTGGAATTATCAGAATAGCAATAAATTTAGTCAAATCAATAATGTAATTCTAGTGATTTTTACATGGAATATTGATGCAGGCATTACATTACTCACAATTCCCTTGAGAAATCTCCATTACAGTTAGCAATTCCACAGCTGTTTATTATCTGTGTGATCTGTCACCTGAAATATCTCTTTAGTCATGAAGATGTGGACTATTCTAGAAGGCTCTTGTCCCTCAAATTAAAAAAAAAAAAAACAAACAAAAAAAACCAAACACCACAACAAACAAACAAAAAAATGAAACTACTTCAAATAATTATGGGTAAGATTAGACTTTAAAAAAAAATAAAAATAATTTGATGGGCATCTGCTTTCCCTTATGTAGGTCAAACCCTTATAAAATAATTTTAAGACCTTGCAGAAATTATTCTATTCTTACTTTATCTGTGAGTGAAAAAAATCTTCCTCTAATAAAAATCTTACACCTTCAGTGCTGTGCTGCATTGATGTCAGGAAGAACAGCACTGAAGCAGATACCTTACTGGTGGTATCTAGCATCTTGGAAAAAAACAAACAAACAAACAAAAAAACCCTCATACAAAGTTTTATAAATGAAAGCAGAATTTCCAGTGGCACATTAATCCAGCCTTTCATATTCCTCACACAGCTTCGTTCCTCACATGTACATATATATACACTGTGTTGCAAGTCTGCGAAGAAGAATTTCTCCTATTAACGTTGAAATGGGATAGAGTTTGGAGCTAAAAATATATCTGTGAGCATTTTGGATACAGAATATTTCTGTAATACTTGGCCTACAGTTATTTATTCTAATCATGAAGTTGTATTGGTTATAATCATTAAAAGCTCTGAAGTATAGACCTAATTGCAGCCCCCCCAAAAAACCCAACACTCGAGGGTCACAAGATAGTATAGACTTATTAGTTGGTCTGTAATTTTAATTTTTCTTGTTTTGTAAGGAACTTAAGGGTGGCTGCAGCTGTCTGGATGTATTATGGTTGCTTCTCTATGGATGTGATATGTTCATTGCTGGAACAAAGTGAAGTTGTTACATTTCAAAGTAGAACATGGGACCCCCAGTCTGAGCTATTTAGCAGCTAATCTTCAGCATATGATGCACAAACTGTATTCTATGGCATAGATGGCCACCATGTCCAAACTTATAATGTGATTTTATTTTTATTGAAGGAACAGTTTCAATTTCCACTAGATTCTTGAACAGATATCAGGAAAGAACAGAACTATAAGGAACTACAAAGAATGATTACAGCATTCTAAGCTCCATGAAGGGGAGTATTTCCATCAGGCTGAGGGAGTGAACCTTCCTCTCTGCTCAGCCGTGGGGAGCAACACTGGAGCATCCCCAGGCTGGGTCTGGTGCTTGGGTCCTCAGCACAAAACTGTATGATCTGACTGGAGCAACTCCAGTGCAGGGCCACAAGGATGATTCAGGGACTCAACTAGACAGGCATTAATCATTCTGAGTATTTCTAATCTTTACTGTTAATGTTATTAATGCTTCTGAATATATCAGAGTAGATCTCAAACTAAGGTGTTGCTGCATCATTTATAACAAACCTATTACAACAATCTCTTTACAGAAGAGGTCTCAAATTAGAGTTCCCTCTATGTTACCTCTGCACCCTCTCCGTTCTTTGAGATGACTTGGTTAAATGAACTGATATGAATGTGAGACTGGGTTCCCCACCATCTGTGAGTGCTTAGTGATGCTTTAAAATTCTTTCCACTTTTCTGCTTTTCTGCAACTCAAAATTAAGACCAGAACATGGCCTGGATTTTCTCCCCACTTATTTAAAGAAAAATCTGATATTCTACATGTTTCGTCTGTTCTAAACAGAGCCAAACACTGAAATCCACAGTAAAATGAAATTTTAAATGTTTCTCGGTAAGACAAGATTTAATTTTATATGTTAAAGTAACATTAATACCAAACTATATGGTCTTGTTTTTCACAGTTTAAAAAATTGAAAACTAAATCAGACACTGGGACATAAGAATGAGTGAAGTAACGGTGCATAAGGACTCCTTCACTTTGCAATCTAAGAAGATGGGAGCTCCAAATAATGTTTTTCTTCAGACAAGAACTACACAGTTTTCCCACACTTTAGCAGTGGCTTGTTTTCAAAAAGTTGCAGGATCTTTATAGCCAGGAAGTGTAGAGCACACCAGTCAGCAAGTCACCTTGTATGCAGGGAGATATATATATATAAATAAAACTGGTTTTCCTATTTGCTTTTTCAAACCTCTTTGCAGTCATCAACTGTCCCAAAAGTTATTCAAGGATTTTCATGAATGCAGAGAGGCAGCAGAGCTTTACTGTAATCACGTTGGCATCATTTCCTTAGCAATCAAGCTCAAATAAATAAATGTTCTTTGTTTGGCAAGTCACTTCCAAATGGTAAATCAATAAATTCTTACAGGAAGACATCAACATTTTTCAGAACTGAGGTACATTTTGCTCTTGATTATTTTGAACAGAGCTGATTAAAAACTAATGAACCTCTCCCTTTCAAGAAGAATGGCACTTTTGTTTAAAAATTTTTGGTGACCCAATCTAGAAAGCATTCAGTTGGAAAGGATAGGGCAAACCATAAGGACATATCATAGCTCAGCTGTACCTTGAGAGAATAAATGACATAGGAAGGAGTCAGTACCTTCCCCATTTAATGTATATTAATGCAAATTGGGATATGAGTCCTCAAGAATTCGCTATAGGTAAGAGACTGACATTGTTGGGGGCAGAGTACGTGATTTGTTCTTCCTGTTTTTCACTCTTTTAAATACTATGTAGTCACCTACATAGTGAATTGGAACTGACTGTACATGCAAATGTGGAAGGAACATTCTCGTCTGGTGGTGTCTCTATGGCTTATTTGTTCAAAGACAGATTTTCACCCAACATGTAGTAGAATGACATATTATGCTAAGTAGGTTGCTCATAACTTCTAATTGTACTTTTCTGATCTTTTCTGGTTGTTCTTGAAAACATAATTGTAAATTTTAATTTTCTATTGGTATATTTGTTGGGGGGGTTTTGTTTGTTTTTGGTTGGTTGGTTGGGTTGGGTTGGGTTGGGTTGGGTTGGGTTTTTTTTTGTGTGTTTTTTCAAATTCTGTTCTGCTTGAAACTGGATTGATACATTGTTCAGGTAGTGTGTTGTAGGTTTTAACATACTTTTAAAAAAAAAGGATTCATATTATAAAGAGACAAATCTGTCAGCATTTTGTCTGTATTTTGAACAGGAACAAAATTTGTGGAATTGTTCTTCCAATTAAGTTATTGTACAGAAGGGTACCATCTTTTCCTTTTTTATTGTTCCAATAAAGATGCTTAGCAATCTAAGACCAACACACTAAGAGATAACCTGTAAACACTGCAGAGAATTCTTGGGTTGCCCTGTTAATATGAAATATAACTTAGTAAGGTTTAGCTGACACTTCTATCGTGTTAGCACAGTATAGTCTTAAAATGTGTTAAAGTTTTTCCAGTAAATGTGCGTGCCTGTCAATAGTCAGCAGCAGCACAAAAAAATGATTAGAAAAAAGGCATTAGTTGATTTAGTGCAGCTGTATTAGATCTTACTCATGTGAATATTATTGTGAATATTATCTTCTCCTTTTGCCATCTGTATGAGAAAGAGAAAGAAAAAAAAAAAAAGAATACTTCCAGAGTGACAATATGTAAAATAGAAAACACTGTCTTAAGGTCTGATTTTGTACCTATCTGCAGCATTCTCCAACTTCTAATTCTTGCAACTCTTTGCTTCCCACCATATGAGATTATGTAAGGAAATTAGCAATATATTTAAATATGATCTTCAAAACTAATTGTAGTTTGGAATAGGGTAGCACATACCACCAGCAAGGGAGATTAAAAATGTAGGGCATGGACAATGATTGCACAAAGTATCTGAGGAAGATGTTAAAGTATCAAGATTGCCAGATGATATGCTAAGGCTTGGATTGAACTGTAGATTTTTAGGTATTTCAAGAAAAAAAAAATTAAAGGAACAATATTGCTAGATTACCTGGTATTTAAGAAAATTCTTATTATCCCTATTAATATTTTTCATCATGTTTGACTCACAACTCTGGATGCTATCTCATGCCCTATCAACCCTCGTCATTCTTCACAGTCATTCCTATAACATCCTTGTCTTCACTCTTCTGAAAACACCACTGTTCAAACATTTATCTTCATTTGATAGCTGAAGGAAATGCATTTCTTCTGTGCAAGTGGGGACAGGTGAGGTTACAGGTGGGTAAGGAAGCAATATATCTCGAATTTGAATAAAGATGTGTTCAAAGGCAGCTCATGGCATATTGCTTCCAAATCCCTGCTTGGACATATGTACACCTCACTCAAAATGAAATAAAAATAAATATTAATTTTTCTGATTGATTTTTAAGACCATTTAAATTTAAATGATGTTTAAAATAAATTAAAAAAAAGTCTTTAAGCTGAATAGAAAAAAAACTTTTCCCCAATTTTATATAAGGAGTCTTTAAAAATTTTTATTATTGCTTGTTTCTTTTAGGAAGAGTTTTAATTTATGAGATTTTATAATTATTTTGGCCAAGACCTGCTTCAACTTTTTTTTTCCCTCACACACAAAAGTTGCACAAGAGATAAATATGAGATTGCTTTCACCTCGTCACAAAAAAACATGCTTGGTTCACTCTTTTAGTCAAGTGTAAGGTCTAGTGTTTTCAACCAGAACTATAAATCTAAAACACTACAGGCTGCTTCTTCAATAAAATCTGTACTGTTCTTTCTAACATCTGTTCTATTTACTTCTTGGTATGTAGACAAAGTGTAATAAAATTAACATACACATTCAAAAAAAAGGAGTTTGCCAATTTATTAAACAGATTCTCTTCCACTCTAATATACTAGAAAAGTGCCTTTTTCATGCTAGCTGTAAAGTGAACATTAAACCAAAAAGAGGAACAAAGTACAGTTATGTTGTATGACAGTTTTAAGTAGTCTTTATAATAGAATAAGGCTTTCTTTATATAAATAATTTAATATTACAGAATAGTTTTACATATATAGGAGTGATTAATCTTAGTATGTTGGAGAACTGACAGATATAGGTCCTGCTGTATGGTACTAAATTGTTAGGCATACATGTGCTGCACTTCTAGATAAAGACTGTGAAAAAAAGAAAATAGGCAAAGTTGTTGTAAAACTCCCTAGGGATCCCACTCAGCAAGG
>JAWWEW010000078.1:81163152-81174810 GCA_035583185.1 Anabacerthia variegaticeps
CTTCTAGATAAAGACTGTGAAAAAAAGAAAATAGGCAAAGTTGTTGTAAAACTCCCTAGGGATCCCACTCAGCAAGGGAAATACCACACACTTGGGCACACTCAGATTTGCAAGGGCTAAAGGTGATAATACACCACAGTGATGAGGATCATTTTGTCTGAGCTGTGTTTCGTCAGATCTTTAAAGAAGGCAAGAAGTCAGTTTTTGAGACCTATGCTTTTGCAGTACGTAGAGTCTGGGAAGTGGGTTGTTGTTTGGTTGATTTTTAGCACTGAAGTTTTAAAGTGAGGTGGGGCTGTGAGTGATGTATTATCAGTAGAAACATGATGTCAGCAGCAACTAAAACATCAGTGTGTTACCCATGTCATTCTCTTACTGCATCAAAAACACAGCACTGTACTAGCTACTAGGAAGAAAACTGACTCTATTCCAGCCAAAACAAGGACAATATGGTTTACAAGTCTCTCAATTGTTTCTTTTTTTCTTCTGAGCTTAAGTGAACATACTGGAGTCTAATTTGGTGTGTGGTTGAAGGCAGCCATAGGAATGTTCAGCATATAGAAATTATTAACTGGAAGAAATAATAATGATTTGTTCATCATTACTTTTATATATTTTACCCTGAGATTGTAGTACAATGTGGTCAGAGAGAGAAGAAAAAAAGGAAGTTCACTATTCCTCTAAAGATGTGATTAAATCAATACTCTATATTTAAAACCAAATTTGTAAGAATATGTTTGTATAGATTATAGTATATTTTAAATAAATTGCACTGGATTTATGTATGTATATTATAAATGCAAGTATATTGCTATATCTCATTCAGTTATTGTTTAGGAATTGCAGGCAAAATGGCATAAGCTATTTCTTTGCCTTAATGATCTTGATCAATGAAAAAAACTGTATGTTGTGTTCTGTATGACCTAAGATCTCAAACAATATCTGCTCTAATATTCCAAAGAGGAATATTCCAGAAGGGTAGTTGTAGGAGAGGCTTCTACTTATTTTCTGTAGATACATCTTTCCAAGCTGCCAGGTATTTAAATTTTATGACTTGCATAACTCTGTCAATATCTGTAGTTACATTTTCTTAGCAAGTAGTCCTTAAACTCATGCAACTGGAAATCATAGGCTCAAACTGAAAAGACTACTATTATATTGCTCTTGCAGATTATCCAGATAGATTTTCTTTGTCAGATTCTTAATGTTGATCTGTGCAGTGAATTTTTGACATCTCTCTCAAAAGAACATTGATGGCTCAGTTTGGAAACAAAGAAGCTGCTTTATTATTTTTTCAGGTACTTATTGTAATATATACATCTGCAGAGGTATGTTTTGCAATGAAGGCAAAACCAAGGATGTCACTAGTCTAAATGCATTGATTGTTCTTATTTTGTTGAGCACAACAAATATTCCTGGAGTCCTGACAGCTGAATGACGACCTAATAGTTTTAAGGCAATAAATGAATAACTAATTTGAAATGGAGCAACCTTAAGATCAGAGAGTGCCACTGTCTAAGACTATGGAATGTACATCTCAGCCTACAAGTGCATGAATACACCTGGGAAACACAGGCCAGTAAGGGCTACTTGGAACATACAAGAATGTATTACAGACTGACCATGTGCTGACCTAACAAGCTGTACAGGCTGTGAACCTGTATTGTTGTGTGAGCTCTTGACAGCTGTGCAGAGGTCTTTCTGTCTGTTTGAATTGTTTGGTCACTGAAGTTGCTGTGGACTCTGCAGAATATGACACTAAATGATTTTATGCTTACAGAAACATCTTGAATCTCCCGTCCTCCTGCTTTGTTCCTGCACAGTTCTTCTTATAAATCCTGCACTAATGTCCTCCTCTAAAAAGTCTTTATATACTTTTTAATCCATATTCTTCAAGATAGAATGGCAAGAGAATTCAGCATTATTTATGACAACTTCTGTAGACAGAAAACTGATTTTCTAATGATTTTCTGATGACTTGAAGTACCATACAAACATTCTTATTTCAAATAAAGGGCAGCTCTGGACAGCTGTCCCTCAAAACTGTAGGGAGTAATCAAGTTTTAAAGACTCTCATTCAGATGAACTACCTTTTAATAAAATGTATAAGGGAGAGAAGAGGAGATAGTTCTCATGGTCTCAGAATCTTTGTGTCATACAATATATTGTTGATGTGAATGAGATAGAGGTATAAATAAAAAAAGGGATAAATTTGTACTGCAAGAGGCTGCTGTGTTGTTCATCTTTCTGTATGATGTGGTGTACAGTTAAGTTGTTTTGTGAGAAGCAAAATAAATGGATCTTGGCATCTTGTCTCCATTGTTCAAAACTTCCCAGATAATAACCTTATTTCCTGCTCCTTTGTTCTGCAAGAATGAAGACAAGCCTTGACATTCCTGCATAAAAGGTGACTTGCTGGCTGGTGTGCTGTACGCTTCCTTAATTAACTGGTTTACAGTTGTCAAAACGATTGTATAAAGGCTGAGTTTCCCCTATTATGCATGTCTTATATCCAGTTGCAAGTTCCCATGGAAAATAATAGTCTCTTAATTTTCTACCAGACTTTTAAATGTGTTTGATATCAGCAAGTGTGTTCAAAGGTGACTGGAAAGACATGAGTAGGAATAGACCATAGAGACCTCAACTCACATCTCCTCCATTTGTATACAGTTTGACTTGAACAAGGCCACTGTCTACATGAGGCATTATGCGCAAAGACTGCAAAATTTCTCTTCATCTGTGGTGAGACTACATTTATTTACATTTATTACATTTATTTACATTATTTACATTTTTAACATGGGCCACGAAATATTTTTGCAGTAAATTTCTTTATATTTGATCTTGTTGCAACCAATTCCTTCTATTTTCTGAAATACCACAAGAATAAAGTTTTATTTTCATGGCTATCACAGTGAAATAATGACCAGAGCTAAAAGTGGCTAGTGTTTAAAATATGAATGACTTTATTTAAAAGAGAATTAATTTCTCTCTATCACAAAAAGGCTTAATTTCTTCTCTGATTTCAAATGGGCTTGTGCCACCGCCAAACCTCAAGTGTTCAGACTGAAAATTTCCATACTGAGTGTGTCTCTCAGCATGATTTTTTTTTAATGATAGTTCATCATTCAGTGATTCCAGAGAAGATGATGCAGGAAAAATATCTCAAGCCTGACTGGGAGAGAGGGGAAGACAAAATTTTATTTTGTTTAACTGCAGAGCTTTAAAACAAGAACTTTAAATCTAGCAGAGGTGTAATCCTAAATAAACTATCAATAAGTCAGCATAGCAAATATTTACAATGGACTAAATGGACAATTTAGGAGAATAAAATAAGAAATTAGATTTACTAAACATAAGAAATAAAAAGGTTACTCACTTATATTCCAGTCTTGTTGGTAATAAATACTGAATTTCCCTTTACAGTTTTTTAATCAACAGTGCAATATAATGTCTTCAGGGATCAATATCTAGCAATTTCATAACATTACTGAGCATCAAATAAGTAAAAAGTATTAAGCATCATAAAATATACAGACTCTTCTTCTAATCTGGGCGTACTACCAATCTGCTCAAATTCACTATTTTGTGAAAAGGCAGGAAGAAACGGTGTTTATGGTGAACTTGTCAACATTTTTATTTTGTATGGGGCTGACATCTTCAAATACTGCCATGGTGGTAAAGCTAAAACCAATGTCTTAGGACTAAAAGAGAATTTCCTGCCAAACAAAATCATAGAAAGTGGCAAAATCCTCCTTTGGTTGTTCTTAAGTGCAATGTAAAAGTTCTCTAGCAGTTTCAATCAGACACATGAACTGTTTGTGTGCACACACTCTCATCCATTGTTTTTATTGCAGTCTCAGGGTGCTGGGAACTCTTACTTTATGAGATACCATGATAATAAATTTGTTCGTTAATATAACTGTAGGTGAAGCCTGTGTCTAGTTAATTACATTCCATGAAATCCTTCTTTTCTAGGACTGGAGGATGGGCCTCTCTTGGAATAATCATGGAAACCTGGCTGTGAATTTTTATCATTCATCTTGTGGCTTTGACCCTGAGTATCTATTCAAACGTTTTCCGATGAGTGTATATAAGCATAGCCAGTCAGAATTTACCTCAGATCAGTTGAACAGATGTTAACTGTTTTGCTTTTAAATGAATATTAGTATATACTCGCTACGGCTGTAAAACAGAAATTCTCTTTTTCCTGAATGTATTTAGTAGAAAACTGGAAGGACTTTATTATAGGCACCACACAAGTCTAGTACTTTGAGGTTGTCTGAAATTTGCTGGATAAGTCTATGTCACGCAATGGGGAGGTGAGGTGGGGGATTAAAAGCCCTTCAACTACTTTCTTCTGCAGATGATAGGAGAGCATGTGTTCAGGGAGGAAGGGAGAATGTGTTGTTCTTATTATTTAAGGGTCAAACTAATAGCAATTAGGGATGGAAGAAGACAGATACGTGGTGCATTATGGGTTTTGGCGTGTGTGGCCCTGGCTGTGCCACCCTGATTGTAGCCTCAGCTGCTACCTGTTCAGTGGGGCCATGGCAGAGCTGGGAGGAGACCTCTGTCCTGCAAGAGCTGAGCTTGGCCACCAGGACAGCAGCCTCTCAGGTGCAGGGGAAATGGTCGAGGAGCAGGTTGTCAGTTGCTTGGGCAGTTGAGATGAAAACATTGGAATTTGGGCACATATAGATGGCAGAGGGGGAATCTGGCAAGTGACACTTCAGCTCCTGCCACCTGGCTGACAGCTGCCTGTCTGACACCCAGGGCTCTGGTGCTGCCCGAGACGGCACTGTGCCCTGCTTGTGGCATGTGTTTTAACTGGTGTGTAACTGCTTATACCAATTACTGACTGTAAATAACTGTCTTCTGTTGTTGAGCAAGTATGACCTGGTTGTGTCCCTGTGCAAGGAGCAGTGGGCCCTTGTGGAGCAGCCCAGGGAGGGTTCCCTGGGCATGTATAGGAACAAAGGGCAGCCGGTGCCTGGCAGGTGCCCTGGGGTGTGAGGTGGGTCTGGGCCTGCCTGTCTCTCTTGATGAGGGTTTTCTTTCTGAAGCATGGAAGAATATCAGGTTCAGTGTTATATAACCCTTACTTAGGATTTTAAAATTGCTCAGGTTCTTTTAGCTCAGTAAAAATGTCTGCTTGGATCAGTGCTTGTTGCTCATGGGCAGGCAGCACAAGCAGCAGCGTACTGTGAGGGAAAGGATACTCTGTAATGATCAAGAATAGGAGGAATGGAAATGATGTGAAAAAAAAAAAAAAGGTTCCACAATCAACATGCTGCAAATTATATTATTATTACTATTAGAAATTATCCTACCTCACTGTCAGTACATTCACTGATTGGTTCAGTATACAAGTGAAGATGCTTCTGTTAATGGGCGCTTGATTTTTAAAATAAATATTTTGTATTTATTACAGCCTGTATTCTTATGCCTGTAACTTTTAGACACTGGTAAAGAGCATAAATAAAGTTGTGGAGATCAAAGAGCAAATGGCAAATAGTGAATCATAAAGTAAGCACTAAGGAGGAAACAAATTTCCATGCAAAATTCCACCGTTGCCTCTAAAGACATACATCTCTCATTTTGAAAGCTGTCGTAATGTTTCCCAGGGGCTATGATTCATACTGCCTTTCTGTTAAAGTTCTCTGTGATCACATTGCATTCCCTGTGATACCGCAGGCTGTTGCATTTTGGTATGGATGCACAAGCATTCTTAGAAGAAAGAGAATGGGGTAAAATTAGGGGTATTTTGTGTGGTTTACATCAGCACAAGAGCTGAATCAATATATTTGTTTTACAACAATTTTTTTTTTTTTTATTTGAGTCAAATTCAAAAGCATACATTTTTCAGAAACACCATATTTGAATTCAACATTTTAGAGAAATACACTTTTAATACATGTGTTACAATATAAATACTAGAAAATGTTTAATAATGGGGAAAAATAATGAGGCATTAAAAGCTTCAATAATTCTTATTATGAAAAATTATTTTGTCCATTTATCTCAATGGATATTTGCTTCATGATAATGTGAAAAGGAATATCAATGTATTTGCATAGCATTTTGAATCAGCTAATAAAGCTTGTTTTGTTGTAGGTTAAAGTTACTGAGTTTTGCTGTAACTTTTTGTAATAACATGTGGCCAAATAACCTTACAACCAAAGTGAGTTCACATTATTCTGAGCATTTGTGGAGCAAGATGCCTTCCCCAAAAGGGTGGGATGTCACAACTATGAATTTGAATTTTGTGTAGCATAGCTGTGCAATGAATGTTCTGTATGTATATGTCTTTTCAGATGTATATATCTCATGTTGTGGAGAAGCCATTGAAAAGTCCTGCTTTCATTTGCCTATTTTACAGAATTTTTATCAGAAGACAGTGTTTAAAATTCCTTTTTTTACTCCTCTGGTGTGACAACACTGAAATCTTAAAAGAATCGAAGCTCATAAGAGGCACAAAGTCTTTACACTCTCCTTCCTTGGTCTATATGAAATATTAGACAATATGTATGCAGAGCTGATTTTGGATGGAATGGTCTGTATTGTGTAATAAAATGATTTCTTATGACCTTTTGATTCATAGATAGTACTAATTCCTCATGAATAACATAAGCCAAGATAAAGTAATATTGGTAACAAAAAATCTGATGTGAAGATATTTTTAGTGCAAGAAAGGCACAGTTTTGGTTTCCAAATGAGCCTAGGAATTGGAAGCCATTGAGTGGGTCTTATGGTCTACCAGGGACACTGGCCAGGGCAACTGCTGTGAAGTTGATAGAGGACCTATCATCTGTTTTGCAGGCATGATCTCCCATCCATAACCCTGGGAGGGCAGGGTAAAGCCTTCTTCTTCTGCAGGCGTGATCCCTACTTCGGGATTCCTGCAGATGTTGTTAGTGAAGGAGTGCTCTTTAGCAAATGACAGAACTTCCCCTGGGTAGTTCTGCAGACTGTCATTCAGAAATGGGCATTTAGAAAAGTATTATTGGTGTGGGCAGGGGGGATTGTATTTGTTATCTTATTGGATTTGTGCAAAGAATATAAAAATCACATGATGAAAATGTTATTTCTTCAATAAAGCACTTCTGGCCAAACAGATGCTGGGAAGTCTTTGTTGTAAAATCTATGATTGCATTCAAGCAGGTATTCAATTAGAGCAAAAATGTGAGCTGGCTGAGATATACTACCTGAGGACTAACAGAAAATGAAAAAGTTGATGAAGGAGGCAATAGTATGTTAAGTAAAGAGAAGATAGATACAGAAATTCCATTAAGGTCCGAGTAAATCAATACAATAATAGCAAAGTGGGGAGGTGAAAAAGGAAGAAACACTGTGAAGAAAAAATTGCAATTTTTTTTTTTTTTTTGGATGTAAGCAAGGGTGTATAGAAATACCTCCTGGTAAGAGATTATTAGAAAAGGAATGTAGCTGTGACATTCACATTGTGAGAAGGTCAGTTTAATCTGAAGGAATAACTAAACATAAGCCCAAGAATTTCTGCTTACTGGTTTTCCTTCCCTGTGTATAAGGATGTTACACTAACTTTAGGAATCATGTTTTGAATTTTACATATGAGCACAGAATGGAAAAAAGGTTTTATCTGAGCCTGTATATTGTCCCTGCAAAGTCATGAACAGAAAAGAGTCAACTAGACTGTACTTGCCTGTCTGTACTGACACAGAATTGTATCCCACATTGCCTATTCTTTATAAAGACTTCAGTTTGTTTTAGCTGACAATCCAGATATGACATTATGTCTGCCTAAGCACTATATTACAACTCATAAGAAAACTCAAAATGAACTCCCAGTTGTCATAATACAACACAAAAACTTATCTGTTATACTTTAGCCAATACTACACTTCCAGTTTTAGCTGAGTGCTAGGATAATCTCTGACACATTTAAAGAAAATGGAGCTCAGTACTTTCCTGCTTTTACTGGTGCTGAGTACCCCTCTGGTAGCAAATATATCTACTTTTCTTCTTTCTTGGGTTACTTTTTAGTTGTTTAATCTTTGGGCTTTGTAAACTGAGACTCAGAACCAGAAAACCACAAAACTTTACAAATCAAACCCTGTTAATAAAACAAAATTTGGGAGAGAGAATTTCCATAATTCCTTCCCCCTGAACAATTATTGGAGCTGCTCAGAACAATCAGAGCTGTCATAACAACAGAATGAGTTTGGATTGCAGAGATTAAAGTAAAGAGTGGAAGCCAGCAGGAGGGAAGGTTTAATCCTGCATCAGTGATTAATTAGGTTTCTGACAGTTTTGATGATGTTACCTTATAAAAACCAAGCAGTAACTGGCCACAGTTATCATTACATGTAGTTTTAATACATATAGCACAGTGTTTGTGCTATTTTTTCTGGTTAAGATCATTAAGCAAGTTGCCTCTGAATTTCTTGCAGGTAAACATTATTTAAGATCCGCTTTGGAATATTTTGTTTTTATCTTTACATCAACTAAGTAAAATTACAAAATATATACAGTAAATAATAGTGGTGACTTTTAAATTTGTTTTAGAAAGGAACAAGTGGGATGAGGCCCTACTAAACTGAACTGTATAGCAGTTCAAAGCAAATCCATGGATAATGAGAAAATGACAGTCTAATGCAATAACCTTTGTCACATCTGATGTAGATTGCCTGTGAATTCTCACCTAATGTTTCTATAGGCTTTAGCATGAATACTAAAGTGTGATGCTATTTATATCTATTTCTTTTGATCCTAAATTTATGCTTTCTACCTATCTTTTATTTTATAATTATTCCATTGTAGATAGATATGCAATATCTTGATGGAATTTGAATGCTCAGGTCTTAGTTTCTTCTTGCTGACTGTGTGTGTAAAAATCCTTCTGACTTCCATGCTTTTCTTGAGGGTTGTGATAACTGAAAACTCCCATTTGTCATGTTCCTTCTTTCCTTTCCCCCATGCCGGCAAATGGATTTACATTAGAGAGGCTTCTTGTAGAGAACTATATCAGTAAAATTTTTTGACTGAGAATACAGTTCATGTTACCACAAGAGTTCACGTTCTGCTGTGGCAAATTCATAAATAACTTTGTTACAAATTCAAGTTTCAGAGAATGTTATTTGCAAACACATCCTTCAGGTCCTACACACCATGTCAGTTCTAATGAGTAACAAATAAGTGCATTGTGTATTGCAACTGTATGAAGTTTAGAGGCTCAGACTGGCTCCTTTCGTTCTGCTTCTTTTGTTACAACAAATGTTAATACCAGAGATTTATGCCAAAGAAGTGAGTAGACAAATCTCACTGTTCCAAAGGAATTACCAGGGAATGAAATGCTTTGGCGTATTACTGTTAAAGTTCAATATTGTGCATGCACAGCATGTGGTGCCAGAAGGAAAAGGAGTTGAAACATCTATATGCAAATCTGAGCACATATTTTCAGTAGGAACTGCACCTTTTTGTTGAATATATCAGAAGAAATATTTAAGGTATTTTAGTTTTGTAAATTTGGGTTTTTTTGTTTTTTTTTTTTACATTTTAGAATAATAGAACAACAAAACACTACTTGCTGTAAAGTATAATGTAGATGTGGTATGAATGGCACATCACACCTATTATGGATTGAGTTGCTACTTTTCTCAATTCTCTAGGATAAAGAAGGTGTACTTTAAAAATACGAGAAGAAGATGCTTTGTTCTTACTCTAATTTTCAGATGTCTGCATAGACATGGGAAAGTGTAATTTTGCAATACTTAAAGAGTTTGCCTGGGATTCAGAAGTTTGAGAACTGGATTAAATTCTTGGCTCACTTATGTTATAACCCTGAACCTATCCCAGGCCAGATGCAGTCTTTTACTTTGACAACTCCTGCTCCACATGGTCAGCTGCCTGTTACCATGAGTTTACACAGTGAAGTTCTGAGCTTGAGTAAGTCTTGGTGTTATTGTTGCTAAACAAAGTGTGCATGGTTATTGGTATCTGCTTCTGAGAAGCTACTGCACAAAAGTGAAGACAAAAATTTCTCCTGGGAGATGTTATTGTGGCCTTTTAATAAATAAAGGGGACTTATAAGCAAGATGGAGAAAGACTTGTTACAAGGACAGAACAAGAGGCAACGGTTTTAGATTAAAAGAGGGTAGATTTATACTGAACAAATGGAAGTTCTTTGTGATGAGGGTGGTGAGACCTCATCACATGGATTCAAGGACAGGTTGGATGTGGCTTTGAGCAACCTGGTCTAGAGGAAGAGGTCCCTGACATTGGCGGGGTGTTGGACTACATGATCTTTGAAGGTGCCTTTCAACCACTCTATGAATCTATGAAATTTTCCAGTTCCTGAAAAATAAATTTTAATCATTCTGAAATAAGATTTCAAGGGGGCTAGCGTAAGAGTTCAGATTACTTAACCACATGATTTGTGTGCTGAGAAGTATTTAAAAAGCACAATTGTCTAAAACTATGACATGGTTTATTCAAAAGAAGTTTAGGGTACAATAAGCCTTCTAATTCCACATATTCAGGAAAAGTATACATGAAATACTTATTTTATTGTATTTAGGAATATTTATACTTCATCAGTTCAGATCTTTTAATTTATACTGATACAGTTCAGCTTGAAAAATTTGCCCATCATAAATTGCTTAAATGAATCATGAAGGACTGTTAACTGCAGACCCAACAGAAAGTTAGTGGGTTTTGGAAGCCGAAGTATGTTTAATTTCACTATGTTATCTGCTTTTCTCTGTTAATTTTATTGTACCTCCATTTTTCTCCAAAGAAAGTGATACTTAAAAAGAAGAACTTCCTTAGTAGTTTTTTAATTCACTGCTGTCTTCAGTGTGACGGACAGAACAAAATCTTTGTTCTGTAGGGACTTTCCCATGTTGAATATAGCATAGTTGTCTTCTGGAGTTTTTTTTTGTTTTTGTTTTATGGGGGGCTTTGAGGGAAATGAGAGTGTTATTTGTTGTTATAGTTTCAAAACTCAGTTGGAATTCCTTCCAAAAAGTTTGAAGCCAATACCTTAGTGTCAGTAAAGATGGTTAACAAAGGGCACAATCGTGATGTTAACAGCTCTAGCCAGAACCGTTTGTTCTGATCTCTTCCCATGCCAGAGGGGGAGGGAAGACTGGCTCAGGTGGCGGAAGGGGTCAGCATTTCTGTGCTTTTCTGTGCAAGTCAAGAGTTGACTGGCTCGGCGCAGAGGACGGAGGACGGGGACACACACACCAGGTCCGGCATTGCTGGGAGATCAGGATTGTGTCTTTTGCTCTCTGGTTTCGCCGATCACCCGCGGACACCGCAAAGACTGCTGTGAGGAAGAGAACATGCCTGCTTTCTACACTGCAGAGGCTGGGTTTCTGCTGTTTTTGTCATCGACCCCACGGGAGCTCACCCGGCGACCGCTCCTGCAATTCCCCTGAAAGAGAGGCCAGCTGGCCAGGCATGACATCGCCACCTGCTGTATGTAAATATAACTGCATCCCCCGAGAGAGAGAACGGCCAGCAGTTGAGGTGCAACAGCGCCACCTGCTGGCTATAGATATAATTGCATTCCTCCCCCCTTTTTGGGAGTAGCCATAAGACATTTTAACTGTTTGCCTTGTCGTTTGGGGGTGGAAGGGTTTATTACAAACTGTTGTTGTTTGGTTCTTTCTG
>JAWWEW010000078.1:81174910-81252561 GCA_035583185.1 Anabacerthia variegaticeps
CTGTTATCCTTTCATATATATATATATATATATATATATATATATATATATATATATATATATTCCTAATTAAAATTCTGGTTTTTCTAAATTTAAAGAAGAGGGATTATTTCTTGGCCAACATAGATATCTTAGTTCTCCCCTTGAACTAAGTAATTTGTTTTATTTGTTAAACAGAAAACTAAACAAATGAGCAAATAAAGCTATGATGCAATTATTCCACATATATGCAACCTCTAAAGTCTGGAAAAGTCAAACAGAAGTTGGTTTTCACCTTTTACTTTCTTGTTTCAGAGTCTTTATGTAGCCTCATTGAAGACAACAGAAGAATAATTAACCTTGATCAATTATAAATAAGAAACTAATAGAAAAAGTATCTGTATTATTAAAATCGTTTTTTCTACTCTGTTTTATACACCTTTAAATCCATTTCACCTTATAATTAGACAATGCAATATGCTGTCTTTATAAATTTATCTAGTCTGCAGTGTTACATAATTTTATAAATATTAGAATATGACCTGAGGATGAGGGCGAACCTTGAGTTTTGAACATGGAGGAATATCTTAATAGAGCACAGATATGAAATATTTAATGACTGTCAATATTATGATTTTTAATAATTTATGCTGAATCAAAATGTAAATTTCCCAGTACTATAAAGGGAGGGACAGAGGCTTGAAGGTCTGATTCAGCTGTGGCAGAATTTAGGGCTGAGATAACCAAAAGATCAGAATCACATCACTCAGTAAACTAAAATACAGTCATTTAGAAATAGTGGGATAGTTCTACCATATATATAGTGATTCCTGTTCTCCAAGCACAGACACCAGAATCAATATACACCATCAAATTACTTCAGTGCAGTGGTAGCAGTAACCAACACCACAGACTTGGGGAAAGAGGACAATTGTTGCAGCTGGTCAATGACTCTGATTCCTGGCCAGTGGTCAGCCCTTTATGCACAGTAGATTAGTGGTTAGGGAGGGACCAAAGTCATGCTTAGGGCGCTGTCATATTTGGTCCACAGTTGTGTTCATCAATGTGGAATGAGAAAATACTGCATAGTTTCACTGTGGAAAATTCAGCCTCGGAGAAAGAAACATTAGTATAACATCAAACTGCTGAGAACTTCGCTTTTGACAAAGCAACAATAAAGAATAGAGCCGCTGTTAGCCCGGAGTCAGCATCTTGAGCTGTTCCAGCCTCAGCTGGTGCACTGGCCATGCACAGGCTGGTGCTGCAGCTGGCAAAATTCAATTCCAGAGAGAGGAGATGTAAGGTGTGGTCCCGGGCTCAGGGGGTGAGGAGGACCAGATGCGCATTGTTTTCATCCAGTGGATGCCTGAAGGGTGCATTGCCTGCCAGCCCCTTCCACTAAGTATCATGCTCCATCTCCTTCTCAGTAGCTTGATAAGATTCCGGTGGTTGGCATGTATTGTTATCTATCACACGTAAGATAATACTTTTGCTTTTGTTTACTAATAAATTTGCTTTCCTGCCTTAGTTGTGTTTTAGTGTCTTTTATTTTGTGCAGGTGAATCTTCCTGAACCCTTAACAACTGGTTTCAGTCTTCTGCTTGCTCTTGGACATCTGCATTCCCAAGGGGCTGTTATTTCCACTATTTATTGTTTTCCAATTTAGGTGGTTGGCATAAGCAACCCATCATCTTGTTGGTCACCCCAAGCAAATTTTCTTGGGTTTTACCATAACTAAAACCAAATAGCTATTACTATCACCAAACATGCTATACTCTTCTAAAATTATTCATCTCTATATCTTTATTCTTTGCCATGCATAATCAAACCATTAAACTGGGGCAGATACAATTCAGAGCTTTAGAGAAAACTTTCTCTGTAACAATTGCCTGAATGTTGCTTGTTTGACCAGGACATACCAGATCCATCAAACAAGACCTGGGCAGATGTAGTAAAGGTCTTGCTTTTGCTTGTTTGAGCATCATTTTGGGTAGACTTCATCCCCTAACATTGTTCTGCTGACTGTTTTTTTTTTTTTGGTTGGTTTTTATTTGGTGTTTTTTTGTTGTTTTTTTTTTTGTTGTTGTTGTTGTTATTGTTGTTTTTTTTTTTTTTTTACTTGACTTAAAATCATCCCAATGCTGAATCTGAAAGAGCTGAAAGGCCAGGAAACTCTAAAATTTTCTATGAATTTTTTTCACATTTTGGTCAATTCCTTGTATGGTCTAAACAGTCATATAACAATGTAAACATTTGTATGATGCAAAGCCATATGTAACAGCAACATGACTGTCAGTTTGTTGGGAAAATGAACAATTTTCTGCATCTAACAAGCTGCTCCTAACAAATTGGTAGAGACCTTTAAGTTATAACCACAACACTCTGCTCATTAAAAGGCATGTGGTTTGAACTGCTAGAACAGAGTTGCTACTCCTATCTTTCACAGTCAGAAGAAAATTGGCTAGGAAATCTGAGCTTTTCTGGAGAAACATAATGCTGTGTCTATAGGCAGCTGCCCTAGAGTGAAAAATTAAGTTTTTTTTTAGCTTGAAACCCAGTTAAAGAGAACACATCCCTTTTTAAATGCAACACAACTATTATGTTGTAGTTATCATTGGAATTGCAACATTTCCCATAAAGAAAAACGTAAGGAAATAGGAAGCAAGATTGCACACTGTTAATGCATGCACACACAGACTTATATTCATAAAAGTTAAAATAAGGGGAAACTTTCCAAGTTTTTATGTTTATAAATCTATCTGATATTTTGTTGATTACAGAAGGTGTGCAGAGGAAGAGATGGTGTATGCCTGATTCTATTTGGTGTTACTATGTTGACGCAAAAATACAGGGTTTTCTATATAGTGTAGACATCTGAACTTCCATTGGAGTCCATGTAATTCCATTTCAAACAACCTCATTACAGCCAGCTGCTCTGTTTCAGAGGGAACAGCACCCTTCCCATTTTTGGCCTCACCACTTTCTGCTCAGAGTATATATAAGTACACTATTCTCACTTGCTTATGCTGGGTTCACACTTCCCCAGTGTTGGACCAGTGTCACAACTCAGTGACACTGGATTGTCAGTCACTTTTTAAATTATTAGCCACTATATGGGTGTTTGTCTTGTTTTTACGAGACTTAAAGCATCTGATAGAAAATGGCTGACACATTTGCTTTTGCAATTTCTTATTTTAAAGAAGGAATTCTGGCAAGCTGGCTGAGATGGCCTTAGAGAATAATACCCCATGGTAAACTCCTTCTTTTGTAGTCCTCTTATAAGAATAGGTCGGAAGTGATCTGCTTCTTGTTGTTGACTGAAGTAAGCACAGTGATAAGTATGTACCGAGGGGTACACATCCAATGCGCAGCAAAGTTCATCAACCTACACACAACTTCTCAGGACAGTTCTGATAACCCAAGCTTAATTTTAGCCTCTAGTTTTCTTCTTATCACAGAAAATAAATAATAAAAAAACCCCACCATTATTTTAAAAAATGGTTTCTTTCTGCCCAAGAGATTTGAATTCATTGAGTTCTTTCTTGCAAAACATGGTTTGGTTTAGAATGTTCCTTTGAACACTCATCTGAAAATCCTGAGACTTCAAAAGCAAGAAATCAAAGTTTGCTTCTTTCGAGAAGGAATCAAAGTTTGTTTCCTTTCCAGGAGTCTTTTTCTTCAAATATTCCTGGTGTTTACAATCTGGAAAGTGTTGCTTGACATTTGATTTAGTTTGAGAGTCAGCCTGCATCTGCAAGCTGGTATCTTTTTTGTGTGCCAAAGTTTCAGCCTGAGATCAGCAGTCTGAGGAAATGAGGATGCAGCATGAGGATGAGACAGACTCGCTTATGCCATTCTGAGACTTCTCTGGCATTTTGGAGGGGAAACAAAGGAAAACAAAAAGCTCCCAACCAATGACAAGAACTCCAAACCCTTACATACACACACACACACAGAACAAACAAAAAACAAGCAAAAAAACCCCAAATATGTTTTTGTAATGTTATGAAAGGTATGGATTTAATAAAAGCTTAATATTTCCTTTGCATTGTTTTTAATTTTCTTTCACTTTTGATGAATGCTTAGATGTTTGTCCAATGTTAAAAATACATGTTGTTTTAGGCTAAATCTAGGAACCGAGGGAAGTCGTGTCAGGGAAGGTTTAGGTTAGATATTAGAAACATGTTCTTCACCCAGAGCACTGATTGGGCACTGGAACAGGCTCCCCAGGGAAGTGGTCACAGCACCAAGCCTGACAGTTTGAGAAGTGTTTAGATGATACTCTCAGGCAGCACATGGTGTGACTCTTGGGGATGGTCCTGTGCAGGGCCAGGGTTTGGACTTTCATGATCCTTGTGGGTCCCTTCCAACTCAACATAGTCTGTGATTCTGTGAGTCTTTACTAACTTCACGGAAAAAATAGTCATTAATTTCTTGGCTTGACTGCTTGGTAACTTTTCCAACAGACTACTAATTTGATCCCCCTAACAGAAATTACAAACAATAAGTCAAATTCAGTTCCAATATTATTAAATGTGAAGACTGTATTCCCACAAAGATGGTGAATTTCTAATTGGACTTTTATGCATATGTTTGATTTTCATTATAGCAAATTGCTCTTGCCAGACTTGTTAGAAAAAGCAGAGCAGAAAGCCTTAATTAAAATGGTAAAACACAGAACTTCATTGCAACCATGTCTAGATGTGCTTTTTAAGAACATAAATATGTGAATGTGTCATGATTTAAAGCATTATAAAATACAATAATGCTATTTATCATTCCCTTCCAGAATGAGAAATCCAATTTAATTAAATGTTGATCCTATTTAGCTGGACTTCATTGGCTTTGATTCTTACTTCAATCACCATGTTTTATTTTCCATTCTGTGTCTTTTGATAATGCTGTTCTTCAAGAACACCACATTTATTATGGTAATCATTTAAAGAAAATGATAAAACTTTTTAATAAATGTACTATTTTTAAAACTAGTGAAGCATGACAATTTTCAAAATGAGGTACAGGAACATATAGATAAAAGAAATAGAAAATATTCCTCTGAGTTCAGGTGATGCTGAATATGGTACAATCACCTTGACATGTCTGTGACTCGTCTCTAGTACTTGATTGCACAAGCTGGCATTAGTTCCCTCAGAACAAAAGAATAACAATCTAAGAATAAAATTTTCTTGCAGTAGAGTATTATAAGCTTGTTAAGTGACACTGTTGGCTTTTCCTGTCATCAAGATGGAGCACTTCAGTGAGAACGGGGGAGGCTACAGTTACTTTCCCACTTTAATCCTAGGGTGCACAGTACCACAATATAGAGAACTTCAGATGCTGTGTCTAAAAATAAAGTAAAAACATTTTAAATATTTAAATTCATATGATTATTAGTAAATAAGATTTTTGTAATACACTGAACCAAGGAAAGCAAAGACAGACAGAAAGACACCTTTTCTTCTTAGATGAAAAATACACATGAAAGACAAATTTAGGTGGAGAATGACTTAATATCTTCCTAAAACAGTAGACCTATTAAGTAGAACAAGTCATTCTGTATGAATCCCATAAAATAATCTTTTGAATTTTTATATTGTGTTTTCAAAATAATATGTTCAGCATCACATACCACAACAGCCTCATTGCTGGCTTAGTTTACAGGATAGTATGATTAGTATGTAACACAGAAGAATCTATTTGATACAGGCCATGTTACCAAAAGGTAGACTGGGAGAATTTTGTATTGATATCTGAAGTTTGAGAATTAGATTTCTTGCTAAATATAACAATAATTTAGAAAAACAGTTAGTTAATATGGTATCAAATATCAGTCTAATATTTTTTAAGATTTGGTATCCAATATTAAAAGGTGAATGTAACCCACTTGTGTCTAATGGTTTAAGTAGAAAATGCTTTTCTGACTTTTAGTTCTTGTAAGGGTATTTCAATTCTGTTATGGTAATTCTGTCGTAAATCTGTATATTTTCATACAAAAGTAGTAAAAAGACTTAAATCCCAAAATTCTTTAAGAATATTTATTTAACTATTGAAAGAGATATTGTAACACACAGGAAAAGCATTGGTAGCTTTTAAGAATTATCAAGTATTGGAAGAATTGATACTTATTACAAACCTTCTGACATTAAACAAGAAAATCTTTTTATTACAGTATTCATAGTTATATAAATATTTAGCTACAAATTTTTTATACTTTTATATATTCTTATATTTTTTTCTATTTGTCCTGATTCTTGGATGTGATGTATTAAGAATGAATTTGTTACAGTGCTTTAGGATAATCTTCCTGGGGAAAACATAAAAATAAAATCCTAAACCCCCAAATATTTCATGTTGTTTCTAACAACCATTCCTGGAGGTATTAAAAGGACATGTGGATGTGGCACTTGGGGATGTGGTTTAGTGGTGTATTTGGCAGTGCTGGATTAACTGTTGGACTCAGTGGTCTTAAAGGTCTTTTTCAACCTAAATAATTCTATGATTCTAAAAAAAGTGCCAAAACTTTTCATATGATTCTCTACCTGTTGTGTTTTTTCTGCCCCTGTGTGAAATTTCCCATAGGGGAATAAAAGCATGCGGTTCCAGTTCTAGAGTTTTAATAATACCTAGCAAAGTCTCTCCTTGATAATGAAGGGTAATCTGCAAGGCATTTTGGAAGCTTGTATTTGGCATCACAAACACAAGCATAAGTGAAATTTTGTCCTGTGCAGTAGCACTTTGAAAGTACCTTGCTTGTTTAAACATACCATTGGGAGAAACAATCTGTTCTGCTAATGTCTTAAGCTCTTCAAAAAAAAAAAACTTTCTGGTTTAAAATTCATGGTGTTTTTTTAATGATACCTCACTGCTGGGAAATGGGGAGTCTGCTCTGGTGCTTTGTTACAGAGGTTGTTTGGGAAGAGCTGACAGGTAACCTACTTTTCCATTCTCAGAAAGCACTTTGAAAAAGGAGACACATATTTTTATTAGTGCTAAGTGATTAGTGCTAAGTTTCAACAGTGATTCTTTTTTTCTTAATAACTGTGAACCTAAAACTTCCCAAAACACTCAACCCTAATATGGCCCTTAGTACTCTCCTTCATATGAAGACACACAGAAAATAATAGAATAGTTTTGGTGGGAAGAAACCTTTAAGATCATGGAGTACAACCATTAACCCATCAGTACCAAGTCCACCACTAAGCCACGTCCTTCAATGCCACATTTACATGTCTTTTAAATATCTCCAGAGATGGTGACTCAGCCACTTCCCTGGGCAGCCTGTTCCAACACTTCGCAATCCTGATAAAATGACAAAACTGTTCACAGAGAAAGAAAAATTCTAGTTTTTATAAAGGCATCATAGTGTGGTCCCAGCAGTTTATGATGGATTTTTCCCTCTATGAATCTATTAAATACTTGCAATTGAGTTTCTGCACTGTTTCCCTGATTGAAGGAGAACTAGAGGGTGTGTTTGTGGCTGATTGCAATTCCTGATTGATAGGGAGAACGACAGATTGCTATTAATATCAAGTCAACTCTTTTTAGGGAAATAAGCTTGACAAATACTAACAGTTCCTATCAAGAGAGTCTCTTGTTTATTGCAACACTGATTGCTTTAAAAACCACTCTGAGAAAAATAAAATATAATTTTGATACTTGCATTATCTTTTATATAACCTCTTCCAAAAAACTTTATTTAATACGATGGAGTGGAAAACTTGTGATATAGAGATGACAGAAGAGAAAGGTAGCATAATAGTGTACTTTGACTATAATGAAAGTATACTTTAAAAGAAGAGGCACAATGGTTAGAAAATTTAAAAGTCACCTACCTCTGCTGCTTAAAAGATAAGAAGGATATTGACAGGTACTATAGGTTCACATGCATTTCTGGTCAGAAGAGTCTCATTATTGAATTAATGTTACATAGTGGGGCAGAGAAATAAAAAAAAAAGCGTTTTCAGAGAGGTAAGTGTGGGGCTGGAGATTTGTATTTTCATTTGATCATATGTGTTATTCATAAATAATTCATAATATTAAGAGAAAAGTCAGTCCTCCAGACCTCTATCCTCATACCACACCAGAAAGAAAAGCAAAACCATGATGATTTCTAGTCAGGAGATTTACTCAGTCAACATGAATTTTCCAGTTATGTTAAGTTTGTCTGTTTTTTGAGCAACTGTAGTTCATGTTTTCAGTTTTATTTCTGTAGTTGCTAAGCTAAATACTGTTTGGTATACTGCTGAGATGCTTATATATTTTACCCTAGGAATTATTTTTAGCCTTTCTAAACAAGATGAGAATCTCAATAAAATCTTGGAAGTGTGTGAGGCAATGCAGATTTAGAGGAAGAGCCTGAATTTTCAACTGCATGGTGAAGACTAACTTTTACCTTGGACAAGGAGGCAACTCTTTGGTGCTGTGCCCAGCATACCCAGCATAGGGGTCATTCCATATATTCATCTCTACCTCAGTATTAGAGATCTGGTCATAGATCAATTTATTGTGCACAGGGTGATCTGTGTGGTTTCGATTAGATGATGGACTCCTGCATGCTGGGTAAGGGTTCTGGTTGAGCAGCAACAACACAGTGAGGGCAGACCTTTCCTGAGTGAGGAGAAGGAAGTACAGTTTCAATAGGGCTGTCTGTTTTCTAAAGTGGTAAAGGACAATTAAAGATTAGAAATTATATGAAAGCTTTTTTATTGCACATGTAAATGCTGAGAAATTAAAACAAACAAACAACCCTCAGGAATCCCCAAAGAAGAGAATCTCTTTGTCCGACATATAATAAAAACAGGAGGACCCACTGCCAAATATCTAGACAGAAAAACAGCCTCATTTAAATATGTCAGCATGTATTTGTGAATGTGTGAAGTACGTGTTCTGATGAGAGATGGAGATAACAGGTGGCAGTATGTCCAGGAATGAGATCAAACCATCTGGATCCCAGTCTGTATACTGCCAGCACTTAATTTTGGAGAGTTGCTTCCTTGTCCTGATAAAGGTACCCCAGAGGCCCTGTCTTTGGATTAAAGAGTGCTGGACATCCAGTGGAAAGTGCATTTGTTTTTGTAATGCTTGCAGGTATAAAAGCTCAAGGGAGACATGTTTTAGTGCTGTAACTTCCACAAAAGGTTTTACTGGAGCAAAAAAGCACAATATATAAATCAGATGTGCTGTTTCCTCCCACTCCTTTTCCCATTGGCTTAGATAATGATGAGAGGAACAATTTTATAACTGCTATAGTTTCAGGTGCCTGGAGGACTTCTCAGAAGTTATTATAACAAAGTAAAAGGTAATAGTTTGTTAGGAATGCATTTAAGATTTAGAACTCAAGTGACTGGGGTGACCTTAGAGCAGCCGTTCAGTGCCTGAACAGAGCCTGCAAGAAAGATGTAGATGGAATTTTTACAATGACTTATAATGATAGGACAGGGGAGAATGGCTTTAAACTGAAACAGAGAAAGTTTAGGTTGGATATCAAGATGAAATTCTTTACTGTGAGAGTGGTGAGGCACTGAGGCAGGTTGCCCAAAGAAGTTGTGGATACACCATCCCTTGAAGTGTTAAAGGCCAGGCTGGATGCGGCTTTGAGTAACCTGGTCTAGTGGAAGGTGTCCTTGCCCATGACAGAGTTGGTTGGAATTAGATGATCTTTAAAGTCCCTTCCAACCCTAAACTGTTCAATGATTCTATTCAGTTAGAAAGATCTTCCTAAAAATCTCTTGTTCCTTTGGACTTGTAGTTGCCTTTGGGGTCAAAGATTTCAAAAAATGAAAGGCTTTTCTAATTGAATTTCCATCTTGTGCTCAGTTTGGTAACCAGTGTGGTTGCTGCAGACTTTTGATTTGTGATGTTAGTCTACTTTTCGTCTGTCTAATGATATAGCCCTTGTTTGTGGGTATGTGGTGGGGTGTGCTCTGAGACAAATGCAACGCAGAGGTAAGTTTCTGATGTGCAATAGTCTCTTCCTGGGATTGTAATCTATTGCTTTGGAAGCAGATGCTGTTTTGACAGAGCTGTGACTGTGAAACACTCTCTTCAGAAAGTTTCTTGTCATACCCAAATGGGTAGTGGCAGCACATAACACTTAATCTTAGTGCATTCTGTTTGCCTAGGTAAATTTCAGTAAGAGCTTTTTGGCTTCTCACAGGTTGGTGTCATGTTCACTCAAAGAGCTGAAGGCAGTGACTATTTGCAATCAATTACAACTGAAAGTTTTCGTGATTGTGGTCAGAAGGAAAAGCGCTTAGACTGTAAAATTAGCTACTTCGTGATCAAGGCGGATGTATGTTTTGATGACTTTGCATTTCCATAGTAATTTCTTTTCTCCCTGTAAGGTCTCTTTTCTCTTAGTTCCTCTGTATGAATTTAATCACCACTGCTTTTGCTGTTCATAAGTCATCAAAACTTAAGGCAGTCATGCCCCCATTAGTGATGGACTGCATGAATTACATGCCTCCTGTTATTTCTAAAGAGTAATTGAACAAATATAGGAGATATGTACATCTATAGAGAGAAATTAAGTGCTTCTTCATAAAGACTAATTTGGTTTCATTTCATAGAGAGGAAATGATGCTTTAAACAGACCTCAAAATTAAAATATTGAGAACTATTGAGTTGATATTAATCTTTTTGTGTGAAACCTGAGCCACTCAGAGGTATTCCTAGAGCTGACAATAAAAGATGGTGTCATGACCTGAATGGCAATGAAATGTTTTCCTCTCTTGCTATAAACAGTGTGGGATATTAGAGCAGTCACCTGAATTAGAAGATGTTGATAATAATTAATCTTTCAGATCATAAGGGCTCGAGTTGATGGATCTTCTGTACCTTATGCTGTACACAAGAAACTCATGACTTTTGGACCAAATGGATTCAGATGAAAATAAGTGTTCAGAAAATGATACTGTAGATGTTTAGTTATATGCAATATATCTGTGAAAGATCAAAATGAAAATTGAAATCTAATACTTCAAGTGACTTATTGCCACTTACCAGGTAAATAAGCCATGAAACCAAACAAAACACACACAAACCCAAAAAAACACCAAGCAACAAAACAGTAAAGAGGAAAGAAAAGAAGTTCTCTTCCTCCAAATTTGGTGTTCTTTCTCAGTAGATCAGCTGGTTTTGTTCATGCTTCCTGAATCTATAAAATTACAAAATAATTCTTGCTTGCTGCTCAGTGAAGTATTAAACATATACCATTGCATTTTTTTTTTTCTCTGGCATTTCCACTCTTTTATTTTGAGTCCTCATGTGAAGCAAGGCTTTCCTGATCTAATTTAACCTGGAGCTGGTCCTGTTTATTTCTTGTCTTTTGAATATTTGTACTAGTGGTAAAAGTATTTCTGGATTTCTAAGCGAAACTGATCAACAAAGTATGTTGGTGGCATCCCTTTTTCGTATGACTAAAGATGATTAGATTAGTAGTTGAGATTCCATTGGACTGGGGGGAGAGCATGGGGCAGCAGAGGAAATAATAATATGTAATGCATATTCAATTCATTTGAGTGACAGTATTATTAATGAAAATTAATAACAAAATAAGGGACTTTGCCTCTTATGCTATCTAGAGGTTTTATACCCAATGAGATATAAATTTAAAACTATGATTCAATTTGATACCACTAGGGGGAATGTTTTATATAAAATGCAAAAAAGAAAAAAAAAAAAAAAAAAAAAGGTCACTCTTTTTGCAAAATGTCACAAAATAACCTAGTGTTCTTTGATTAATCATCTATTTAGGAATATTAGCCTGCAGTTTTGCTGGTTGACGTTATTGGCTGTCTTTTAGTTCTTGTGTTTGGATAGCATGTGTTTTTATTGGTGTTAAATGATCCCTAGGGGACATTGAGTACCTAAATTATTAGAACTCATGAAATAAGTTAGTGAGAATAAACATTTTGACTCAAGCATTGCTCTGCTGCTGGCTCTTGGACATTTTTTTTTAAGGATGAGATGTGATCCTTTGCTTTAAATTCTACACCATGACTGCCCCATAAATCCAAACTAAGAAAGGATAGGTGGTGGTTTGGTGTTTTTTTAAGTAAAAACTTGCTTTTCCCTTAATATTCTATGAATATACTTAATAAACCTTTTCTTGGAAGAAGATTGTTAGATTGTTTGGGGTTTTTTTCAAGGCTTCCTGCAGTGTGAATGAAAGGGGCAGGTATCTCAATAGCTGAGAGGTGAGAGAGAAACTCCATTAGCTGGGAAGCCTCCCTCCCACAGATGTGTATATATCCATGCTGTGAAATATTTTGTATGACTATGTATTTCTGGCTAAACTGCACCATGCCTGATACCATGTTTTATCTTTAGGAATCCTGGAGACAAATATACAGCATTAACAAGAAAGAACTAGAACATACAAAAGGATTATCTTCTTTGACCAATCAAAGACTTTTACATTTGTTTTCCTAGATTTTATTTTGTTGATTGCTAAGTAAATGAAAAAAAAAAAAAAGAGGGAATCATAAAACTATGGAAATTCATATTAACTTACTTCCATATATGTTATATGAATTTTACAAACCCATGTACTTACATTAACTTTATTTAACTTAGTTGCTGGAAAAAAAAGACAAATACATTCTTTCTAGACTTTGTATACACCTTCTAGTATTATGTTATAGTTTGTAATAATGTAGCACAAAAAATATTTCTGAATAAATGCAATTCATTAGCAATGAGTAAGGTGTGTTGAAATGCCTGGTGCCTGTTCTATAAATAAAATCTTAAAACCCTCATCAAAACACTTGTATTTAGTAAAGGAAGGTGAAAAGAGAAATTTTAATTAAACATGCAAGCAGATGATTATGAAAAATTCCATTGTAGATTTGGAGTTTTTCCTGTAGGTCAATGGGGCTCAGAGATCAAAAGTTAAAACAGTGCTTTTGATTTTTAATTTTTTTATTCTTTTTTTCAAGTTCAGAGAAAAGCCGTGTAATGATAAATATAAGGTAGGGTCTCTATCCCATTCCCAAGACTGCTCTGATGTTCTGTTCTGGTGTTTGACCTTGGCTGATACATATCTTATATGCTCTTGACATTCACTTCTGAAAAAGAGACAGAACATTCTGTTTTCTGATTTCCTGGAGCAACTTGAAGCTATATTTCAGCTATGTGATATATTTGGAGAGCTTCCGCTATGAGTACCTATTGTAATATTGTTGTCCAAAGCTGAAAAGAAGAAATTGAATGCAAGTGTGACAAAAGACAAATGACAGGTAAAGGGAAAAAAATAAAAGAGATAATAGAAAGATAAAAGATGGGAAATTGCAAAAGAAATAAAGAGAGAAACTAAATCTGACAGATGTGATAGAAAGTAGTATGTCATTCATTATTTTAATTTGGTCATATTAACTTCTCTCTCCCAAGTACACATAAGAGTCAACTTGTAAAAGGTAGCAACTTGAAATTGTTTTGGAAGCAACTTAAGGATTTTTGCGAAGTCGATTATGGCCTTGGAAATGGCGAAGGCAGCTTGTTTGGTTGCTTTCTGCCTTGCGGCTCTGACCAATCCCCACCCGCCCCTAAGTCAGAATACATTCTAAGACCATATAGTCTAACAAATTTATGTCTTTTCACATAATTGTAAATGGATAATGTAAAAGATGAACCATAAGAAAGAAATAAGCCACCAAAAATACCTCATTGACAAAGCATAGAATCACTGTGAACTCAGTAGTAAAGCAGAAAAATGGAAACTCCGACATCCCCTGACAGTTTTTATGGTTTTGGGATATGATTATTCCAAATTCTAATCAAAAAGCCTCATCCTGAGTTAACAATTGTAGTGATCTTTAGTTCTGAACAGACAGCACTTGCAAAGCAACAAAAAAAAACCTTTTAACTTGGTTATATGAAAACATTATTAATAGCCGCCTGGAAATGGAGAGTTGTTAGAGAATGTGTGATTTGTCATTTGGATTGCAGCTGCTTTGTTGGTGTAAAACACTCTTCACAGACCTGTAATTGCATGACCTTAAGTATGCCTAACTTAATTATAATTTTAAACAAGTTAATTAGATTATGTGATGAATTATGGTATGGAGAGAACTTGGCACACTGTTCAAGATGAATGCAAGTGAGCCTTGACCTTTACTTCCATCAGGAGTTTCTACATTTTCTGGTAGTGCTTCCTTATGCTATGAGTACAGGAAAGTCTTATTAAATCTTTCTGAGGAGGTTTTAAATTCACCTGGCTTATGGAATAATAAACAAAAAGCCTACTCTCTAGTTATTTTTTCTGATTAAGCCTTCAATATCACTTGAATTACACTTATGTCAGCATATGTGATGTCATACATGAATGAAATTAATCCAGTTCAGCTACTTCCCTCATGTGCATGTTGACTCTAAAAGTAGGCATTGATGTATGCTCACTAGTACAGATATTTTTGTAGAGTTTTCTATAAGGTTTGATCTCTGCATAGTAGGATGTTCAGTTTATGTTATATAGTAATACAATTTTACAAAATGGAAAAGAGAAAAAAAAATCAGACAAAGGTATGGATTCAATTGAAGGAGCACAGAAAGCAGGATTCACCATGTATTTCTTTCAAAAAATTTTCCTCTAAGTGAATTGTGAATTGGAAGGAAAAAGGCAAGCTGCAATGCTGTTAATGCACCAGCCTGGGTCTAATCTTCAAATCTGTTTTTCTTGGTAGGCTGTGTGAGAAAAGATCTGATAATCTGAATAAATGCTTAACTACAGATTCAATATTCAATTACAGACCTTTCTTTACCTTTGTAAAATTGGACATACATCTATATACTCTAATGATGATGACCGTGCATATATTTCACCCAGTCTGAGAGACCATTGGACATTGGCTATTTCCTTACCATGTTCTCTTAACCATGCTACTAAAGCTTCCCAGCTCGAATTATCCTATTTTATCCCTGCTAGAGGGTTATTTTTGCAAGACCTGGACAGTGGTGTGGATCAAAACATCCATTTCTTTTTAAAAGAAATGAAAAAATCACACAGGTCAATGACTTTGAAGCCCTGGGTTCTGAGAACATATTTCTTTGTGCTAAAAGTGGTAGAGACAGTGTTATTACTGTTATGTATTAGGACCAGGAGAAGAATAAACTAAATTGCACAACAATATCTGCTATAATATATTTAGTAGTTAAGGCCCATAGTACTAAAGTATTGACTTCTTGGCACTTTCAGATCAAGATAGTGACAGATGGCCCATTACAGAATTAATCAGGTGAAAAGTGTACTTTTTTTTTACCCTGTCCTGTGTGGGTAGTCATATGAAAAGGGTTATAAACACTCTTATGTATTTGAGTAATCCAATTCTATTTCTCCTAGAGCCTACACCTCTGAAGTAAAAAAATAATCCTTCCATTGACTTGAGCTGTGGATGGATTTGTCACATACCAAAATGCTCTCAGGAAACAGAGTCTACTGATACAAATAATTTTGCTGATGTCCTTTTCACTTGATAACTTTAAAATAGTGTTCTGTCTAGGCTTACTTTTAGGCCTGCAGTAGTTGTACATATGCAATGGAGAGACAGGTGTACATAAGAATTAAAAAAGTGTTTGTGGGTATTTTGTCTATGTGTTTCTTCTTTCTTAAGATTGGCTATTAGAAAATTAAGACTGTACACAGAAGAATACCCTTCATAAAAGAAACGCTGGGAGGGGCCTGGTATTTATTGGCCTCGGTGGCTTGTGCCTCCCTTTGTGTGTTGCCCCCACTGTCTCCAACATATGCTGAATTAAAAGAATTTTGTTCTTTTATCTTTCCAATTGCATTTCTGTGTTTTCAGAAGGTGGTGTAAGTAGTCTGCAGTTTTGAAAAGTGTTGTAAAACATAGAGGATTCTGGAAAACAAATAATAAATATCAATCGATTTTATTTTAGTTGCTTGAAGCTACACATTATTAGCTCTTAAAATGTAATCACCTTTTCTCCTCTACTATAGCATAAATGTTCAGCATCATTTTTATAAAGAAAAAGGTTGGAATAGTGAGTGCAAGCACGTACTTTTGAATCAATGGTATTTTAATATAAGCATACAGAATGTTAACTCTTGGAAACATTCATAATGAAAGCATTTTTATTAATAGTTATTTCTATCATTGGAAGCAGAAGGAAAATGTACTTTCAGTTAATATGTTTGGATTTAATACTGCCTTTGATGGTAAGAGTGTGACTCATAATGTGACCTTCCCAATAAGAAGTCCAGACTATTACTTAAGTGTTCTCTGATGAGTTTTGACAGTAAAGAAAAGTACTTTTACTTCTGGTCTGTGCTGTCCTTGAAATTCAAGGAAATTCAAGCCTGAATTTGTAAATAATTCTTTCCATTTTATGTAGGTTCAGTCCTAGCTAGACCTTGTGATGGTGTTTCTCAAGGTGTAACCTCTGTCTCCTGCACTGGAGTTTTTCCTGGGCTGTTATGAATTAATCTGTGGTACTCATGGGCACAAGATCACATTAAAATCAAGGGCATGGCAGGATTTCATAAGAAGAAGAAAGATAATGAAACTGCTTGGAATTACAATACTGAAGTGCCAATCTGGAAAAAGAAACAAAACTTGTTTTTGAAAGGTATGACTCTTCAGCTACTCAGCTTTCTCTATTGGCAAGCAAATCCCTATCATTCAGTGAAAAATAGTTTTAGTTGTTTCTCCTGAATCTGAGGCATCTGGTGCTCTCTGACTTTTTCAAGCTAGAATGTTGTAATTAAATCCATCTTCAACTATTTACAACATTTCCTTCTTCTGAATTTTTCAAATTGTTATCCAGAACTTGCATTGCTTATTTTTTCAAGTTTCAAATACAACAAACCACCCAAACCAGAACTCTCTTCCTAAATCACAGACTGGTGACTTGAGGTAAAAAAATGCTACTGATTATTTATATTGGTATCCCCAAATAGGCAACAATGTTCAAGATAATGAAACTTTTGGAACAGTTTCTTCAATATACGATTGATCACAGGTTTCTTCTCAAGCTCAGACACTGTACCTCTTGAAGTGATTTGCCTAGGACCTCTCACTACATTGAAAGAATATTTGCTGCATAATTATTGGGACGAGTGACATGAATAACTCCTAAGTAATTAAAATTGCTAGACATTTTCATTTATTAGCATGTTTGTTCTTTGGAAGGAATATAGCTTAGAAAATGGAGGTATATGTATTTTTCAACAGCATCCAAATATTCTGTACTAATTTTTATTTCTGCTAGGTTGAAGCATTGTTGTTTTGGTGATTTTTCACTGACTATAAAAATTTTGAAAATTTACAGATGCTAAGTGAGTTGAAGCCATTTATGCACTGTTTGGCATTTGCTGAGTTTGTTGTGTCATAAATAGGCCATTTTAATTGTTATTAATGAGAATCCAAACAGCCTACCATTGGAAATACTCATGCAGAATAGTTCTAGTGGGTTTGAATTTGACAATAATCTGACCAGCTATTATTTAGGGGAGGAACTCTAATAAAGTTTACCCATCTCACCCATTTAGCCTATGTATTTGTCTCAACCTTCACTTTGTGTGAGGGTTTGGATTTTTTGCCATTTCTTTTCTGGATGTTCAAACCAGATAGTACAGCCACTAGAGATCTGAGGGTCTAAGGAAGACAGCTGCCTCAGCAAACCTGAGGATTTTTTGCATGTGGACTGTTAGAATCAAGCTATCCTGATCCAAAAATATTTTTCAGAAGTGTTTCTGGGTTTAAGGAAAAGTGGAACCTTGTTGATTGTACTATATTTCCCCATGGATTACTGTTAAGTTCAGAGTTGGAAATATGCAAATGCAGAAGCTGTCTTAGACCTAGACTGCATAAGATACCATCTACGTAAATAAGTGGGTTTATGATTACACATCATAGATGAACTGACAGCTCATCAATGCAAAGATTAATAGTGGGATATTTGAATATTGTAAAATATGTTGATGAATATGCATTCCAGTTCTGAAACCAACTCATTGCAACCATGTTTGTGCCTATTCTGAATTCAAATTTTTCACATACTTAAATGATTGTTTTCCTGTCTGGGAAGTAGATTTTAAAATTACCCATATATGTATTTATAGAAAGTGTCTTATAAATTGATATACTTGAATATGCATGCCAGAAATGTACTGTGTACTCATTCGGTACACTGAAGAGTACTTCAGTGAAGTCTTAAGATGCATCTGTTCAACCCTGCCCATGAAAAGAAACATTGAAGTTTGGAGAAAAATTACCTTGGAGGTATTAAGTTAAATAAACAAACAGATCCATTTAAATGGTAAACAATTGCATACCAAAACGCATTCCAAGAACACATATTGGTGTTCTGGGGGAAAATAAATAATAATAATAAAAAATCAAAAAAAACAATCAAGGTTGTCTGGTAAATTTTTCTTAGATCTTAGAATCTGAGTTAGGGTTTCTGTAACTTTCTAACCTATTTGAGTGACAATATGCTATACTGATGATGATCAAATTACAGTAAGAGCAGGCAGTACTTCTCACAAGATACTTTTATGCAGTGTAAGAATGCATTTTGGAGATGCAAAAGGTAGGGTCACTTGAATCGACTAAATTGTAGCCTCTATCAGCTACAAATATCCAAAGCAGCTCTTCAGATGCAAGGTCATGTAAGACCAAATGTGTACTGTATTGAATAATCTCCCTGAAGTAATTAGATAACTTCTGCAGAGAAATTACTTCCAATATTGGAATTATTAAATTATCTTAAAACCAGTGGCTAGAACTTTGCAATATCAGTAACTTAAATAAATTTACTATAAGTAGAAGTTGTTGTTCATGATTTATCATTAAACAGGGAGTGCTATTAGAGTGGAAAGTTTGAAATGAAGAGAATGGATAGAATAACATCTAGTCTAAATATGTTGAATAAGACAGGATGCACTGAATAATTTTGGCTGATTGTTTGGAAGAGTTCAGAGAAGTGTGATAATAGTACTTAACCACAACTCTGGAGGAAATATTTGCCTTACTTTCATCTTGTGAGTGAAAACTGTACAGTCATATTCTGCCAATGTTAAATGATATCCTGGTTTATGTGAACAAGCATGAAAAACAACCACATAATTTCTGCAGAGAAAATTCCTTCCTTGAACATTTGTTCTTTTAATTTCTTCTCATTCTCTTCTAGGAAATATAAAATCCACTAAAGGGGATTGTGGGAGAAGAATGAAACAAGAAAATTACAGTATAAGAACCAGAATTGTGTATTTGAACAGTTCTTTATGGAAGGTGCACACATTCCACACAGATTAGTGAGCAAAGTGTTATAACAAGCAAACCAGATTATTTTTCTAGTTTCCTGGATTCTTTTATGTAGATCCAATAACATTCTATTAAAAAGTTTATTCCCTCAGATAGCTTTGATTCTTAACACTTTGAGAAAAAGTACAGAGCCTTGACTATGTAGTTTAAAACAGAGTTAATTAACAAAGTTAATTTGACACATTGTTAAATATTGCTAGAATGTGTACATGATCTGTATAGTTTATATAAAATAACATTGTATAATTTTATAAACATTAAAAAGAGTGACCTATAAATTGGGTGAAAAATAGAAAATGAAAAGGAAAAAAAAAAACCACTGAAAAGTGAAAATACAAACGCCTGTATCCATTTTGATAAAAGAGCTTTTCTTTTTTCTTTCCTAGACTAAAAATACTTGAAGACGATCTGGTGAAAATATTTTCAGAGTGCCCTGTCAAGGGGCATGGTGGTGGGGGGGAAGAGCGGAGACAACATCAGAGAGAGGGGCAAATGATAAATCCAAGTGTAGAAATTGGTTCAAATACAGCCTAATTTTATTTTTTTTTTAATCAATTACAGTAACAAATGGATGCAAAATTAATTTCAGGTTTTCAAGTCATTTATCTTGACTGTGTTCTTGACTTTTCTGTTTCATTCTGCTGTTTTGAATTTAGGTTTATAGTACCATAAATATCCTGGTCTAATGTAACTGATCTATGTCAAAGGCTCCTTAGCACTCCAAATATCAACAAAGAATCATCTTCCTAAAATTCTCATGAAAACCTGTTGTCTCTTTGTTCCTATTTCATTTAAGTTCTTTAATTATCCTATTTATAATTTTCATTCATGCTTCAAAGCTTGTGATTTTCTTCTACTTTGCTACAACCTGATAGTAATTGTCACTGTAGTTACAGAATTAAATGTAGAGATATATCAATCAGTACACAATAAGACTTTATAGATCTTCAGCATATTAAAAATCTTGAATCTCCCTTTGTTTCTCTTACAGAACCTTTTAATTTTCCTAGCAGAATAAGAAAGATCTTTCAAATTGCAGAGCAAATATGTTGAAATACATACAAGAAACTGGATCAAAACCAAAGAAATACTTATGAGAGTAAAATAATATTGCAAATCCTAATTTTAAAATAGAGTGAAGAGATATCTTGGATATGTGATTAATAATATGTAATATTTTATGAGAATTTGGTGTAACTTGTATACTTGTAAGACAAGAATAGCTTCATTTCCTGTGGCCAAGAAACCACACTGTGTTAAAGTACAATCTTAAACAATTATTCCTAAACAAAAATCCTTTAAATATTAAGAGATGCTAAATCATAGGAACTGGAGTAGGAATCAAATCTTGGTTTTTAACAAAGTAAACAAATATTGTCCGTCAAGTGTCACGAGCATTATATGTTCATGTATGAAGACAGAGAGTCTTACGTGCACTCCACCACTCTTAAGTGGCACTGTCAAACATCTTCAGCAGTTTTGATATCCTCTGAGGTGTGACAAACCTCTGCACCGCGCTGTCAATGCAATTACTGGGAGGAGCTGTAGGTGATCTACATTTGTTTAACTACAATGGCAGAGTTATAGTTACAGCAGATTCACTTAACTCTGATCACAATAAAACAGCCTTCCTTTAAGTGAGAAATGAATATTAGTATATAATAATAATTTGCAGAAAAGTAACATATATCTACCCAAATGCAACAATTATATTTTTTGAAAGTGTCCAACTTGAGTAGCTGGAATACAAGAACAATGCACAATTGTATAAGTTTAATGAGGACTAATGATTTATCCTGTCTGAATAAGCATACCATTACTAAACTACAGAATCTGGAATGAAGACTACTTTTTTACAGCCTTTTTTTTTTTTTCTTTTTTTTTTAAACAGTAGTATAATATACACACAGTTAAAAGCTTTACAAAGACAGGTACAACTTAGAGCTCAGATGAGATTGACATTTATGGCAAAATGGGATTTTGGGAATTAATGAAGTTTAATTTAAAATTAAGATATTTGGGCAAATTTAAGTGTTAGACTCATCGGGGTTTAGCAGAACTTAGAAAACATCCAGTGCTCTGAGTGAATTTTCCACTACAGACATTATTTAAAAAATAAAAAAATAAAAAAAATTTCAAATTTAACAAGGAAAATACTTTGAAAAATATAATATAAATTCAACACTTATATCACAAGTGCCTGAGACAAAGATCCCCCAAATATCTATCCAGTGTAAAAGCAGCTAGGCATAATATCAAAATTGTTATCTTTCTACACTGTTTAATAAATTTTGTTTTGAAAAATTATATTCAGTTTCCAATATGCCAGAAATTGTCATATGACAATAGTTTTTCAAATTGAACTTTGTCTAATATGTACTACCTTTAAATCTTATGCAAATTGACAAACTATGATGTGCTTACTCCTAAGTCCAAAGAAGGAATTTCAGCTCTAATACTATATGCTGTCTGAGCTGGAGCAGTAGGTTGTGCAAAACTCATTTCAAGCCATCAGTTTTTCCTGTTGCCACAGATTTGGAGAATTATTTATTGCAAATACCCAAAATAATTTGGGACAGCCTCAGAATGGTACTCTGAAATACCCAGTCATTTGTGCATTATGAAATTCCCTGCTCTTGTGAACGAAATACTTAATCACAGATGTGTTTCAGCACTGAATTATTGTTCTACATCCTGTCCACTAGAATTAAGATGCTGTGAACCAAAATGGCTTCCTCTGTGTGTGAGGAAACAATGACCTTTTTACTCTTCAGCCCCTGATTTTATAGCACAGGGATGTTAAGCTATATTTTAGGAATGTACCACCTGTGTATCAAGTTGTTTTTCAACAAAGACAAACAGTGCTGAGGTAATAACATAATACCTGAGTTCACTTGGTGGGTTGAATCCCTTGTCAGGGTACAAAAGGCAGGTAAAACAAAACTTTACTTTGAGGAAACATGGAACAACTGTTGCTCCAAAGCTCTTTGCATTTGGAGCATGCATGGAAGAATACACAAGTAATGATATCTCTGGAATTTAATCCTTATTGTTATTTTTTTCTTTCTAGATTTCTGTGCTTTTAGGGGCAAAGGTTAGTAGTGAATCTCTTATCTGAAGGATATTCAAGCACTTATTAGAGGTAGAACAGGAGAAGCAATTTACAACAACAATTTATAATGTTTCCTCCTCTTTTAATTTAATGATATTTATGTTACTGTCCTTTGAAGAGCTTAAGGATCAAGCAGATGCTTTAGTAACTTCAGGAAAAAAATTTTATACAGAGGTTGATCAGCCTGGTTTTAGCATTGTACTCTCAATAGGGATCAGAGTTTACATCTGCATGAAAAATGTAACTTATCTTCTTCTTTGTCAGCACTCCAACTCCTAGTAATTCAACTAAATACTTTATAAATTAAGAATCACTGTAAAGATTATATTTAAAAATGAATTATCACATACTAGAGTCTTTTGTATGCATCAAAATCTTCAAAGGTAAGCCGGATATATTAAAATTTTTGAAGATGTTTTATAAATGATGCATTTCTAGATTAAAATTGGTATTCAATTTGTAGACTATATTTGAAGAGATTAATTTATTTTTAATGATTTTGTCTAATTTATTGATTAGAATACAGATATGATTTAGTAGAAGTAAATGTTCTGTATCAATCCTAAGCAGAATTATATTATCTTGTGCAATCAACTACGGTCACTTTTTTTTTTTTTTTTTTTTTTTGTGCAATAAGTTTTCTTGCAACTCTCCACTGATAGTCAGTCTGCCTTTTACTGCTGACATGGTGGTGCATTAGAGCTGTGTGAGAAGTTCTCTTTTGTAACCTAAGTAACCTGTCTATACTTACTAGAGCTTTATGAACTACTACATCATACGAAAGGTTCACCCCTATTCGAACAGGAACTTCATGCCTCTGGGAAAACTAGACAACACTGGAAAAACTGTGAAGTAGAAAATCATTCACATTCATGTGCTGAGTTCTGTTATGCTTTTATAGCATGACTATCTCACTGTCAGCAAGTAATTTGCCATTTACAGATAGACTGATAAATCCTGTTAAGTTGTTCTTATAAGAAAAATAGCTAATACAGCTAGTACTACCTGGTAGTTTAGTGTGGGTTCAGAGACAGGCAACTTATTTAAAAAGGCACATGGTGTTAAAGGTTGATGCATTATGTCTCTAAACAAAAAAAAATAATACCATAGTGATGGTTTTCTTAATCTTCCTTGCTAAGGAAGTAGGTAAATTTAAACAAAAACTATCTGAGAATTATTTTTTAAGTGTTGTTACAACTCTAAGTCCTGTTAAAAATTGTGGTTTGTGTCAAGTCATGTTATAAGTCACTGTTCCAGATCCAAAATGTATGGCAAAAGTACACTTTCAATTGTAACTTGAATTCTAATATGTTTCTATTGCCTGGACTAACTATTGGTGTCAATGAAACTGGGATGGAACTGGGTGTTGTTTAACCAGCTGAATATTTATCCAATTAGAAGAGTTATGTAAGCTCACTGAGCCAGATATACTTGGTACTACCTTAGATATCCAGCTAGCTTTAAGGTAGCTCATGAGCAGCACGGAAGAGAATCTAAATACAGAGATATATATACACACTTGCCCCTTTGTTGCAACTGTTGTGCGAACTACAGATTTCCACCTTGCTTTCTCCTGGGTAATGTAGTTTCTTATTGTATTAGAACTAAATCCACCACTGCTAACTTTCATACAGAAATATGCTTTGTTGATAGCAAAAGCTAGTAAAATATCTTCAGAAGTTCATCATATCAATTAAATTTGTCCTTTTTTTCCCCTCCCACTTCTGAATGTGACATTAACAGACATGCAGAGTCTGTTACATTTAGAAAATCCATTTACATCACTCTTCTGTCATATTATCTATCCATCACTTATAAAGGTGGGTTGTATTGTGATTTGTTGGTTGTTTTTGTTTTGGTTTGGTTTGGGTTTCTTTTTCCATTTTCTGCACCACTTAAATGCTTTAAAAATGCTTGAAGAGGCTTCCATTGCTGTTTGTTGCGGTTTTTTAACTTCAATTTTCACTGCATTTTTTTTTCTTCCAATCGTTTTGAAAGTTTGAAATTGTATGATTCTGTTTCATAACAATAATGATCTTTCCTAAATGAGCTATTGAAGCAGGATACAGAGGAGTGACGCTGTGCCCCTGACCTTTCAGATGAATTTGAGGAGTCTGATCTCTGCTAGGTGCTGCAAAAGGCTGAGTGTAGACAGTACTTATCAATGAGGTAATAGGTTATGCAGGTGGAGGGACCAAAGCAATGAAATAAAATGATCATAAATTTCGTGGAGAGAAGAGTCTGTGGGAGGCAAATAGCTTAGTAGGATATTTGGGTCAATCCAAATTTCTAATGTTCTAATTTTGAAGTATTCCATTTGATAATGAGATGGCATGACCTGATACAGGGAGTCTTAGTCAGTAGATTCCAGTGTAAATGACTTTATCATGTTTCTTTTCATTTCAAGACAGTGTTACATGCTGATTTCCAATGCATTGTTCTTTCCTATTTTGCCATGGATTGCTGAGATATAAATCATCTTTTATTGCTGTGTCCACAGGCTATTTATGCTTTCATCATGTTGTTATTAAACTTCAGCCTTGTTTCTTGTATGTTAGCTGTCACCAGATCATATATTTATTTGAAAGAAACATGTAAAAAAGGGATGAATAGTGATTCCTCAGAAAACTGATAATATTTTGTACTTTGAGGGGGGTGGGATGGGTAGATGACAGGCTTATTGTCAAGTATATTGTGATTTGAAAAAGAGTTAAGAAAAACATCTTAGATTAAAGGTAGATAATTTATAGTCCACTGGCCAGGTCAAAACCTGTATTTTTCTGAGCTGTAGTCTCTTTTATTTTGGTAAGACTGCTGGACAACATCAAAGTGTAGGTTAATATGCTAGCAAACTCTCAGTTTTTAACAAGACTGATTTAACATTGACTTAAGACATTTAACATTAACTAACTTTACTGTCAAACAAAAGTGTATTGCTACAATGGATTCAGATGAAGGAGACTGAAAGAGTGGCCTACAATTTTAATGATAGTGTGCTCATCATTATGCACCTCAAATAGAAGGAATGAGAAAACCCATTATATTAATGTATAATTACTTAAAAATGTGTAGAATATTTTATGCCTGTGTGCCCATATCAAGATACCAGTGTCTGATCCCATTTATATTACCTTTGATGATATATTTTTATTCTGGGTCACAGTGGTTGATGAGCTAGCATTTTGATCTGCTGGATCCAAAGGTCTGTGATCCCCTATATTCTTGCTCAAGTTCCTCAAGCCCAGGCATTTCTTGATAGGCACTCTCTTAGCTGTGCTTAAAAGTCCTCTGACCTCCTCCAGTCTTCTAAAGCTGACTTTTGGCTTATGACTCACAGACTTCATTTGCTCATTCAGAGAGTTCAGGGGAGAAGTTAAGACCTTCCCCCTGACTCCTGACAAACAAAAAACCAAATAAACAAAACCCAAGCAAAAACCTCAAAAAAAATAACCCCCACTTCATTTGCATTCTTAACTTGAGACTTCAAAAAAATCTTTGAAATTGTCTATTACAAGTTGGATATCACCCTCTTGGACTGTTTTCTTTTACAGCTTTATTTGATGGGGAGTGGATGAGTAGCTGAATTATCTAGAGATGAATGTCTTGAACCCTCTCTGTAACTGTTTTGTGTTGTTTTTGTTTTTTTTTTTTCTTTCTTTATCTCTGTCCTTGGAAAGGAGTACTCTGTGTGTACATATGTGTCTGTAGGTGATCTATGCAAACCTCTAGAGTCAACACATCTTGACCTTGTCAATCATGTCATGGTATTCAGCAAGGGCTAATTTCAAACACTTCTGTTACTCCTGACTGATGTTATCTAAAACCAGGGAAAACAAAGGGCAAGGTTTCACATTACAGGTAACTGACCTACAGTATGTCTTGTTCCCACCTCTAGCCAGCCTCACTTTTCCTCCTACAGGTCTCATTACTTCTGCTTTATCCATACAATCAGAAAAAATACTTTGGTTAAATCTGTTCACAAATGTCAGAACTGACATCTGGTTAAGCAGCTGGAATTTAATGACATTAGGCTTCAGATTGGCACAGCTGTAACACCAAGAATTGCCCTGGCAAATCTTGTTCTGTTCAATATCTTCATCAATGATCTCGACAAGGAGATCAAGTGCACCCTCAGTATGTTTGCTGATGACATCATCACCCTTCATAACTACCTGAAAGGAGATTGTAATCATGTGGAAGTCAGACTCTCATCCCAGGTAACAGGTGACAGGACAAGAGGAAATGGCTCAGGTTGTGCCAGGGGACTTTTAGATTGGATATTAGAGAAAAATTCTTCATTGAAAGGATTGTCAAGCACTGGAACAGGCTGTCCAGAGATGTGGTTTAGTCTCCATCCTTGGAGATATTTAAAAGATACGTAGATATGGCACTGAGGTACAGGGTTTAGTGGTGGACTTGGCAGTGTTAGGATAACAATTACAGTTGCTGATCTTAAAGATCTTTTCCAACATAAATGATTCTATGATTCTATGAAAAAGAGGATAAATATAGCTGAAGTGTTTGATCCAGGAACAAATCTAAAGCTAAAACAGGAGAAGACAAATAGGCAAATCTTAATTGCTGAAACTTTATTAGCAGTTGATGAGCCTGAGAACTTTTAGCAAATTATTTTTCATTAGCTCCCATATCGTGCAAACTTACGTAGAACACAGAGTGGTTTTATTGCTACAACTTAATTTGTACTATTGATAATGCACAGCTAAGAGCTAAAGCTACAGTTTGCCTCTTACTTTTAGAATTAGAATCTCAAGTGACAAGGCAAGAGAGAGGCAAAAAAATAGATATGAAATTTATTGCAAATAGAAAAATGCCCCTCTTCTTTATTTATGTATTTCACATTAGAATTGAAGCAAGATATGGGTTAATTAAAAACTGGTAATTAATTGACATTCAATGAACTGTACATTCAGGATTAGTAATGTAACAAAAAAATAATTTTGTTAGACAATGAAAAACTGCTACAACAATTACTTTTTCAACATTATTGCAGAACTAATCCCAAAAAAGCTTTACCTTCCTCTTCCTGTCATTCAGGGTTCCAGGCCTCTCTTTCCCTTTTCAGGGAGAAATAGTGATCCCATTTATCCCTATTCTTGTGCCCCTGTATTCTTTGCAGCCCAGCTTGTGCTGCTACTGCTCCCCAGACCCTGCCAACAAACAGTGAGAAAGTCCCCACAGCCCCAGGCTCTCAAGAGTGAGGGACCTGCATGCTGGCCCATGCTGCCAGCACCCAGCCAGATACAGCACCCTTGGAGAGGCTCCTCTGTACCTCTTGTGTGGTCGCAGTGTGATGAAGAAACAGCCAGCAGTGTCCAATCAGCTGCAGTCACTGCCAGTCCAGTGTCTCTCCCACAGCTACAGATTTTTCCTGCCTCATTTAGACTGCTCTTTATACAGATTTCTTTTCTCCAAAGCCTCTTGGCTATTCTCTGGTTGCTCTGAAGTCTAGCTAACGCCCTCTGGCTCTCAGACACGATCAATTTGCTGATGACTCCCTCTCCCATAGTGTTGACTCATGCATTACATGTGTGTTTACCCTCCTATTGGCAGTTGTCATCCAGGCCATTTTGCCAAGGATGGAATATGTGGGATCCCCAACTGCTCTCCAGTTTATGGATGGGACAATCAAGGCAAGAAAGTTTTCTGGGGACACGTGATGTCAGCAAGTGAGGGTAGATTCCAGACTTCTAGTGTGTCAGCTGAAAAAGAGATTGTCAGGGCCAAGGGGACTTTGGAGAGTGGGAAGGGAATTTAATTGTCGTGTTACACAGCCAGGGAGGTCGGAGTGTAATAGGGAAAACAATGTACTCAAGCAAAAGCACAGTGGAAGAAAGGTAACCCTTTGATGTTCCCCACAGGATGCTGCAGTGATGGTTCCCTCAGCTTGGCATCTGCTGAACAGTCTGAGGGTAAAAATGTGGCTTCTGTTTTGGTAACACTGATATGAGGAGACAGATTCATTGTCTGCTTTCTCTTACTGAAAAACTTCTAAGCAAGATCTGTCATAAGACTTATGGAGTTTAGGGCAGCGCTGACACTGCTGTGCCATACTGCTGAGACCTCACCGACTCCAGTGGAAATGAGCTATCTGAATAGTTTTAGATTGGGGTCTGAGAGAATGGCTGCCATACATCACGGTTTAGAATCACTGTCTAGACCTGTTTAGAAGACTCCTACGCAACATGAAAGGACTCTTTTTCTTATCAGTGACAGAGAACTAAGTTTGGACTTTCTTAAAAACATATCACAGGGTTATGTGGCTTAAGATCTGAGACATTTTGTAAGTATGCTTCATGCCTATAATTTACACTGTTTGACCACAAAAACTCTATGTGTTTTCTTTCCTTTTATGTCAAAAACACAGTATTATTTTATTCCTTTTGTTTACAACAAAGTTTTTCTGTGTTTCCTCATCAGGTGACTTAAATTCAGCCTCAAGTATTTTGATTTTTCTTTTCTTTCCTCTTTCCTTTTTCTTTTTCTTTTTTTTTTTCCTTTTCAATCAACTGTAGTCTATTAGAAAAGAAGGAAAACAAAACCCAACAAACAGGTGAGGTAGATAATACATTCTTTAAGGTGCCCCATTAGTAGCCTTTTTGTCATGAAGGGAAAGCCTAAGGTTGTGACTAATTTAGATTTCATCTCTTTTTTCTTTGTCTGCTAGGAATGCCATTATAGGAACTTGTCAGTGCATAATGTGTGACCATAATTGGCCACCTCTTCAGCTGGAATTGGACTAAACTCTTCATTTACTCTGCTGAAGTGCAAACTGTACAAGGCTAGAAAATGTTATGTTTAGAAGAAGTGCTTTCATCTCTGAAATCAGAAAGTTTCACCATACTCAGAAAAATCAATCTAATTGTTGAAGTCTAAAAAAATTACCTTCAGGTGTAGGGACTATTATATATGATTTTTTTTTCCCCAAAGAAATTGTCTTCCATGAGAGCTGTATGTTGTCTGGAGACATTAGTAAAATGACGGGTGTGTTTGCCTTTTGGGTATAAGCAGTTATACAAAGTGGCACTGATTTTATGATGGAATGCATTAAATGCATGTGGTTTGGAAATGTTCACAGGAAGAAATATTTGCGTACATAATGTCACCCAAAGAACATTTTGTATAGATAACTTTAGTAGAGCAGGAGTTTTTAGTCTCTTAAAAATCCATCAGAATCAGAGTTCTAGTTTTATTCTTATGATATCCTCATATCTAGAAATCCAATTTTAGGACTTTTTCCCTTATCTCAAGACGTTAGAAGTTTGAGTTTCTAGTGAGACTTGGAAGTAGATGAGATTACTTTTTTTAATGTCTATCTAAAGATTAGAGGTCATAAATTATAGGCATCAAGTGTGTAAAAGATTATACCTAAGCAGCCTTGCTTTGAACAATTCCATGGATCATTTCCTTATCAACAGCCAAATAATATTTCTCAAACAGCAAGCTAGAACCTAAGTAGTGCATTCACATTCAGCAGTCTTGTCTACTACCCAATTCTACCCAAGAGGAAAAATAGCAAAGGGGTGATATGTGGGCAAATGGTGACTACAATGAGAGGACCACTGCCCTGTGATCATCAGGGCAAAGCCCACCCGTGGTACAACTGCTTGTGGCGATGTGCCTTGGGTCGATGATGAGACAGTCACCCATGCTGGTGATTATCTGAAGCAAAGGTCTGGGCAATAGTGGAACAGAAGTCATCTTCCACAGGCTGTGGGTGGCTCTAATTTGGATAAGGCAGGAAGCCTAACATGCATAGAGCCATGGAAGCACAAAGGTTGGGAGAGACCCTTGGAGATCTCCAGTCTAAGCTCCAGCTCAGACCAGCTCCAGTAAGATCAAGTTGCTCAGGACCTTGTTCAGGCATGTTTGGATGCCCTCAAGGACAGAGGTTCTTCAGCATCCCTGGGCATGTGTTCCATATCTGAGCACTCTGATAGTGACAATCTTTTCCTTTCTTTCTAACTGGGATTTCTTCATCTGCCAAACTGGCCTGGTGATACTTAACCTTCCACCATGGAGCACCTCCAAGAAAAGTCAGGATACTCTACATCCTCCCAACAGGCAGCTGTAGTCGCCAATGACGTCCATCCCAACCTTCTCTTCTTAATGACAAGCAAAGGATCACAGCACACAGAATGGCTTGGCTTGTGACGAATCTTAAAGATCATCTAGTTGCAGGATCTTTCACCAGACCAGGCTGCTCAAAGGACCATCCTGCCTGGTCTTGAACAGTCCCAGGTGTGGGGAATCTACCAGTTCTCTGTGCAACCTGGTCCGGTGTCTCACCTCACTCATGAAGAGAGGCAACCCTCATGTGTCATGTGCCTTGGCACCTCACAATTCTAAAGGCCCTGGGCTGGGCACACACCTCACCTGTGTTCTTCCTGGACTGGGGAGAGCTGGAAGGGATAGATGTGTGAAGATTCACCAGTCAAAAAATACCAAATAAGAGGAGGAAAATGTTTTTAATGTTTTTTCTTGTTTATTATGTTTAAAATAGTTTATTGCCCAATCTCAAAAAAAAATAAAAGAAATTGTTAATGAAGCAGCTAGGAAAGACCCTGGTACTGAAGACCAGCACTTCTTCCTGGCAGAACTGCAGTCTTCTGATTCTCCAGCTCTCTCTGACTTTCTTTCTCCTTCTCTTACTGTTTTTCATGCACCACTGTGGAGGATCTGGCTGGGCCTTCAGCCATCTCTTGGGAAACTGCTTTGTCCTTGGACTGAAGAAACCTCACCTTCAGGTCCCAGGGACCAGCCATCCAGCCAGGTTTCACCTGCCAAATGGTGCATCCATTCAAGCCTGTTCTTCTGGTTGTCCTGTATGTGCCATGATATGTGCACTCAGGATAATACGCTCTGTGACCCTCGCCGGCACTGAAGTCATACTGACAGGCCCGTGGCTCCACAAATCCTTCTTCTTGACCCTTCTTGTAGGTGGGTGTCATGTTTGTTAACTTCCAGTCAACTGGGACCTCCCCAGTTAGGCAGGACTTCTGATAAATGATTGAATGGTGATGCTTGTGGTCTAAATATGGCTATTTTGGGGGCTGAGGGTTTGTGGCCTGAAAGATGCTCTACTGTGGAAGAAGGGGGAGGTTGGGGGAGAGGGTGGTGAGGGCCCCTTTCCTGGGGATCGCTCCTTTCTGTCTTTCTGCTGCTCCTTGGGCACAGCTACTGCTCTCCATCTCCACTTGTGTCTCTGAGTTCCAGCTGCCGCCTCATCTTATGCTGGGGCTACCCTGAATGAGATAGTCACAACAGTGTTCCAGGAGGGTCAGAGGTCCTCAGTGACTCCACAACAACCCAGCCCCTTGTGTTCAGCAGTGGCTGAGAGAGCACTTTGAAAATTAGGTAGAGGTACAAACGAATTCCTAAGGAAGAGGTGTGAGGGTTGGAGTTCTTTTTTCTTTGAAATAGGTAAGATTTATGAGTTAAATAAGAATTTGGCAGAATTTCGGTTGCAAAATGAGAGAGAACAGAATGTTTATTCTGGACTGTGCAGAACCTAAGCCTGTAAGTTAATGTCACGGAAGTCTGTTTCATATATTTCTCACTTTGAAGTTGTTTTGTATATGGAATTAGGGTTCTCTAACTCTAGGATGCCCTTAGGCATTCCCATAGTCAATACTTGTAACTACAGAAATGAGCAAGTTATATTTGTACCCTGAAAAGTACAAGAGTTATGCTTCATATGCATTAGATAACTTTAGTCTGAGATTGTTGCCAAGCAAGATATAAGGATGAAGGTCAGCATGCTTGAAAATACAGGTTTGCATTAATGGCATAAATATATGTTTAACTTAAAAGAAAACATCCCAGTTAGCATGTCAGTCTATCTAATTAACTTTTACAATTTCTGCCAGGGCTTGTATACTTTGGAGTGTTCTAATTGTGTATGCAACTATCTTGTCAATAAAATTGATTAGTGGAGACATCAATTGCTGTAAGTTTCAGCTATTTCTTTTCTGTTGTTCAAGATCACATGAATTTCTCAAACTGTTTCTATTTTGGTTTCTGTTCATGGATGCTAAGGATAACAATGATATTATGGGTGGAAACCTGAAATTCTTCTCCTGTCCTGAAACTTTTTCAACAATGATTCTGGATCTAGAAACCTTTCTCATATCGATAATATTCTTAAAGATAAAAGTAAGTCTTCATATATTTTATACCTGGAGGTATAGTAAATGTGAGAAATGCTTTCAAAATATATTATATTTAGCTTGGCATGGGGTTTATGTAACATAAAAAAAAAAAAAATAATCAGATTTGGGAATTGTCCTTTCCTTTCTCTTTAAGGGATGATTTCAGGGAAATATCTTTTATCTCCATAATACTTACCTTTAAAGAAGTTTGACACCTGTGCCAATCTTTTATTTCTATCAAAATAATAACTTAATGACTTCCTTGTGTTTTTGTTTAATGGAAAGTAATTTAAATTATTAGCAGTGGCTTTATTTAGCCATTGTAAGTCATAGGAAGAAATCAGTTAACAACTCATTTTAACTGAGTCTACTGTTATCATACTCATTTAATTGCATTTGCTGGATCTGAGCCTAGGTTTAACCCAAGTTTGCATTTACACTCTGAAAGGTCAATGCATTGGCTGACTTTTGAAACTCATTCTTTGCAGGTCTGGCAACAAGCCAGTATAGTAGAGCATCATTTTTCTGTCCCATGTTACAATTAGAAGTGTCTTAATAAATGTTGCCTTACTTTAAAGTGCCTTTTATTTTACTTTTATTTTTGAATTTTCCATGCCCTATACTTAATTGTACAGAGGTCTTGATTTAATTTGTATTTATCTGTCATTTCACACCTTGCTCATGGACAAGTCAAACAATGAAAAAAGTCAATCCCTCAGCGATCTTAAATTAAGTATAGCATAATTAAAACTAGAAATAATCCATTTTCCCAGACAAATTTAAAGACAATGGAAATTAATGCTAAAAAACTGTCTAAAATATTTGCTGATGTTTTCCTAAATTTGTCTCTCCTCCCAAGAGGATCTACTGAACTGAGCAGACAGCTAGTCAACACAGTAATTAAATAAAGAAAATAGATCAGTAGACAACACAAATTGCAGTTCAAAGGTACTTCAAAGGCATTTATGAAGTGCATTTAAATGATTAGCAATATAACACAGTAAATGCTCAGTTGTAATGAACTGATGGGTGAGAGATTGTGGAGACTTGTTGAGAGTTTCAACAAAGTGGATCAAATAATTCCAGCTTCTGTGGCTCACAATGTTGGTCCCAGAGCTACATACTGAAGTACAGCCTAACTTTTGAAAAGTACTTTATGGAAATGTCAAAAAGACAGTGAAGGGAAAGATTTAACCTCTGACCACACCTTTGTTATTCTACAAGAGCATTTTTGGGCTATTGTTCAGCGTGGAGATTGTTGGTTGCCATACTACTTCTGGGGGTCCAATGGCACACAGTTTACAGAATATGCATGAGAAAGCTTTTACATTTAGTCTAGTTTTGAGAAAAGTTCTGCCTTTAGAATATTGTGCAGATTTATCTAGACAGAATCAAGGATGTATATTCATTTTTTTCCCATGCAATATAATGCCTCCCAGTTCTTAACCCTATAAACCTACTGTTACTTAATTGGAAAAGAAAAATAACATGGTCTAATTGCCTGTGTTAGGGTTTGGGTTCATAAGCAGGTGTTGACTACTTTGTTTTCATCTGAAAATACAATTCATCTTTAATTCAGTGCAACAGTTTTGAACAGTGGCAACCCCCATCAGGTTCCTTTTCACTATGTTTTCTTGGATACTTCTGCAAGAGATACTATCTCTTAATAGCTGATGGTGCTGAGTGTTTTGTACTGATCTGATGAGCTGCCTCTGAAATTTAAAATAAAGAGAGAAATAACAGTTGATTTTAAAAATCTTCATATCAGTTGAATTATAATCTGGGTTGATTATTGTTTTCTGGTTTTGATATTTTGTACAATTTTTAATAACAGAAGGAATTCCCAGCTGAAGCATTAATAATGAAACTGTGAACACATATCACTGACTGAAAGGTAAAAAGAACATTGTAAGGATGTTATCTCATACTTCAAACATTCAACCTAGGAAATTCAAAGATAAGGCTACCCTGAAAAACTTGTAATAACGAGAGCAAAAAAGGAAGGAAATCAACTCAGAAGGTAGTCTTAACAGCTTTAAGACAACCTTATCTCTTTCAGTCAGTGACAACATGAAGAAGAAAGAGAAAGAAGCAGAAATAGAAATAATGATATTTGAACATATCTGTGGGCAAAACCCAATGTCTGTGTTCAAATAATAAACATAGATGGATTTCAGTTTAACTGTATTCATGTGTCTATAACTTATTATTGAAAAACAGTAAGAAAGGAAGGCCAGAAAGGACATGCAAAGATACGAATCCTTTGAATAATGTGGACTGAGGTGACTGCATGAACAGAAAATCTCTACACAACACGTTATGCTGAAGCAACTTCACAAAATTACAGAATTGTTAGGATTGGAAGGGACTCCTGGAGATCATCCAGTCCAACACCCTGCAAGGCAGGATCACCCTGAGCAGGTTACATAGGAGTGCATCGAGGTGGGTTTTGAATGCCTCCAGAGAAAGAAGCTCCAAAAGCTTCCTGGGCAGTCTGTTCCAGTGCTCTGTCACCCTCAACGTAAAGAAGTTCTCTAAAGAAGTTCTTCCTCATGTTGAGGTGCAACTTCCTGTGTTTTAGTTTATGGCCATTGCTCCTTGCCCTGTCACTGCACACCACTGAAAAGAGTCTGGCACCATCCTCTTGACACCCACCTTTGAGATATTTATATACATTAATGAGAACCTCTCTCAGTCTTTTCTAGACTAAACAGGCCCAGATCCCTCAGTCTCTCCTCAGAAGAGAGATGCTCCAGACCCCTAATCATTGTGGCCCTCTGCTGGACTGTCTCCGGTAGCCCCTTGTCTTTCTTGTCCAGCCTAGAACTGGACACAGTACTCCAGATGTTGCCTTACTAGGGCCAACTAAATAGGGAGGACTATCTCCCTCGATCTTCTAGCCACACTCTTCCCAGTGCAGCCAAACTGGAGAATTCTTGTTGCCTTTGGAACAAGGATTAAATCAAATTCTGCTCCAAATTGAAGAAAGTTGCAGAGAATTGTCAGAAAGTTTCAAATGGAGGTCCTCAAACAGTATTGTAAATAGGAGATAGGTATTGTAATAAGATTAATTTGGTTGCAGAATTCAGTTCAAATACTATCACTAAAATAATGTGAATATATGTGAAATTGCAACAACTGCAGCAAAATTTTTGTTACCCATGCCAGCTGTACTAATACTTTCATATTCTTTCAGTACACAAAAAAATATGAAAGAAAAAAAAAAAGTTGTATCAAAGATTGACTTCAGAATGATGAAATATTCTTGTTCAGAACTAAGTTTGAGACTTCTAATAGGAGTATATCTTCTGCTGGATTTTGAAAGCAGGATTCACACTTTAGAAATAAACAAGAGAAAACATTAAAGAACCAACATAAGGTAAATATAAATACCTGGTCATGAGGCCACAAAGGAATAATGAAACTGATAACCTGTGGAATAAAAAGAGAGCCAAATTTTTTTCTCTCTGTGTATTCCAGATATACTTTCTGAAGGAGTGGAAATGATTACAATAAAAGTGCAAATAATTCTAAGTCATTACTCCTTGCCTTTGGAAGGAAATAATATGCTTTTTTTTTTTTTTAATAGGTTTTAATGACCTCTCATCTCAGCTTTTTGTAGGAGACATACGGACCTTCCTGATTTTTTGTTCACAGACCTTGATTTCCTTTGTTTCTGTGGTGCTGCAATTATGAACCTTTCTGGAGTATTCTTTAAACTTATCAAAATATGTTTATTTGATGAGCACTGTCATCAGGGCTTGTAGTATGTGTGTGTTGATAAGGGTCATTCCTTTTGTATGAAAGAACTTTTTATTTCATAATTCACAATGGTATAACCCTTCTAGCTCTGAGCCTTGATTTAGCTTCATTTTCTTCATTTGGTTTTTCCAGACTCCACTGGAAATTATGTATAGAATAGAAAAATGAGTAATATACTGTCATGCAAACTTTAAGTGCTCAAAGCTTATAAGCCAGTTTCACTTAAAGATCATGAAAATGTTCCCATTAAAATTCAGAAGGTTGATGTGATCTACAATTAAAAAAGAAAAAGAGAAAAACTTCCCATTTTCTGGGTTGTTTGCTTTTTCTCAAACCAATTTAAGAGGTTACAGCTCTCTCACCTTTTGTACTTAAACAGGTGGCTGATTTTAACTCAGCAGTTGTTTGAATGGACTCAAGAGTCATTTCTGTGGTGAAAGCATTCTTGGCCTAGCCTGGAAGATTGGGTTAGGAAGGACAATTATTTAGACAGTCCCACCCAAGTGTATAAAATATCTAATGACAATCTTCTGTAATGTCTGTTTTGTAGTTCTTTATATCTGTGTTTCCAAAGTGTATCCAAAATACAGAATGCTTCCAAGATCCTCTATACTCTTGTCCCATTTTTGCTTATCTAGGTGTATCATGCTGAAAAAAAAGAAAAAAAACCACGAACAAATTGCCTAAGATATCTGACAGGAAAAAAAAAGAAAATCATGCATGTGGTACCCAAAGTCAAAACTCTCATTGCAATGTTGTATGAATGTTATAAGCAAATCTCCTTTCTCTTCCCCCACCTTCTGATACTCACCCTTCCCTGTTTCCAGTTTTCAGCCTAGCTTGATAAACAGACCTGATGTTACCACACCCCTATGGAGCTTCTTTACAGGTATCTGCCTCCTTTTGACTTCACTGCCCTTAAAAAAAACAAACCAAACCAAAAAACAAACCATGAATTGGCTGAAATCTTGAGGATGGCAACTCAGCTGAGAGTCTCTTGTGGCTGTGCTCTCTGGTACAGTTTCAGTGTAAAGAAGCTGGAAATCCATCACCACCCTTCAGCAGCTCCCCTGTGAAACATAGAATGATAAAGGCTAATCAATCAATGAGTGTTGTCAGAAGAACTATGGCTTTAAAGTTTGCTACTATACATCTTTAGAGTTTATAGAAATACTATATGTTGTCGTTATATATGTCTACTGAAGATTTTAGTCAAGAAAGTGCATAGGAAATTTTCAAGAAAAAGTAGGATAAAATAAAAACGTCCTCTCAACAGTTTTAGGTAAACTGACTAGAATGGTCCTGAAACCTCAGTAAGCATTAACTCAGAAAATGCAAAGTTCAGTTTCAACAACAAATTCTATGGTATGGAAATTCAGTTTTGGAAGTGAAATATATTTGAATGTCAACTTGGCCGAATTTGTAGTTGCAAACCCCAAAGAAGTCCAATGATATTGTAATGCGGTATAAAACACATAAAAAACTATACATAATTGTAAGTCAAAAAGCAATTTGGAGTTGAGTGGTCATACTACCTGTGTGATGTACACTCAGTTGTCATACTGTCTTGTCATAGGTTTTGTAATAAGTTTCTGTCACAGTGAATTTGACTCATGCTCCAAACATTCCATTATAAGAGTAAAAAATTACCATTGGGCATAATAAATAATACTGCACATACTGTGAACATATTTTAAATGCAAATACCAGTACTCTTTTATTGTGATATGTATTCTATTTTTCCTATTCCATATGAAAATTGGTGGCATTATGCAATGGTATATAAGTATTCTGATCAATCTTTATAAATTATAATACTTTAGAAATTATTCATTCTGAAATTCCCGAGGAGAAAAATGACTCAAAAATACTACCAGGTGTTCCATTTTGAAAACATCTTGGGTATTCAGACTTCCAATTCAATCTATGATATTTCATCTGTTCAGGATTTTTTGAAAAATCTTCCCATTTGGCATCCTTCAAAAATGTACAATATATTGAGTCAACATGTGAAAGCCCAGTCACAAATAGAGAAATAATAGTGCAAAAGTTGTAATGATTTTAAGAGTTTTAAATTGCTTTTAGAACTATCATCTAGGTCAATAAGGCAGCTTCGTTTAGTTATAGTGAAAAAAGCAGCTGCAAAGCAACTACAGAACAAAGGAAGAAGTGTTGCCTTTCAAATTATTACCTAGAGAGACAGGATAAGAGCAAGAAAACATGTGGTAAGAGAAACTGATGAAACAAAGAATCCTTTTTTCCCCCCTTAACTCCAATGACAAAGAGCTTTCTGAAATTCAGACCAGTAAATGAAATATATTTAAATGTATTATTTGCTTCTAAGAGTTTTACTAGCTCAATTTACATACTATGTGATAAGTCACTGTCATGGTTTACTTGAGACAATTTGCAATTATTAGAATCAAAATGTAATAAAATTATTCTTGAGCTTACACATTGTCTCCAGAGCTGTCAGTAAAATTACTAATTTGAGAAGCCATACTCTCTTCTACTAATCTGAACTCTTCATTGAATTCAAAATGTGGGATTTTTCTTTGAAGTTTCTAGGTAGTATGTAAATGTTGTTAAATATTTTGTCCAGCATTTCTTTTTAAAGAAAGCTTTGTGAATCTCTTTAGGGTTATCCTCTCATGAGAGCAGAGGGATACTTAAATCCTTTTAAATTTTAATGATTAGAAAGTCTTATCAGATGACTGAATATGGTGAATTTGGTTAGAAAATCCCAGATAGTGTATGAAACGTAAAAGGAAAATAATGGGGGAAAAAGGATTGTTTTTTGCATGGGAAACAGGATAAAACAGGTGATTTTTAAAGAATTTCCATTAATAGTAACACCTTAACTGCAATTTGTAAAACGTAGAAATGACCAGACTATGCATTAAGCAGAAAACATTTAAAATACAACCCCCCCAAAACAATTAGCTACTGTTTTTCAACTGACACTATTTTTACCCACCATGAGAAAATTCTTCTCTATTAGTAATAAAGAAAGCTTGTTTAAAGACATAGATAGAAGAAGGTACTGTTAGGTAACAAAGAAATTACTATATTAGGATGAATGTAAAGCATCTGTTTGGGTTTTTGCCATCTAGTAGGAGCCTTGAGAACCATATTTTTTTTCACAACTGCATACTGCTGAAGAAGAAATCTGAATGGATGATTTTAGAAATTGCGGTCGTAGGGAGAAGCAAAAAAAACCCCAAAACAATGTCAGAAGGCCTTCTGAGACCAAATCAGAGAGAGATTAAGAGAAGAAGGAAGTTTTTATGAAGAGTCATGCTTTATTTTAGGTCAGTTTTCTGGTGTGTAGAAATAGGAAGTAATTTTGTGGAGTTCAGGGAAAAAAAAGTCTTCTTTGAAGTGTCTCCTGAAGACATGCAGTTGTGTGTATATTTCTTTTGAAGGAATATGCCTTTCCACAGAAGCTGTTAAGTGAGTTTGCCATTATAGGATGGAAATAAATCAATGACAAAACTCATGGACAATCCTTTCAAGAAATTTTTGACCACAGAACTGGAAAAGTTAGATGTTCAAGTCTGAAGTTAAAGAGTGTGTGACTTTTTTTTTGTAATGTTGACCACTGAACAGTAAAGCTTGAGATCTCTCCTTCAAAAGAGAAAATTGCTTTCTACCTTCCTGATTTGCTTTTGTATTTAGTGTTATACTTCTTTGGTAAAGTGATTTAAAAACCACAGGTTTTTACAGAATCCTAATTTCTCCTCTTTTTCTTCTAAATAATGTGTCTTTCTGATATCTTCTTGCTCCTATTTTTCATAGTCTTATACAAAACAGGAAAAAGCCTAATACTAATCTAAAAGCAGCAATACACAATTCGGTCTGTGTGAAACACCTACAGTGGTGACCTCAATTAAAAAATATATCTTCAGGATAAAATAACATTTCACTCTTAGGTTGGACTACATGACCTCAAGTGGTCACTTCCAACTGAAACAATTCTGTGACATTGTGATTCATGCTTACTGGACTCAGTTTTCAAGCTGGTTTGGTTTGGTTTTGTTCCCCACTTCCACTGTCTCACTCCCAAACCATGCCCGACTATAATGGCCAAAATTTGTTCCTCCATTTTTGGAAAAAAAAAGGAAAAAAATGTGAGTTTATATAAACCTGGAAAACGTCATAACTCGAAATTATACTCCCAACTATCATTGTAGATTTGTTTTTAGGAGTTTGCACAACTATTGGTGACTGAGGAGAAATATGATTCCACCATCACTACATGGAATATGTTTTAACTGTATTGGCCCTCTAGAGCTATTGTATCACAGTTGCATACAAATTGCTTATTTTCCAAAATGAGCTGCAAAATGGTAATGAATATGTTTTGAGATATTTGCATGAATAACTAAAGCTAAACTCATTAATTAGCGATGTCTATTTTGTGATGTGCTGTCCCACCATCTCTTACTGTTTGTGCTTAATAATCAGTCATTTTTCATGCATCAATTATTTTTTTATTGGACAACTAAGAGTTTAGTTGAAATCTTTTGTCTTTTCACAGACAATAAGAAATAGAATTTGGTTTCAGGACCTGAAATACAATATAATGAATATTTATGAAATATTACATTTATTAACTGTTATGGCTTATGACAATGGGAGATCAATGTCAACATTGCCAATTTAATTATTCAGAGTTTGCATTTGATTATATGTTGGTAAATATAATGTCCAAGATAAGAAGCTTGAAATGTTCCAAAACATTAGAAATCTTAAGGAAAAAAGGTATTTTCCTCTTGTAGGATACCCTGGTAGCATTCATTGCATATGGTACCTTTCATATATCATTTCTCAAAATAAGCCTGTGCATACCTTCATCAATAACGTATGCAAAAGATTCTCAGGAAACATTATTCAGTGAAGTACTCTGCCTAAAGCTGTTTGTGTTATTTGTTTTTCTCCTTGCTATGGGATTTGAAGAAAAAGCTGTAGATGTAGTAGAAAAAAAAAGTTGAAAAAATAGCCAATTGAATATTTGTTATCTTTTTCTGGCAGCTGTCTGTCTCTCAAAAGGGATCCCCAATGTACAGTAAAGCTTACAAATACTTCATAGGCTATGGTACATTAAACTGGAAACCCCTTTTGCTATTTTTTCTCTTAATGCCAGATAAATAGCAATTAGGTTGAGCTGAATTCAAATAGGATTCTGCTTGGAGTTGCCATCAGAAAAATCAATATGTATTTGATGAAGTTGTTATCCAGTCTAGTGACCTGAAAATATCAGAAAAGTCCATACTTCACTTTTAATTCCTATTCTTTGGTTATGATCAAATACATTATTCTTATCATTTCCATTTTGGATAGAAACAGCAATCACAAAAGCTCCATGAGCCCTTTCGAGTTAAATGACAGCAGGATATAGACCAGAGCAAAGTAGTGAGTCCTCTGTCTGAGGGTACTCTCTCGACTTCCTTCAAACATTTTAATAATTCTAAAAATGAAGCCGCACCATCTTGTTCTGACTATGACATTCACCTTGTAAACTTCTACACTCAGTTGGAGGAAAAATATCCAGTGTGTACAGTGAGTAATCCTCTAATTAGGAAATCTGGAAAAAGTAAAAATAAGGTTATCTGTAAGTTTTCCCTCTGCAAAGCCCTTTATTGTGAAGTCACATGTTGTAGCATGTCTGTTTTTCCCTACCCCTTTGTATTAAAAAAACATAAACTTAAAATTCATTATCTACAATTCTTCTGAGCTGAATGTGGCTACAGCATTAAAGCCTAAATGTTATCTCTCCTCTGAGGAAAAGAACAGTAGTTTTCAGTTAGGGTTGCTTATACTATTGTAATGGCATATCTTTTATGTGATGAATTAGGGTAAGGCAATCATATTCATTTGACATAGATCATCAAATTTTTCAAACATTAGAACTTATTCCCAGCTGTAACTGGCTAAATAGTATATAAAATGAGCCAGAACATAAGAGAAGTCATAGAATGCCTTTAATTTTCCCTTCCCTTTAGGTTTAAAACTTCTCTTTAATAAGAATTTTCTATCTAGTATTAGTAGATTAAAATAATAAGCTGTTTTGCTAAAATGCTCAAAATGCCTATCACCAGTTTTAGTGAATTACTTCTGCCTGGTGCATTTACATTTATTAAACATCACAGTCTAAGCTGGGAGAGCTCCTCCAAAATGTGTGTTCTCAGAGATATTAGAAAAACTGAGAATGTGTGGGCAGAGAACAGAGTGCTTAATGATGCAGTCCCACAGTCCTTTTGACTCTCTGTGGGAAGTGCTTATGGAAGTAGCCAAAATAAGTCTCTCCAGCTACAGATGATTTTTTTTCACATTTTGAATAATTTTTGACAGATAGCAAAAAGGTGTCATCTCTGATTGCCGGGGGTGTATAACATTTAGTGGATAGAGAGCCTAATGTAGCAACAGCTGTTGGTCTGCTTTATTTCCATTGCAAATTTCATGTAACAGTGTGGAAATGTCACAACAGATACTTTCTCTTTCAGATGTCTTCTGTTCTATAATATAATAGTTCTCTCTCTATTTTCATTTTGGAAAGCTTAGTGTTTAGAAACTGAGGGTCAGCTACTCAGTTTGTGATAAATTATCAAGGCTCCTGGAGGGGCAGCAGCTTACTCCAGCTGGGTTCTGCCCTACAGAACATAGAGGAAGAATCTGATAAATAAGCTTTGTAAGAAGACTGCTATTTAACCTTTATCATAGCAAAACATTAGCAATTCACATTATGGTTCCCTGTGACCCTTCCAATCAAGAAGGCATTTGATATTTCAGAGACAATTTAGGTCTAAGTTAAGGCAAAAAGTTGCATAACAAAAGTCTAAAAGATATTTCCTCTGAGCAGTGGTATTCTCATTCCTACACGCCTCACAAAAATGGGAGGTAATTACATCGAGGGATTTGGTACCACACGTGTATTATGTTTGTTGATATTTTTTCCCTTTAGAAAAGATAGGAAAAAAAGTTATGACAAAAATACCTCATAGAAGGTTCTGAGATTTCTTTAGGGAAATCAGTGTCTACGGCGTATATTGCGTGATTTTGTGGGGATAGGGAGGACCTGGTTATATTATCTAAAATGGAGGCTGAGAACAACATGATAGGAGATGGGAAAAAAAAAAGAAAAAAAGAAAGGAATTTACTTTCCTTCCCAGGAAGAGAAGATTAAAACTGGTATCTAAGGTATATTCTTTCAATTTTAGTTCACTTTGATTTTGTGATAATGGCCAGAGAGAAGAAGGAAAAATGCTTAAGTGAGAAACATCAACAACTACTGAGGATTTGGGCCACTTAATGGTCATTTCCACTACTTATGTTTGAGTTTGAATAGGAGCAAGGGTGTTTAATATGTCCTTCTGAAAGCCTTAGGGAATTGTTTCTTGGGAAAAACAAATGAACTAACCAGTTCTTGGTTTAAAATGATAGACCAGTGTCTGTTTGGGAACTCATCCTCTTCTCTGCTCTTCCTGTCTGTAGCACTGTAAAACCCAGTTGCAGACACGTGAAGCTCAATTCTAATCTCAAACACACAGGTATGCCAAAATGCAAGCCGCTGGTTGAAAAATCCTGCTTGGCTTATGCAGTTATTAATTATGGTGCTCGTGTATATGTGATTAGAATAGAGATCTCAAAATGTCACATCTGCAGCATTGACAAAAAAAAATATCTGAGACTAGGGGAAGCATATATACCACATTTCAGTAATATTACCTGAAAGATTTTTCAGGTATGTCACAGATTTTTTTGGGTAAATTCAGGTGGTAAATTACCATTCATATCTATAGGCTGTGGATTTCAACTTGCTGAATGAAACTGATATGTATCTTTTTTAGGTTTGCACGAATTTATGCAAGATTAGGCCTTAAACACAAAATTCTGTGAGTTTCTGCTTACTCTTCCCGCAGCAGCTACAATATCTACATTGCTAGGTAGGGAAATCTGAATTTCATTTAATTAGGTCAGTTATCCTGACATCTAATCTATTACAAAGCAGGCAATTTTCACTGTGTGTGGGGAACAATTAGTAGGAAATATTTAAAGACTCACATAACTTCATTATAAAGCTTGCTAGTAGAGCTGAGTAGTGTCTAAATTATTGATACCTCATTTAAATTACTTAGCCCTCTAGAAAAACACACTTTTATTTGCTAATTAATTGGATATTCCTTCTGAGCTACAGCCTTGCTGATGTATATTCTTTACTCATTAATAAAACAATGACCATTTTGGTTGCTTCCTTTGTTGGAAAAAATAGAGACCACAGAAAATGAAGACAGAGGATACAGAAAAAGCCATCTTTAAAAAACAGTGCGACCAAATTAAAGACTAACTAATCATGTATTTGTAGGCGTCTAAATAATTGACAAACTAATAGTTGCTTTGTTTTGCACCCTGGTGCTAATCAGTCAATGTTCTCTCCATTTTATAAGTCTGTGCAAACTGTGATGACTTTCTATTGTTTTGCTCATCTCATTACTTTGATAAAATAAGGAGTAGGATGAAAAGAACGCAGAAGTATTTTTTATAGAAAAAAAATGCAATCTCACCTGTCTGTATCTGTACCATTTCAGAAATGCATTGAAACTGGAAAACTCATTCACTGGAAGCCCCTTATTTCATGGTCAATGTATATAAAAATCCTTTGAGAACTGAGTAGCGGATGAGAGAGGTGGGGCTGAGTTCCCACTATCTCTCCATGGCTTACTGGTTACTTGCCTCTCTTTAAGTACTTACTTGCTGTTCCTAATTTAATCGTACTTGGTAACACACGCAAAAAAATCATTACCTATTCCTTCCCCCCCCTCCCCCCCTTTTTCCTTTTATTTATTATATTGAAAAAGATTAATCTAATAAGAACTTAATTGCCACAAGTAAGGTTACATGAATTTTGATCCTTGAATGAACCTGATTTTAATTTTATTTTTTTTTTTAGATACCTATGTATTGGGTCTGTGTGGCCAGCTTTTGGTAGTGGTGGAGCTACAGGAGTGGCTTCTACTTAAATCAAGTAAAGCTGCCAGAAGATTCCCCCATGTCTGGCAGAGCCAATGCTAGCCAGCTCCAGGATGGACCCATTGCTGGCCAAGGCTGAGCCAATCAGGAATGATAGTAACACTTCTGCAATAATACATTTAAGAAGGGAAAAAAAGTTATTGCACAGATGTATTTGCAGCCAGAGAAGAGCAGAATGAGAATACGTGAGAGGAACAACTCTGCAGTCACCAAGGTCAGAAGGAGGGGGAGGAGGTGCTCCAGGCAGAGGAACTGAGATTCCCCTGCAGACCACTGTGCAGACCATGGGGAAGCACCTGTGCCCCTGCAGGCCACGAAGGACCACAGGAATGCAGAGATCCACCTGCAGCATGTGGAGGAGACCCCACTGGAGTAGGTGGATGCTCAAAACAGGCTGTGTCCCCGCAGGAAACCTGTGCTGGAGCAGGCTCCTGGCAGGGACCTGCTGACCCATGGAAAGAGGAGCCCATGGTGGAGCAGGTTTGCTGGCAGGACTTGTGACCCTGTGGAGGACCCATGCAGGATCAGCCTGTGCCTGAAGGACTGCACCCCATGGACAACTGACTGACATCAACTGTAGCTAGTGGGAAGGACTCATGTCGGAGAAGTTCATGGAGAACTGTCTCCCTTGGGAGGGACCTCATGCTGGAGCAGAGGAAGGGCTCCTTTCCCTGAGGAAGAAGCAGCAAAAAACTACCTGTGATGACCTGAGCATAGTTCCCATTTCCCATCTCCCTGCACCGCTGTGGGGGAGGAGGCAGAGAACTGGAAGGAAGTGAGGGGGTAAGGTTGTTTTACAATTTATGTTACTTCTCATTATCCTGTTCTGATTTTGTTGGTGGTTAATTCCACTAATATCTCCAAGTCTGAGTCTGTTTTGCCTGTGACAGTATTTGGTGAGTCACCTATTCCAGTCCTTTCTCAACTCATGAACCTTTGTTATATTTTCTCTCCCCTGTCCAGCTGAAAGGGGGAGTGATAGAGCTGCTTTGGTGTGTGCTTGGCATCCAGCCAGGGTCAACCCACTACAGTCTGTATATCCGCATATCTGTATATCTATATCTGTCTTTGAAAGACATTGTAGGACAGGAGAACAATTTCCGTTTCCACACAATGAAGAAACTCTGCATATGTCAACTCTGCTGGTGCAATTCAAGCTTTAAAATGCCCATCATTAAACGCTCCCAAACGACACTATTTTATGCATAGATTTAGAAACATTGCTAATTAAAAATCCCCATTGTATGTTAAACACATATGTATTTAGGGAAACAGTTAAAATCAAACCCAATGGAAGCTGATAGTGGAAATAGACAAAGCATATATTTCAGTATATATTAACTTTCATATCCTTAGTGATATGATGTTTGCTTTACTGTTGTTTTAGACAAATGAAAATGTATTGGAGAACCAAAACTTTCAGGCTGCTTAAGGTATATAAAAACTTTTTGTTTTTTAAATGGAAAATAGCAGGCTCCCTTGAGTAAAAATCTGGACACTTGCCCAGACTCTCTTTCCATTCTAGTACCTAGCACTAATTAATGTTGTCCAGGTGAAAAAATAACTACAGTACACCAAAAATATACATGTTTCAAATCCTGCAAAGATAAAGCCAAGTCTATTGCAAATATATAAATACTACAAATAAAGTACAAATAGAATACATATATAAAAACAATGTGCAAAGGTGTATAAATGATGCAAATAAGAAGTGAGTGCAGTGTTTTCAGAAAACATAGGAAAGTCAAAACATTAAAAAGCTATGTTAAACTGAGAAGTAGCTGTAGGCCAACGAGTTTTAGGGAAAGTTTTAATTATGAAAACCTTTATAGATATGTATAAATGGCCTTTGTTGCTGGAAAATATCCAGCCTAAGTTTGAGACAAAGCTGAAATGAAGTAACAAATGAAAAACTAAGTTACAAGAACAACATTACTACTGCAGATTCAAGAATCCTGAAATTAGAAGTGTCTGAATTAATGTGGCCATGCAATCATTTGGATTTCCCTTTAATATACAGACTGTGAACATATGTTGCCATTGTCAGTCTTGCGTCTAGTGCACAAACCAAGTGGAGGTAAAGAGGCAATGAAGTGAATCTGAGACACCCATGAGATGGGAATAGCATGTGACAGAATTTCCCTGAAACAATGAAATTTCCCTGATTCTAGTCTTTCTGCTTCAGACCCACTACCCTCTACCAGGATATTTTCTGCCTATTCTTCCTTGCACTTTATCTAACCTGACTTCCTCTGGATTTTTGAGCTTCACTTTTCCTTCTCTCTTGAACTGACTTTCCCATTCCCAACTGTCTCCAGTGAGGTTATTATCCAGTCTGTTTATATTATGGTTTCCCAGTCAAGCCCAAATCTTCTTCTATTTTCTCTCTCTCTCTTTTTTTTTTTTTGTTTGTTTGTTCATTTGTTTTGGTTTTTGCCCTTTTTTTTTTTTTTCCCACTGGCTTGCAGTCCTCTGCTGCAAACTAGCTACCAGTTCTTGCATGGATGCTAATCAACCACAGTTGAGAATATGAACATATTATGTGGAAATTTCTTGTGGTATCCACTACAGAGGTTTCCTGACACATCCACCTGTTAGGTCTTCTTTTCAGTGGTTTATATCTTTGAAGAACTTTATAGTCAGGTATGAATTTTTCCATACCCCATTCTCAAGCTATACCCAGCTAGTTTCACTCAGAGCAATGAAGCAGTTCTGAGGAAAAAGGCTGTGCAAAATGCAGCAGTTGTTAGGACAGAAAGAATAACATTGTTGAGAAGAAAAATAATTGTCATCAAGCCTTCCCATACTGTTGTCATGACAACCACAGGAAAATCCACAAGGAAATTAATTACTCCTTCTTTAGAGAAGGTTTAGCACGAGCCATGACAGAGATTCTATGCAAAAATAAGTGTAATCAGGTAATTAAAAGCTTCCTCAAAATGCAGTTGCACAGGGCAGAATTAGATTTGTACCAGAAACTGTAGTTTTGCCTTAATTTTCTGAATTTAACTTTCACAACTTAATAATGCTGTTTTAGTATCATGGCATATCAACTTTGTGAAGCAGTAGGTTTAGCAAAAATATCTGCACAATATTTGTTCTCTGTTTTCCCTAATACATGTAATTTCATTTGTCACCTTCACCTTAATACAGCAGTGTTAGAAACTGGAATCAGGTAGGAAATTGTCAGACTTTGTAATTAAGATTCTTCAATTTTATCATTTACTTTCAAAATAACCTTCAGTACTAGATACACTTCTAAATTAAATTATTTTTAAAATTATATCAACTGGGAACGTTTTAGTCTCCATATTCTTATTATCTGTGCTGAGAAAATATGATTTCTTCCCTGAAATAACATGTACGATGTAGCTGTGGACCACCGACAAAAATACTACCCCTCTACAAGTTTTTCGTGAGCAGATCAGATTCTGATCTCGGATTGATTTTTTACTGCTGTGAAATTATTGACAACAAAGCTTATGTTTGACTTGTATAAAGATGTGTGATTAGATGCTGACTGGAACACTTAAATGCAATATACTGCTTGAATGAATAAGCTCTCTTTAAAAATAAGCACTGTTCTTCAGAAGCACATTAGTATTCACAAACTTCAATTTCATGATTATGTGTAGGTAAGTTAATTTCAGCAGTGAGCTAAAACTCTTTAATGCTATAGCCGCACTTTTGTCGCTTACCTTTCTAAGTGGTCACTGTTTAAAATGTATTATATCATGGATTCATATAGGTTTATCAGAGATTAAATGGAATTCTGCACCTAAGCCTTATTAAAACTTCAAAAGAGTTAAGCAGCTAATTCTGTGTCAATTTTAAAGACTAGGGATTAACTTTTATATAAGCCAATTCAATCACTTATTTGGGTCAAAAATTAATTTTTACGTGTATTCTTTTTTTTCCCCCTTCCTTCTATTTGGTTTTTTTTTTGGGTTTTTTTCAACTCCAGGAAAAATGAGTTATGGTATCTTATACTATGTCTCAGCTACAAAGTTAAGGAACACTAGAAGAATCCAAGGGTGTGGGCTCACTGTCGAAGGATTCCTCTGTTATTCTTAAGAGACATACTGTGCTTTAGACAATATCATTAACATCCCTTCAATTTGATCTCTTGTTGCCTTTCTGGGAGGCATGTTCAGCAGTGCTCTTTGTTTTACTTTTTTTTTATTTTATCTGTATTTATACTTGTATATGTTACAGGTTCTGTATAAATACATAAATACATATTCTATGTTGGCAATATATGTTATACATGAATAGTTTAGTTGTGTATATATATTATATATAAAGATGCGTTACTATAACTGCATTAAGTATGTTATTACATATATAGAAGCAAACATTTAGCAGACAATATGGATTTATGGTATCTCTGGTTTACTATGGAGACAGCAGTTCACAGAAATATGCCTTGCAAATGCGCTGCTGTTTGGGGTGGTTCCTGGTATTCCATGGGCCTGTCCTAAAACCCATGTTGAAAGTTCCCTTATGTGAAAAGAGCAGTCCCCAGTAGACATATGTCATTCCATCAAACCTAAAGCAAATTTCAGCAGCCTGATAACATTTTATCGATAATGTTAGCAGCGTTCGACCTTACCAATGACATTGCTTCAGGAGAAAATAAGAATTCCCAATGGGTTCATGTCCTCCAGCTTTATGGTACCTGCACTTTAGTCACTGGTGCATGTTTGGAAACAGATTGGTTTTTTGTGTAAAACATGAGTAAACCAATGTCCACTCCCTGGAGTTATATAATTTCCCAAATTAAAATCAATAGTATATCTAAGATCCACTGTAAATTCTCCATCCTACACATACGTATATCCTGCCACATATGTTCTGTCAATGTATGTGCTGAGCTTAGACACAAATGCTATCAGTGCTATTGGGCTGTTTACAGAAAAAAAATATTTACAGTTTTAGGAAGGAAACATTTACATTCAGTGTGAAACTGTAGATGGTGTTCCTGGAGACCAGTAGGCCTTTAGGTCACTATGAATTACAGTCTTGAAGAACTGGAACAGTGGTAGCCAAAACCTGTGCGTTAAAGCCAGCCATGTAGCGCAGAATGAGCTGTCAACATTGTCTGAGCAAGACAGATCATACACAAAGTGTAGTGTGAATATGAAATAAAGGGCAAGGCAAAAGGTGCAGTAAACAAGGATCCAACAGGCAGAGAAAGAAAGTTTCTGCCTCAGCAACAGATAGATTTCAGTCATAGAGAGCAGAGCTCTTCCTTGAACCTGACAAGAGGTTGAGCAACAAAAGGAAAAGCACAACTCCTCAGACTCACCTGAGTCGCTAAACTGATTTTGTGCGACTTTCTAATTTCTTTCTAGTAAGCCGGTAAGCCTTAATAAAGCATATTCATTGAACTTCCTAATTTTATAATATTCATATTAGAACATGACCTCTAGAAGAAAAAGTAATAGTCCTGTCGGGGAATGGAGCTGTGTTACATGGTGTGATTTGTCCAAAAATAAAATTAATGCAAATACAAGGGATGACTAGTTAGCACTTGTAAAATAATGACTAGTAATAATTTGCAAAAATACCTGTTCCTAATAATAATCTTATGACAAGCTTCAGATTCAAAAGAGTACCTTTAAATGTCATTGACTAAATTCAGATAATGAAAATGTACATTAAATGATCCAATAAACTGTTTATAGACATTCCATTAATAGAAACAGAATTTTAAATTAGAACAGTAACTGATGTGTTGTATTTGTTCAGCTGTATTTGTTATTCATTTAGTATTGCTTGTAATTAAAGTTTTAGTTTTTTTGTTTGTTTTATTTTTTTTTTTTAATTTAGAGAGATTATTCTGTTGCCTTAACCATGACCTATAGCAATTTTAGGTTTCTTTCAGATAATGTGATTAATATTTTTCTTAAAAAATTGTAAAGCCAGTAAGCTAATTTTTTTCTATTTTTTTTTAACACGTCCACAAACTTGATTTATTTGATTTGACAATAACATGGATAATTTTCAAAGTTTGAGTAATAACAGTAACAGAATCTAATTATTTAATTACTGCACATATTTAAATTCTAGGGATTTTTATTGCCATACAAATTATTCCTTAGTCACCCATAACTGTTATTTGGGATTGTTTTCAGATGTTTCTTTTATAGTTTGTTCCTGATTTCTAGGTAATAGCAATTAGCGTGACTGGTCTCCAAGCATTTCTTAGGCTTCCTCTTGGCAGATTTTGTCACTCTCAACAAAACACTGCAAGAACTTCCAAAAACAGGATTAGTAGGTCTGTCCTTGAGTGTGGGATGTGGTTTCTTTTTAAGAACCACCTGAGGAGAAAGTGGAAGAAAATGCCTGTGGGTTTGGTGTTTGTTGTGGGGTGTCTGGGGATCTGTGTGAGTGTTTCTGAAATATGAGGGCAGCCTGCTAGTGGGCTTTTAAAGGGACTTTGCCTACATCTACTAAATATGCTAAGCATCTTTAAATCCCATAGAAGAACTGTTGTTTGTTTTTGTTTGTTTGTTTGTTTGTTTGTTTGTTTGTTCTAAGGACTGGACCAGTGTTATCAATAGTGTGTGTGTTTTTACACGTGACCTAAATTAATCCACTACTTCCTTGACAAGCCATGAAATTCACTTAATATATGTGATGTAAGAGAATGTGTTCCTGTATTTATCATAGAAAAAGAGAAATATTGAAGAGAAGGATCAGAGGCGAGGTATACAGTTTAAAAACCTGCAGAACAAGTTATTTCATGGTTCACTACCTTTGTAATTTTTGGTAATCTTTGGTAATTATAGACATTCTTCTTTTTTACTCATAGATAAATTTATTCTGGTTTTTGATATCTATTGTGTTCTTGACTTAGAAGTAGTTCACAACATTTCACAGAGTAACTTAATGTAGCATAAAAATATTTCCATTTCTATATCTTAACTTTCTTTCAGCTGTTAAATATTCCTATGATCTCGGACTACAGAAATGCAGACGCAAACTGCCTAATTTATCTTCATAATACTGTATTTTATTTGGAATACATTCATCAAGTTTTGTCTTCTAAATTTATAAAGCAGATCTTTTAATTTCTGTCAAGTGGAAGCTCTTTCATGTCCCTAATAATTGTTATGCCTGCCTCTGATTCTGTGTAATTCCTTGTGCTTCTATTTTTTTTCTATTGAAAAAAATTATGCTTTTAGTAATGGTTAGAATATGCAAAATTCTCACCAGATTGTGAATTATAAGATATCATGTATTGCTGTTTTCAAAACTGTCTTTGGAGATTTATAACATCGTACCTTTTTTTTTTTTTTCAATTGTTTGTCCTTTTTGCTTCAAGTTCTTTTTTGCTTCAAATTCTTTCTTAGTATTTGTCTTGCAATGCATTTGAAAATTGGAAAACAGACGACCTAGAAAACTTGAAAAATGCTGTAGTGTTCAGTATCTTGCACATGAATTGTTCATACAGAATCCTAAAAGATATTCACATGACTTTTTTTTTTTAAATCAAATGCTAATATTATTCCTATGTAAGTACAGCAGCTGACTGTTGTGACTTATGTTTGTATATTTTCATATGCTAACCAGTAGCAGGGTTTTTTAACTAACTTGTTCTACTATTAATAGAGCATCTATTTAAGCAGCACTACCTTTGCAAATTTATTCTTGAAATAAAATACCCTGACATATAAAAAATTCTTTTATCTATTTGAGAAATCCTCAAAGTCCATGGACAATTCCCATCTACCTGGATGACAGTAGAGCAAAAATCTCAAAGATTGGAATTTATATTAGTTGGCAAAATGACATGGAAATCAGCCAAAGGAAAAAGGAAGCCAAGACACCCATCATATGAGAAATGAAAATAAAAGAAAATGTGACTATTTAGATGTGTAGAAGGCATTAAAACCATAACAAGAGGGGTGGTAACTAAGTGGAACAAACTAGTTTGTGCAAAAAGGTTTTGAAAAAGACTTGTAAAATGTGGTTTGTTATAGTGGGCTGACCTTGACTTGATACCGGGTACCCACTCAGCTGCTCTATCACTCCCCTTCCCAGACATAAAGGGGTGAGAGAATAAGATGAAAAACAACTCATGGGTTGGGATAAGGTAGTTTATTAAGGCAAAGCAAAGCAAAAGCTTGTGTGTGCAAAAGCAAAGTGAAAAATAACAAGATTTATTCTCCTCTTCCAATCAGCAGTGATGTCCAGCCACTTCCTGAGAAGCAGGGCTTCAGCACCCATGATGGTTTCTTAGCAGGCAGCCATCGGAAACAACAAATGCCACCCTCTCTGTTCCTTTCCTTAGCTTTTATATCTGGGCTGACATCATATGGTATGGAATATCCCTTTGGTCAGTTTGGGTCAGCTGGCCTACTCATGTCCTCTCCCAGGATCTTGCCGTCAATTGGAGAAGGGATGTTACAGCACTGATGCTGTGCCCTGCAGTGGCCAAACACTGGTGTGTTATCAACACACTTTTGGCTACCAATGCAAAGCACAGCACTCTGAGGGCTGCTATGGGGAAATGAACTCCATCAGCCAGACCAAATACACAGGTATAGAGGCCAAACAATGTCTTAGTGCAAGAAAAAAATTCTGAAGCCTTGACAGCTGCTGGTGAGAAAGGATTAGTCATTGAGAACTGGCTGAGCTGGAATAGCAGAATTAAAAGTGAGAAATCACTTTCTTAGAAATATGAGGGCAGAATAAAGTAATTAAATAAAAATAAATCTGTTGCACTCATGTCTTTTAATCTCAGTAAACATTGTTCTCATTGAAAGTTCCTGGTAGAGGTATGTATACAAGTTTATTCTTTGCTTTGTATATAACCAGGATTTTCTTTGATTGAAGACTTCTTTTATATATCACAACACTAAATAAGTGGTATTCAGTGCTTCTAATATTCTTGCCATATTTCCTCATTAGAAATCTGAAAAATGGCATTTGTATTCATAGTTTATTCTGTGAAATCAGTAAATTTTCCTTAGTGTGTGGAATTTGAAAAGAAGTTCTAACATGTCCCCAGTTGCCATATGAAGATATATATAGGTTTGGTCACCCTAGTGTATGTTTTTATTCTGTTATTCAATTTGTTACTGTACCTAGGAACTTCAAACATTGTTTAAGACTGCCCCATTACAGTAGACAAACTAAGAACAAAAAAATGTCTATCCCAAATAGACCATGGTAAAATACAAGAAGAAGGCATAGTTCTATAAATATCTTTCATTTGCATAGGCCAAGCAGATCTTCCAAAAGAAGCAATTTCCAGTGGAAATCCTGTTCATTGTGCTTTAGGAAGACACTACTTGAGCAGGGAGGTTGGACCAGATGACCCCACAGGTGGTCCCTTCCAGCCTTATCCATTCTGTGATTCCCTGGTTACAGATGCCAGTTTCTGTCTCTGTGCTACCCTGCCATTTGGCTGACATAAGAATGGTTCCACAGTGAGGTGAATCAAGAAACTGGTTTAGCTGAAAGGTAACCTAGCAGGAGAAAAATGTTCAGAGTTAAACTCCAAGCTCCCTTTCTTCATTTGAAGCAGAATCAAATTAATCATAGCAAAGTTCAACTACACTTATTTACTTATTTACAGCACTTTTCATGTTCTTAAATATCCTATGATGAAGTTATTCATGTTTTCAAAGGTAAGCTATTCAATTTCTTACTGATTTTGCTGTTAGTAGGTGGAGTTTATGTCTGATTTAAATTTCTGTGCTGCATTATTAGCTTTTCATTTTTGCCCTATTTACTATGGATCTGTATATCAGATGATTCCCTTTCACTCCTTTCTTGTCTCTAGTATTTAAAGACTTGTATTTATTTGCTCTCCTCTCTTTCCAAGTCTAAACAGTACCAATTTGTTGATACCCTGCATTTTGCTTGTTTTTTCCTCCCTTGGATTTGAGTTTTCTTCTTACAGTTTTCTACTGAACTTCCTCTTGAAAGAAATGTGTGAAGCTGTACATAATTCCATCTAATTCCACTGATTTTGAGGAAAAGGTCAATAAAATCAGAGAGCAGAACAGGCAGCCTGTTTCATTTTAATTGTTAAAGAGTAGTCTTTTCCTTGTTTTGTGCAAACCCCTTTACTAGCTATATGCTGTTATCTCTTGTTTTCTTCAACTTTCTTGAACCTTTGATAGTTGCCTTATATAATATATCATACTTTTTATTGAGAATTAAGCCCCATATTGGCCATTCACTTAAGAGTTGGACTCAGTGTTGCTTGTTTGTCCCTTCCAGCTCAGAATATTCTGTGGTTCTGTGAAATTATATTAAGTGCTCATGTTGGAAAGCTTTCAGCTCCAAAATATGAATCCCAGTCTATCTCTTTACAATTATATGAAAATATATGATACAGTAAATACTCATTTCAAAGTGAAGTTGAAGTAGAGGACAGTTTAAAAGCCATTGTTGTTTTGCTGGTAATGTTATTGGTGTACAGCAAGGAACCAGTTAGAAAAAAGGTTTACAGTTTACTTTCCATTTTACCTCTCTTTTGTACACATTTCTTCTCCATTATGCTATAAAATGGTGTTAAAGCAGCATAAAACTCTGTTAATGCAGCATAACTGCTATTATGAAATACAGTGCCTGAGATTCTGGAAACAAAATTAAAACTCAAATATCCCCTGTATACCTGCTTTAAATTCAGTCATAAAATAATAATAATCTGAAATTGTTGTTGAGATATTCTTATAACCATTTAAATATTCTGGTTTTTGCACTTAAATAAGCCAAGATAAAATTCACTTTGAGTAGTTTCACTGGTGATTTTTTTCTATTTATATATTTTCAAAACATTTTTTAGGTACAACTACTCTAGTTGTTGGGATTGAAATGGAAAAGTATACTGTTTTGTCATCTAAGTGTTCCAAGATGTTAAAAAAAAATAAAAATAAAAATAAGCACGCATAAATGCCTGAACAATACCATTCACTGCAGTATCTGAGCACTGTGCCAAACCCATGAGATCCCAAAATATGAGGACAGAAGACTATTCTGAAAACATGCACAGTACAGTTCAGGAAGTTGGTGTTTGCCTCTGTAAATTCCCAACCATATTATTTCAAGAAATTGTTTCAAAGTCATCTGGAGACAGCAGCATTAAGAGAGTTTACAGAGATCTTTGAAATACCAAGGGTGTATTTTCAGAAAGATGGCTCTGGGAAATGGAGCATTAATCTAAGTGACAGTGACCTCCTCGTAGTCAGGGAGGCCCTGGACACAGTGTGATCAGTGAACCAACTGCAGTATAAATGCAAAGGAGCTCAGTCGTGCATGAATGGCATGTGAATTGCACTCACCATGAATTTGATGTTAAATCCACTGTGTAAATATAGTAAATATAGTGCTCTGGATTTGCTAACTGTCTGTTATCTCTGCAGTTAATTAGCTGATCACCTATGTAATTTCAAAACTTGAAAATAACAACAGATTGTAATATCTGATTCTAGAAAAACAATAACAAGCATCTAATTATAGCTCCTGAAGAAAATCGCCTTAGTGATAAATCTGAAGGTTTTATTTTAAAAAATAGTCATGGACCCAAAATACATCTTTCTAGCTGGGGTCCAGATTTAGTGTTCAATTCAATTACTAAAGACAAGTAGGCTGCATTTTCTCTGTTGCCAGTCTTTAGGATCCTCTCTTTGTTGCCCTGTAGACTCCAATTTCTATATTTCTAGTTTAGAGTGACTTTTCCAGTTCCTACCATGTTACATTTTTTTTCCTGACTCTTTTGATATTTCCAGATGTCTTTGTACATGATCTGTTCTCCCTCTGCTGCAAATCTCAAGGGAATCTTTCTTGCAAACATGAACACAACTTCCATCACTGTGATGACCTGTTTCCTATTATGCCACCCTTTACTGCTGGAAACTATAGCACCAACCTGTTGGTTGCACCTCAGACATCCATAAAACTAATGTTTTCCCTTGAGAAATCCCATTTCACTTGTCATGATGAAAAGACTCAGAACAATATAAAAATTTGCATTACTGCAACGCTAACCCTGGTACAATTTTTTTTCATGAAAGTGGTCAATATTGCCTCTCTCTTTCCTTCTCCTCTTCCATATTTCTGTATACATATCTGTTGTCTCAGGTGGGCTGTATATCCATTTTCTCATGTGTTTGTGTGTTTATGCACAGCACACCTATGAAAAGCAGCCACTACTGCCCACTCTGCAGTGGGACGTGCACTGTGTACTGCCTGCAAAAGGGATGTCTTATTTCTTTCCTCATCTAGAAAGCATTTGTTAGGGAATGAGGCTATAATTGTTAAAAGTTTTGGTCACTAGGGAAAGTTTGTATGTCAAAGGGATTAATTTATTTCTAGATCAGTTGTAGTGAAGGAATTAATAGAAATATCCTCACTAGCCTGGCTAAATATTTTGAAATGTCAAACCACAGCCTAAGGCTGTTAGAGTGAATAATAAATAATATATCTGCTTTGCCTGGAGTAGCATATTGTATACAATTTTGATGACTTTCCAGTACTTGGTAATACAAAAGGCAAAGGTTGTGAACATTTGGTAATATTTTTAAGTATGAAAAAATTCAATGGTAATTTAGTTACTCACAGATTTTAAAAATTTAATTATTCATGGTTTTTCTAGTGGATCCTCCTTAAGAAAAAGCTGTTAGAAGTTGTTTTTTTTTTAAACTTATGAAATGCCTAGAACAATTTATTAAATACTTACAGTATTACAATAGAGAGAAATGTAGTTTTAACGTCATCCTGTGGAGTTTTGAATTTATTCATTTTAAACAAGAATCAATGTGTCATGAAAACTATAACTATGTAATACAATATTAGAAGATTCAATCCTGTGGAAGAAGAATAATTAATAGAATTCAGGTAACTAATCTAAATACAGCCGATTATAACACATCTAATCAATACAGGAGTTAGGACAAATTGCATTCTTCTACATTCATGAAAAATATACACAAAATGTATATCTGTTCTTGTTGTTTTAGTTTCTACAAAGGGGTTAATTACCTTGAAGGACATGTTACATTAGGAACAACATGTGTATGGTTTTTACAAACTTTTCTGTTTTTCTCTGAGACTAATATTTTAATAGACGCTGCAATTTATTTCTTTTTTTCCAAGAAAGAGAAATAAAAGTCTGTCTTTTTCTTCTACAAATTAAGTGGACAATTGCAAAAATGAAAAATTTTGGTGGTAAAGACTAGAGGTTTCTTATTGAAGGAGGTATGTTTTTATGTGTTTGAAATGGACTGAATTATTTAACTTCTAAGTTAGAACTAATACCCTGCTCGATTTGCATTCTTGTTAAGCCTGGTTAGAAGAAGAGGGTGTCAAAAACTATAAATGAAAGCTTGACCTTATTTCGGGCAATGGCACTGAATTCAATATAGCCTAGATTTTTCTAGGATATGAAGTTTTATATTGAATGTAACGAATGCCTAGTGATTTTACTTAATGGATGGTCTTTAGTAGATCATTATCCACCATGACCTGCATGATGCATTTACAGGTAATGTGAAAGAATGAACACTTGATGTAATAAAATTATTTTAGGTAGTGGGCTTCAATGAAGATTCAGACAATACTTTTTCCGGATTTTAATAAGGCTTTAGATCTGTGAGATCAAATTCAGTTCATAGATCTAAGGGTCTCCATGTGAGTGGACTAGATTTCTGGAAAGATTTGATTTTTAGATTTGTAGGCCATCACAGTCATGAGTATGAGTAACTCTTTCTTTGAATCTGACCACATAGTTGTCATTGTTCTTCCTAAAATACCCCTATGAACTTGCAATCTTCATCAGTTTTTACAACAGTGAGCAACTAAGGTTTAAACATTGAGAATGTTGAATTTGATCTCCATCACTTTTCTGTACAGTGTCAGACTGAAGCCTGTAGGCTGGAGGCAGGGCAAATGAAGAGAGAAACTGGGCTAGCTTTGAGTGCTCTTGTACAAATACTGAATTTCCCAGTCCATTTTTCTATACCTGATTTAACATTGGAATAACCCAATATGTATTATTTTTCCTTTCGTCTGAAAAACAAGTTACTGAGGCTCCGGAGAGAGAAAACATTTTTAATTAACCTCTCTGACTGGACATCTGATATTTAGGCAGCTATAACTCGCAGCATTTGGAACAAGTTATGTTTAGTGAAAGGTTAAGGCAACACTCTCATGTGGCAAGGTATTGAAACATCTTATTGCTTTACTTTTAATCTTTCCATTCTGATTTATGATGCATATGCCTTGTCTCCCAGAAGACATCAGTCACCACAGATTTTCAGCTGTGAAAGTGTAAGTGCTGCCTGCTACTTCTGTTTGATTTTATTACTAGCAAAACTGCTATGGTTGCTGACAATAATTGTTAAATTCACTATTTCATCTTTATTTCATTTATCTGTGTTATCACACCTAACTCTTAACATCTGATGGTCTGAGCAATGTCCTGATGATGAGAAGGACAGGCATCCCTTCTAGTATTGTTGACTTCCATGGGAATAAAAGGCATTCATAGTCTTTACCAAAAACCTTCACAAATCTGGTAAGAAAGAGCATCCTGCATCTCTCAGAGCTTCAGTTTGAGATGGCAAGAAGAGTACATACCTTCTATTAGAAAAACAGAATAAAAAGGGAGATTTTAGTCTTAAAAAAATGTCACTATGAAATTTCACATCAACTATGATATAAGATGTTTCCTTTGATGTTGTTCTTTGAAACTGGCATCTAAATCATTGACTGTAGCTTAAGAAGTCAGGAATGAGAGTGGTACACTATCTAAGATAGACTTCGATATTTCATAAACAATCAAAAAAAAAAAATTGCATCAACCCGGCAGAGAAAAACAAACACTGAGGATGATAAGGTATAATCCTTTGGATCATTGCGTGCCACAGAACTTGAACAGGGTTATCAAGTTATGTAGTGTTGACATTTGTCAAGTAGTCAATTTTGTGTGAGTTCCTGGGGATCAACATAGTATTACGGGGCATATTTAAAGTTTGAGAGCTCATGAATAGAATTTTAAAGCATAACCACCAGACAAAAACTTTCAAAGATTATCATAGGTTCAGTACCTTTTTTTTTTTTTTTTGTGAAGTCGTGAAACAAAGGGATGGATATTAAAATAAATCGAATCTTCCATTTCTTTGTGCATCCCAAATGAGAAATGAGCACATTGTAAAGCACATATAGATGAGTAGATGAAGACACTAAACATCTGATCTTCAAAACATCTAGGTTTAAAGTGAAATCAAAGACATCTTAGGTAACCCTTTAAATTGTTCATTTCCTTTTTCATATTTTCAAATGAGAAGGGTTGTACCATCAAGCCTGTGACTCAAATGAAATCACTTCACAGAGAATAATCTCTTCTACTTACATTATACTGGTAGGTAACAGGTTTAAGCTGTGTAGCATTTTACTGTGTTTGGGTAAAAAAAACATAACAGTCACCAATTCAGCTGGGTTGCTGTCTTTTTTATTGGCTTTATGAAAAAATCTAAAGTGCTGGGTATATCTCTTCACCATTGCTCCTGACTAGCTCTCTCTGCCACAAGGAGCAAGAGCCATTATGAGATTTATTGGCAGTGATGGGTCTTTTCTGCAGGAAGCAGACTCTGGAAATCTTTGCCAAAGTGGATAAATTCAGTTCAGTTACTGAAAGAATTGAAAGTGAATTAAAGTAAGATCTCAATGAATAATCCATAATAACTCAGATACTATTATTAAAACACATGAAATAGAGGATTGTAAAAAATATACAGGAGAGTAACATTATTAATAAATACATATAGCTCAGATGTGCAAGAAGAGAAAAATCAAATTATAAAACAAGCCAATGTTATATTAACATGTATTGAAATGTTTTCTTCAGTCATTTCCTTTGCTTCCTTATGAATACCTATCAATTTATGAGTATGAAATTTGCCTCCTTCAGGAACTATGAGCTTTTTCTATTTAGTGAACTAGGTGTTACATAGCTTCATTCTCTCATACACTTTCACGGAATCACAGAATTATGCTGAACTGGAAGGGACTCACAACGATCATTGGCACAGGACCTGTCTCAGCACAGGACCATCCCCAAGAGTCACACTATGTACCTGAGAGTATCATCCAAATGCTTCTTGAACTCTGGCAGGCTCTCCCACAACAGTTCTTATAAAGTGATTTCAGTCAAACTTACCATGCTCTCAGGCAACCAGCTGATCAACGTGACTTTTTAGGTAGAGGGTAGGCTCTAGAGAAATTTGTGCCTTGGAGGGCAGGAGTGAAAAGGTAGAATCCCAGCCCAGCTGCCTGTCTGGCATGGTACCAACAAAGTTCTGGCAGGTATGCCTAGATCCTGCCTTCCACTAGTTCTTGTATGCCTGTGTTTTGAACCCAGAAAATCTTGGCTTAGGGCTTATGCCTCTTTTAAGCCATTACTGTTTTGCTATACCTCTGTAGTTGCTGCTTCTGATAACCTAAAAGCAGTTTACGTGGTTGCACAACCTTGAGTTGCAAGCTGGAGGGTGTGAGCCAGGTCTCTGCATGCCAAGAGGAGAAAAAGCAATTTTAAAGATGACTCCTTAAGTAGATAAGGTCACTAAACATTAGAGTCCTCTGGCACTGGGAGAAAAAAAAGTCCTTCCCTAACTGAGACAGTTCTGATGTATTTTTAAGCAAGGTGTGGAAAAGCATGCTATCTGGGAAATGCTGTATGTTAGAAGTGATACAACAATGTTTAAATATGGGAGAAGAGCTGTGTGAATTAGTTAGACACAGCTGAAATACCCAGAAGCAGAACAGAGAAAGTATGACTTGTTTATGTAGAATAGTGGTTAAATGTTGCCCACTATACAGGAACAGATTTTAACGTGCTTTTGTCTCTGTGATATTGACCAAATTTTAAGAGCATTCAAAACCTATGAGGAAGACCTCATTTTCAAAAAAATTCAGAGTTTTGTGTAGATGCTGAAGAAAGTGTTCTTTCTCCTTATTGTTATCATTTTTGTGCTGTGTTGTCTTGGAATAACTTGAAAAGACAGCATGTAATTGGTAATAGCTTTGGTTGCCTTAACAGCCCATGTCAAACTTTATTATACTGAAATTCTCTTCCTGGAGGTGTAGGCTTTTTGTGAGTATAATTTAATTAACTTCTTAATACTTGATGTTTTCATCCTTTTGTTTTTAGTATTTATTTTTAAGTACTTCCCTTTGAAAGCATATACACATTCTCATTAGAGTGAGACTAATTCACTGTATTCTTGTTAGCAAAGACTGCTGGATGTCCATGACTGATGCACAGAGAGCAGATTGCATATTTACAGAGGTATTAAAGCTGAGCAGCCTGTACTGCATTTCATATTGTTCCTTACCAGTAAGTCAATAATATCTGTTATGAAACACAAAGCCATCCTTTGTTCAGAACTGACACTGATAAATATGGTTTTGGTAATTTCCTCATTTGGTCTCTACTCCTTAGAGAAAAAAACAATTAAAATTATTGCCAGTCTTTCCTTCTGATGATATTGGCTCATTGTTTGTTTGCCACCACCATTTGGTCAGGATGGAACTACTGGGAAAAATAACCTTCCTGAAAATGCAAAGTGCTGCCAGCTTTGAAGAGAAATAACACACGGTGGATATTTGCTGTTCAGTGTTCACATTTCCAGGGTCTTTTAAAAAGGACATTTTTTTTTCAGTTGTTGTTCATATAGCTGGTGTGTTTGCTGGATGTGAACCACAGTGTTATCAAACATGTCTAATGCAGCCAGTGACATTCAAAAATCTGATGAATCCATGACCTGGTTCTGCAAGGTGTCTGCATGAAATAATTTCAAATCCACTGAGATTAAATAGGGGTAACATTGACTATGTTTTTGACAGGGTAGTTCCATATTGTAAGTTCCTCTAATACTATTTTAACGCTTTCACAGCACCTTCAATATCCATTCAGTGTGTTTTAAACTTTCTTTGTTGTTTTCCAATGATTACCCACTTGATGAATAAAATAGCTGGTGATACCTCCAAACAGGTAATTTTGACTAAAGCCTCTTTTGATGTTCAAATAAAATATACCTGCTAGTTCATTTTGGAATTAAGAGCTCTCAAAACAAGAGAAATTTCAGATTTTTCTGTTTGAGGTTCTTTTACTGCTAAAGTAAAATTAACAACAGGCATCTATTTACTAATAATAAGTCAGAAAAAATTAAGCTTTTTAAATTTTTTTTGTAAATATATTCCTTTTAGTAATAAATTAGTAGTCTTAGATTATATCTGGAGGAAGTACTTAGATTATATCTGGAAGAAGTACTTTACTTACTTTTACAGTAAGTTACTTTTAAGTGTTTCAACACTATGAAAAACAAAGAACTAAGGCATAGTGATGGCAAAATTTTATTATGAGTCTTATGTCACTTGATAGTTTTCTTTAAGTATCAGGCCCTGGAGTTCCTTCCTACAAGAAAACTAGTTTGAACAAAAAAATTAAAGAACCCCATTAATTGTTTTTGGTGGACAAATGCTGGAAAATGCATAACTACAGGATCAAAGAACACATGGTAAAATAAATATAAAAGGATAAATAAATAAACAGATAAATCTGCCAATCTACAATTGCATGTTCACACTGTAACACTTTGGGGGTCTGATTTATAGTGTTACAAAGTGAAAATCCATGGCAAATACCATAGGAATTACACGTGATAATCTTATCCTTTTTATTATTATTGTTATTATTACTATTTTGACCAGAAATTTTATGAAATTTGTTTACAAATAATTAGGGCTTTAACAAACTATCATTATGAAGTGAGAACTGATGATCTTGAAGGGGAAAATGCAGTATCTTTAAGAAACAAAAGCAACCAATTTTCATGGCACTGACAAAATTGTTGTTGCACCAGACTCTTCCATGGAAAGGTCAAGATAATCTTTCATTTTGCTGTCATGTCCTATGTCCTATGTCATGTACACTATTGGAAGACCAAGGTCCCTGAGGTTACCACAGGCTGCTTTTTCTACTGTGATCCTCCTCCATATCACCTGGTATTTCCTCTGCTGCTGTTCATTACTTTAACAACAAAAAAATGACCTCTTCTCAGCCATGTTTCTTCATCAGATCTTTCTTCATTCTTCCTGCCTTCCAAGGTCCAAAAAGTATCCAAACATTGTTATGGTTTTGATTCTAAGCTGTGATAGGTGTCACATAGCACCAAAGTATTACCTGTAGACTTCTGGGCATCCAGAACACCTCAATAGCTGGTCAGCAAGGTTTTCAGTAAAAACTTGCTATTAAAAATTCAGATATTATGAAGATAGGTTTTCCCAAAAGATTTAGAAATCTTAACAAATTTAAACTGCATTTCCTTGGGGATCTCCGTGCTAAATGCTACCATTTGGGGGAGCTGTTTCACTGCAGCTCTGCCAGGCTTGCAGCCTGTCTTGGTCCCACCCGTGAGCACAGCAACAGAGGGAAAGGGCAAGGCAGGAGCCTTCCTGTGAAAAAAGGCAAGAGTTAGCCTTGACGGTCTAGTAGAAAAGAATATTTTATATATAAAAAATAGTAAACAGGGGGAGGGGTGGGGAGTGGAACAAAAAAACAGCACAACACGTTTTCACAATCAAATGTGAAACTTTTTTCACTTCAAAATTTCTGTGAAACTTGTATGACTTCTAGACAATAACCAAGCAGGGAAGATGCCACTACCAAGGAGATCTAGCTCTTCTAGAGAGCAAAGACTGAAGGAAAGACAGAACACTAATATAGGTAAGTTGATTAAGAATCAAAAATTACTTTCCCATCACTTCAGTTTCTCCAGTTGTCCATGCTTGGGTAAAGAAAGAAGTAAGTTTCAGTTTCCAAGCTTCTGCCCTTCAGTGCATGTTTATAGACTATGAAATATTTCAGTAACAACAACCTCTTGCACAGTGTGGTGTGACCAGCTCCATTTCAGCGTAGTTATATATTTTGCTCTTGCTTCTTTGTCTGAAATTGCACAGCCAGAAAACAATCTCGAGCATGTTTCTAAATTCCTTCTTACACTGATATTTATATCCTCCACCATCAAATATTTATGGATAGTTGTTTTATCCCTTTTCAGTGTTCCTTCTACCGGGCCACAATTTTCCATTTATTCTTTTCTTTCAAGATACGATTTTCATTCTCTCTGATGATCCACAATACATATAAACCTTTTTCCTCTCCCCCCCACCCCCTTCCTTGAATTTCAAGTCATTATTATTATTTCTACATTGATAATCAAGGAAGCCTCTTTCTGGTAGGTTTTTTCTTTATGATATGCCAATCTCTTGCAAGACTAGTAGTGCTGGCCAAATTGTTTTTTTTTTTTTAAAGTGTATCTTAAAAAAAAAAAAAAACAAACAAACCAAAACAACATATTTGATATGTGCCATTATTTAAAATGTTAACTTTACTGAGAATCTCACTCAATGACAGTAGGCTAGTGAAGGCTAGTCACTCCCATTGAAGGGTAGTGGTTATTATCAGTAGTTTCTCATCCATTGGAATTAATTTCTGTCTTTTTCAACTCTGCTAGTTTTCCATGTCACACACCAATTACACAGTGAACTCAAATTAGATGAGATCTTTTGTATTTCTCTGATTTAGGAACTTCAGCTGCCAGGTTATCTCTGCTAAGACCTGGATTGTCTAACCCTACTTCCATATCCATAGTTATTCTTGACATAAATTTTTGTTATAATGCCTTGCACATTATTGAGCTTGTATAAACATTTCTGAACATTTAGATGAAGTAATTCACTTCTGAATTATGGTAGGTTTGGTTTTCCTTTTTTAAAACTTGCTTGTATTATGTGCTAGTTACTATTCTCTAGATATTAAAACCAAAACCAAAACTCTTGTCTTAAAAATATTTGTATGAGTGCTTGCTGTTTGTGGTTTATAGTTGAACTCAATGATCTTAAGGGTCTTTTCCAACTTAAATGATTCTGATTTCATCTTTCAGATGAGGAACAACTTGTGAGAGGTCACTGGTCACTACCGATTCAGGGTCATTACCTGTCTGAGTTTTCCCTCTGGTTTCATGGTAGTGGATTCTGTTTTTCCTACTGTCCTTAAATTCATATTCTCTTTGTCCCCAGATAGACAACTGTATCCTTGTGAAAATGCATATATCAATTTTTTTCAGAGCCACAGCAAGCTTGTCTTTAATCTCTACCCAGAACCTTCTTCATAGCAATTTTACTTTTTGAAGTAATTTTTTAATTCTGTGTACCTGAAAAATCTTTATTTTTTTTTAATGCCTTTGACCAGCTCTGACTCACCTGCCTCTTACCTTTCTATGTCCTGATTCCTAAAGTGTAATTTTTCTTGCTAATCGAGTTTGTTGTTTGGTTTTGTGTCTGTCTACATATAAATCCTTCCTAAGGGAACTATTGATTCACTGAGGCTCTTATTTTCCAGAAGACTTTTTACCCTCTTTTTCCTATCATTTCCCCTGTGTAGATTGCTGACACTCAGTATCTTGGAGTTTAAGGAATAGCAGGCCTCTATCATATCTGGAGTCCTCAGATGTATTTCTTTCACTGCCTTTTTGATATTCAGCCTTTTGATATAGAGAAATTAAGATTCAGAATATATCCGAGACTTCTAAGTATAATGTAATGAATAGTAAATGGAGACAGACAAAATAAAAGCTAATTGACTTTACTCTTCAGATGTTCTTTTTCTGAAATAACTATGAGCAAAAGTTTGAAATTGAATTTAATATGAAAGGCAAAGTCAGTTCTACAGATTATTATTTTTATATTTTTTACTTGCAAAGTTATAAGCAGATAATGTTTACTTCAATTTTTATCTTTTTCTCCTGTTCATATAACAAGAAAAAAATACCTTGATTGTCTGTTACTGTCTTTGGAGTATGCATGTGTGTACTTCTGAATGATTAAACATTTCATTACAAATCTGATAATTTTCATTACACTGTAGTGCCTGAACTGTCATATATCTCTGCTGAGGCAGTTGCCAGCAAGACAGAATTCTCAAGTGGAAGCAGAGGGGAATCATGAGCACATGTTCTAAATGATCAAAAAGAGAACCTGAGTAGCTCCAAATGGAGACCTGGCCTATTTCTTTGGTCACATGGATGGTTAAAGGTGAGCAAACACACCTTTTCTTGACGAGGAATTAAAGGGACAACAAAGAAACTTAAGCTGTTCTATGGAGACAAGAATAAATTCTCTTTGTTTTGTGGATTATCTTGTTGGAAGGAGACAGAAAAGTCAGGTATCTGGGAATATTTGCATTGGTCCTCATTCCTTACCTGTAGGAGAAGGCAACCTTTTCTTCTGTTTTATGGGGGCAACTCACCCTTTTATTGTTTTGGATGTTGAAAGAATAATAGTCTTTTTTTTTTAAATTATGAAGCAGACAAACCTATAATAGAGCAAGCATGGTTCTGTTTAGTAGTGATACCAGAGTCCAGTTAATAATCTTGTGCTGGCAAAAACATCTTCTGTAGATGTTGCTCATTTGTCCATTGGATATATTTGTGTTTTATTCTCTGTGATTGCAAGTAGAAAGCTTATAAGTCTTTTCTTTATCATTTCAGAGAAAAAAGGTTGTTAATGAGCAAGTTTTCAGTTAGCAAAAAAAGCTAATGGTCAAATCTCAAATGCAGTCTGATGTGCTTTCTTGTCTGAATTTGCAAAGCAGCTGTAGAAGTTACTTGGCTTTGGTAAAGCTTTCAAAGTATTTACATGATTACGTAAAGCACTTTAAATCAAAATTTACAAGCAATCAGAAGACTTAAAAAAAAAAGACAACAACACCGTTAAGAAGTACAGCATAACATCCTTCTCCAATTTCCCCTCATTAGCTACTTCATTTTTATGCATTCTGAACAGTTCCTGATCTTAAGTCAAAATGTGTCCATGATCACATCCAAAATGAACTCTCTCACAGTCTACATAATACTTTGCTAGATTAATTGTTCAGTTTGTATGAGTCAGGAACATCTTCCAATCAAAGCAATTTCAGATATAAGATGATTTTGTTTTTACCATGATTAATTCAAATAAGTTTAAGTGAAATGAGTATCCTTTGTTTTTCACTGTAAATGTTGAAGGGTATTGGATCTATAGTCTTATTTCAGTCTTAAAGTAAAACAATTTGCATAAACATTAATAAATTTGCATAAATTATTTTCCCATGACAATCTGTCAAGTAATTTGAAGAGAGCTGAAAATGATGACAATCAGTTTCATAATTGCAATTTATGTTAATGAGTTCTCTATGACTCTAACTCTTTTTTGCATTATGGCCAAATTCATATGTTTTACTTACTTGCAATGCAGTAATGTTTCTCTTTTTTTAGTTTAATCAAAAGTAGGCACCTTAAGAGAATAAAATAGATACAAGCCCACTATTTTGAAAATTAAAATTCATCATTTCCCATCTTAAGTAATTGCAAATGCCTACAAATAGCCTGAACTATCCTGTTTGATTCTTGCTATGCTTGTAAATGAAGCACATAATATTCTTTCTTTTTAATTTCCTATTTGTAGATTTGTTGATAATTTCATATCTAATTTTGTATGGGTGTTTAAGTTTAGTTTTTATTCTATATATTTCAAAGATATGAGTACAAATCTCCTGTTTTAATGGGAGAATGTTGAATAATGAAAGCGTCCTTGAATCTTACTTTTAAACCAGATTTTGTTTCCCTTAAACCATACCAAATATAATAGAAAATGAATTGTGAAGAGAGTGGTCACTTGTGATTGTGCTATCCTGGAAGCTGAGGGTTACATTGCATCAGGACAGGATACTTTCTTGTTTGGCTCAGTGAACATTAAAGTGGGATTTGTGAGACTACAATAAAACAAATTATTCTGTTAATTGTTTAAGAAAAATGAATAAATTTAAAGTAGAAATATGTGATATCAGATTTTATGAATGAACCCGAATCTAGAATTTGTTGTGTAAAAGGTCACTAAGTGAATAGTTGAGCCTGATTAAAAGATTTGGGGTTTATATTCCTACTGAAATCACTGGGACTTATTTTTTATTTGACATGAGAAGAAATAAATTAGGTTGTTGATGCTTAATTACCATCTACTAGGGATTTCATGTGTTACAAAAATTCTTTGATCTATACCATATTGCAATTAAAAAGTGCCCCAAGGGAAACTAGTAATTCATCAGAATAGAACAGAAAAATTATGGAGAATTGCAAAGTGTATGGGTACAGGGGTAAAAATTTAGTTTTGCCAAACCTCCCTCTTTCCATATGATGCATCTTTGTACCTTATCTGCTTTCTATGTAGACTTGCAAATCATGAGAAAATGCTGGTGGCAAAACTGTCAGGAAGTACACCAGAAATTACCTTTAGTTAAACTGTTTCTTTTAATGAGTATCTCCTACCTAAGGTGAACTTGAATGGTAACCAGACCAAACAGTCACCCTTGGAGAACTGTTACCATTGATGTCTTCTTTTCCAAGGAGAGGAAATTTTAACTGCATCATAGGTAGGTAGGAATGTGATAATATGAAAATAAGCTGTATAAATGTGTCTTGAACAATTTGGGAATAACTCAGCTTCTCTTTTCCAAGTAGACAATCTCTTCCATTGAAAACTCAGAAAACTCTGCAAAAGAGTTTGAGGGTAGCTCACTGGATTTGTTCAATTTTTGCTGAGTCTGCATGTAGTCAAAAACATTAATGAAAATAGGAGAAATTCAAAGTCCAGGTGTAATTTCCATGAGCTTTTGTTTCATTCTGGACTTTTTAAATTTCATATACGTAGTCTTATGCAAATACGCATCAGCAAATTATGTCCTCTGGGGTAAGACCTACAAATTCCAAGATTTAAAAAGAGCTGAATTAATTGCATTTCAAATATTTTTGAGCCTTTTACCAATTGTACTGGCATATGTTACAAGGTTTGGAAGAAGGGGGCCTGCAGGGCTGGCCTCTGTGTCAAGATTGCTGGAGCTGCCCCAGGCTGAAGACAGTCAGTACAAGCTATCTTGGCAACAGACCCATCACAGGAGACAGCTGAGTCCATCAGCCACATACGGGGCACCTCTGGGAAAATGCATGTAAGAAAGGGCAGAAAACACTACGCGGCCAGAGGAGACAAACAAGAAGAGTCAGAGACAACAGAGGGTACATTCAGGGCAGAGGGAGAGAAGTTTTTCTTCATGGCAGAGAAGATATTCCCCTGCAGCCTTTAGAAGAGGTGGAACAGGCAATTCCCTGAAGCCTGTGAACAGGTCGACTTTTTGCCTTTCACACTAGGGAGTGCAGTGAGCAAACAGCTGGGTGGGAGTTTGTTGTTCAGGGCCAAGCCACCATGCCAAGTTTTTAGCATTATTGTTTTCTACCACTTTACTAAGAGGTTTTGTTAATTTTAGTGTCAGTAAGATTCTTATTCTGGAGTTAAATACACCCATGCATACCTAACATTTGAATATATGAGTTGTAGGATGCTAAGCCCTTAGACATAAGGGATGAAGTGATGTAACTGTTGTCCTTTTTTCTTGGTCTCCAGGCGTCTGTGTTTTCTTTGCTTCAGTCAGTTGCAATGTTCTTTGAAGACAGATGTCATAGCAATTTTTTCCATAATTTAACAGAGGCACACATGGTATTATGAAGATTTTTTGTAAATATAATAGAAAGATTATGTAATGTCCTGCTTGAAACCAATAGCCCACATGTCATTTTAAGGAAACTGTCTAAATCAGTGTTTCTAAATGTCAGTAAGGTTTTTTTTTCCTTATAGTAGCTATTGACTTGGATTTGGGGGGTTTTTTGGGGGACAAAAAAAAAGCCCTTGTGAAAGGATGTAATATCAGTTGGTAAAAGCTTAATCTCCTTTGAAATAATTTATAACTCCAGCTTTCTCTCACTCTCATTTGATTTTCAAAATTGGTGAAATTCAGGAATTATTATTCCTTTGATAGTGTTATATGAGAATGAAATGGTGAATTTTCAAGCATTACATTTAAGGATATATGATTTTCTACTTTTCTACTAATTTTTTTTTTTTACTATAAAATACTCATGTCTTCCTTCCATAGAAGACTTTCCTTTATCCTTTTTGAGTAATATGTATATGCTTCATTGCTCTTTTTTGCATCCTTTCTTTTCCTCTCCACCTCATGTAAAATGAAGTAGAGGATATTGGGATACTTGGAAAACAGTACTTTGTCAAAAATAATTCCTTCTTCATTAAGATAAAGCTGGAAGTCTGCCACAGAACTGCTGGAGATAGAGATTTCAATTTTCTGGTAGACTGAAGCACAAAAAAGAAAATAAAATGCATTCTAAAATCCACCTTTTCTTTTCAACTGAATTAATTATAATTTAAGGTATCTGATGTGCTGTGAATTATGTTCTACAGACGTCACAGTGGGACTGCTAAACCTTGTGTTACTTTGGAGATATTGGCTGTTGGTTTGCTATGTGTTTTCCTATTAATCAAATTGAAACCTCTGTTGCCTTCTTATTTGTTTATTTACCACTAAGAAAATGTGATTCGTGATTTACCATTTGGTATAGTAAGGTTAATGTACTGCTAAGAAACTGAAAAATTGCTTCTTTGTTGTTTCCATTGGTTGCCCAATTTCACAATTTAGTTATGGGACAGAGTCTCCATCATTAGTCAACTCAAACTGCAATAGTTTAAAAAGATGCATTTGAAATTTGTAAGCTGAAGTTAAGTAGAGATTCTAGACCACCCTTGATATCTTTTCAAAAGTGCATTAATTTGATGAAAGCACTAAAGTTCAAAATTATAATGATCTGAGTAAATTGTAACTGTGCTCAGCTAAGAGTTTACATTAGGAACTTACTTCAGGGAGTGACTGACACTCAGAGCAGACCGATGTGCAGCAGGATTTGACTAGGTAAATCTAAGTTCTGCTTTCCCTCCATGTACATCTAGGATGCTGCCACCTAGATATGGATTTACAAGGAGAAAACTGAGATTGGAAAGAAATTAATTTCAAGTCACTCATTATTTACTGTCTTGTTTCCCTGAATCTTTGTTTAAGATTTGTCTAACTTTACACACATAAAAGACTGTACTGTTAATGATGAGACTATTCAAAACTCATGAAGCAAAGCAGTCACAGTCTCTGGCTATGTAATACTGTCTAATATATAAACAGAATAGTCAAGTGAATGAAAAATTGAAATAACAAATGTTGTTGTATGTGTATTTTAATTATCATCTGAAGCAATGAACTATTTTGCATTTTTATTGTCATAACTGAAAAATACTTATGTAGAATAAGTTCTGAAAGCCAAGATGGATCATAGGATGCCACTTCCAGACAAATTAAAGAGAAAATAGTTTCTGAGGCTAGATTATGGATACAGATATACTTTCTTACTGACCGATATTACCTGTGTAGGTAAGAAGTTGGGGACTGGGGCCATATGTATGCATTGGAATAACATTTTCAGAAATTAATGATTTTTCTTGTTCTTTGTTAAATTTGTTTAACAGACTTTGCCTCATAAGATTCACCAATATTTGTTTTATGTGGAGGTGCAAGTTGTAAACTGCACAAAACAACCTTGATGTGCAAAGCACACAGTGCTTTCTTTTGGACAGTTTGCTCTTTTTATGAATAACACTTGCCTCCTAATTTTCTCCTTAAGCAGGAATAGCAAAGCTGCCTATTGGACTGTTTTCAGTAAAATATGTTTTGTCTTTAGCCACTCTGAGTTACACAACTTGAATATGTTTTACTTTGTCTATGGATTACAGGGTTTGTTTTTTTTTTTATTTCATATTTATGGATTCACTCTTCCAGGTATGCACAGAGGAAGGCATACATATGTAGAATATGGATATGTCCTGAAAGTGATTCAGAGATTAAAGTTTTGGTCATATGGAGTGAAGAAAATCTTTCCAATGAGTTAAATGTAGATTGTATAACGGCTGCTGATTTTTTAGGTATCTGTATGCATTTGTAGGAGAAAAGAGATGGAACAACTAACTGTGAAATCATTGATCCTTCAGAACAAGGGAACAATTACATTAGTCTAGACAGGGAATTTACTTGGCTTCCCTATTCTGATAAATCACTGCTCTATAATGCTTAGTGCAATGGATGCGATCACACAGGCAATACTGCATGCAAAGCCATGAGTTTGCCTAGCACAAACTTATAGATTACAGTTTGATTTATGACAATGTATTAAGAGCAAAAAGAACTGGAGAACTATCTACAATTATCAAAAGGGGGATCTTCATTTTTTGCTTAGAAGAATTATTCAAGGTGCAAAGAGGTTACAAAAGCACAAAATGGAATTAAGAAAAAAAAATAAAGAGGGAGAAAGAAATTATAGCCTCTACTACAAAAAGTAGTGGTAGAATCACAGAATTGTAGAATTTTCTGACTTGGAAGAGACCTACAGGGATCATCAAAGGCCAGTTCCTGTCCTTGCACAGGACAGCCCCAAGAACCACATAGTGTGCCTGAGGGTACAAAGTTCTAGAAAAGTGTCAAATCAAAAACGTCAAGAAAATGGACTTACTTGGTTGGGATTTTTTTCCCCCATAAAATTGTATTAACAATTTCTTTAAAAATTGTTTTTTTTTAATGTGACAGAGCAGTACTATATTAGGTGCCTAGATCAGCCATACTCTGCTCAATTTGCTATTTGTCTCACTTAGCTCTTTCTCTCCTGTTTCATAATATCAGTGTTTCTTCAATAAAAAACAAAAACAAAACCAAAAAAACTCCAAGGATTTAAATTACAAAAAAAAACAACAAAAAAACAAGTTAAACATGTTTTAAACAATTTGAACAATGTTTGAACAAAAAGAAAAACATTACGTTTAAAGGAATGTTGAATAGGTGGGGTTAGAAGGGTCTAGAAAATTTTTGGGCTTAAATCCAGATTGTATTTTGCAGTGTAATTCTCTTCTTGTCCTTTGGGCTGATTGTCCATTACTTACTTGAGAACTAGGTATGCTCCTGAACTGTTTCTTCTAATATAATTTCATCTATATGGAATGCAGTTCATATCCTCCAAAGTCTCTGAGCCTAAATAAACCAAGGCACAATAAATGGGGACTCACATAAGAAGCAGAGATTTGTTCTGAACTAAAATTCTAACTAAATTCTTACCCTGATAGGAGCCTAAACAGATACCTTTAAACCTTTAATACCTTTGCTTGCAGTCTGAGATTTCTAATGTGCTAAACACAGCTCTTATTTGTACAGTCATCAACAGAGAGTAGCATTCAAGCTTCAGTTCCCTTATAATCTAAATAAATATGCAAACTTTTATTTAGAATTTTTTAGAACAGAAGGAAAGTACTTTTGAGGAAAATCAAAATATAAGAACAACATGGGGAAGGTAAAGAGAGAAACAAAAAAATATTTTAGATTATGGATTGTAAAATTAAAATCTAAATTTTCATTCTCAATTTTGACATAATCTTAGAAACACTGACACTTTGCAACATATGTTGGTCCTAACTATGACCAATTGCAGCAGCAAGACCTTATGGTTCAGATGTCCTGGTGATTTTTCTTTATCCCCTGTGGCTTGCCTCCTGTTCAAGTGAGGGTTTTAGCGAGGGAATCATGTTTTAACTATATGTAGTATAGAACAGTCAAAATAGTTTGACATTAGAAATAGAGATCCTAGGGGAAAACAAAAAAAAAAAAAAAAGCCTAAGTTCCTATAAATATGTCAAAATGAGAGAGCTTTGATCAATAAAAATCTTACATTGCTTTTGACTACACTTTCTGACTATGAAATGTAATGTACAGTTAGGTTGGTATATAAGAAATACACTTTGGTAGTTTTTAATGGAAGAGTTTTCAAGCTCAAAAAATAGTTTTGCTATGCTGTTTAGAATGTATCTTCAAATTTGGTTGATTCTGTATTGAGTGGGATATCATTTTCTTAGTGAGTATCAGGTTTTGGTTTTTTGGGATTTTTTTGACTCTTTAAAAATACAGTAAGGAGCCAAGATTCCAGCTTCTCAATGCTCCAACTTTTATCTACAAATTTTTTAAAGTATTCTTGAATTGTAAATGGTCTTACAACCAGTAAATGATCATCAGATCATGGAAACCAAATTTATAACATAAATATACACATATAAGTGAAACTCGAAATTTAAAGCCATGAGACTAAGTCATTTTTAAGACAGAGATCTGGGACATGTTCATATAGTATGGAAGGAGATTCTTAATACAGTTGAAACAGCACAATTTCACTCAGACTGCTGTACTTCTTGATCTCAGTTTTTTAATTTTATCACAAACACTAAGTACACAATAAATTAATTGAAGCTGGAGAACCAAGGAGTATTTTGAGATCTGTAGATTATTTTGCATCTTTCTTGTTCAGTTTAAACATGTTGTCCTAGAAAAAGGGGAGAAGAAAAGGAACAAAATATCATTCCTTCTCAGAGCTTCCCCACAGCTGCTGATATAGGATATAATGCTTCTTCCTGTGTAAACTAGGATAGTATTGAGTAGATGGCTGTGACAGAATAACTGAAACCACTTGAATGAAACAACATGTAATCCACAATAATCCTGTTGTCTGTGAGCCAGCAGCACGTCCTTGTGCCAAAAAGACCAGTGGTATCTAGGGGTACATTTTGAAAGAGCATTGCCAGCAGGTCAAGGGAGATGATCCTATCCCTCCCCTCAGCCCTAGCTGAGGCAGCATTTGGAGCACTGTGTCCAGTTCTGGGCTCCTCGAAAATTAAATGAAATTAAATTAGATGAAAACCTGATGGAAAATGTGGGTAAAAAAATGTTTGTTTCCTTCTAGTCAGAGAAAACTATGAGCAAAGAAGATTTTGAGGAAAGTTTAATTTTGGATGTTACATATATTAGGGAGAAAATGTAAACATATATGGCAGAAATATTATATATATAACATATATATATAACATAAATACTATATCTAAATATTTATGTGTAGCTATAAAAGACAGAAAGGAGAAGACTTTTTCCCTTTTTCTGATCAAGCTTATATTCTCTACTTCCACATAAATTAACAAATATCTTGATACTATTGAAGAGAAATTAAGAGAAAATGTTAGTATTTTGATCTAAGAAACAAAGCCAAGTACAAACTATATTTTGAACTGATACGTAGCAGAACAGATGCTCAGTATTTACAGTGGGTTCAGGCCTCCCTCTGTGCAAACTGCATAGGATCCAGAATATATCTGAGCTGCTGCTAGCCCCACTAAAAATACCTCTTTGAAGATCCAGCACCAGTTCTGTTCAATATATGAATAAAAACTTCTGTATCAAATGCTGCTGTCCCTTCTCTTTTAAAACATGTATCATTAAAATTTGAAAGTAAAGAGCTATATCCTATCATTCATTCAACCTGCCATAGATCATGCATTGTGATCTGTGACTGTGAGTGTGGTATTCGAAGGATACCGCAGGACAACAGAGATTTTTTTTTTTTTTAAACTTATGGAAACCTCTTTTTAAAATATTGGCAGTGTGTCATTGCCCAAAGGAAGATTATATGGCAGAGAAGGTTCATCTATAGATGAATTCTGAAAGCTGTCACAGCAATTTTGACAGGAAGAAGGGCTTCTTTATTGTTCATTTTTGAAGTACAGTAGCATTTTCATCTCTTTGGACACATGCTTCTGTTCATATTTTGAACTAAATGCACCAGTCATCTACATTTCCTCATTAAGATCCAATGCTTAAGAATTACTGAGAAAGTATTAACAATAAGCCTCCATATGGAAGTATAAATAATTCACACGTTGTGTGTTTTGTTCCATCTCTTAGGGAATATAAACTTGGCAACAATCAAGGTGAATGTCATCATTAATTACAGTTAAAATGCTGAAGTAGAGATACTTTTCCTGACAAAGCAATGCACGTAGCCAAACTTTAAAAGACGTTTATAAAGGGATTGAATGGAAAGTAAAAGTATAACACTTATGTAGTTACTGAACACTCGATCAGACATAAAAACACAGTTGCTGCAAACACTAGAGATACTTTTTATGTGGCATGAAACTTTTGCAGTATTCAAAGAGGCATGTGTGCACGCATCATGTATTTTAAAATCATGAGTGCTATCACTTCCAGAATATGTCCTGGAAATATTTGCTTGCAATTAGGTCCCCTTCCCCCTTTCCCCCTTCCCCTTCCTTCAGCTTCCCCCTTTCACCCTTTCCCTTCCTTCCCCTTCCCCTTCCTTCCCCTTCCCTCTTCCCTTCCCTCTTCCCTTCCCCTTTCCTCTTCCCTTCCCTTCCCCCTTCCCTTCCCTTCCCTTCCCTTCCCTTCCCTTCCCTTCCCTTCCCTTCCCTTCCCTTCCCTTCCCTTCC
>JAWWEW010000078.1:81252661-81312374 GCA_035583185.1 Anabacerthia variegaticeps
CTCTTTTCAAATGTGTGTACAATTTTCCTGAGTTTGCATAGCAGTTGCCAGTCACTCCCCTGTCATGTAATAAATGGTCCCTGAACTATAACATAATTTCAGGATAATTTTTTCAGGCAATCTATAGCTGACTGTTCTCCCCTCTCTGCAAGTAGGTTATGTAACTGTGCCACAGTAGCTCCAGTGTTTTGCACAACATAAAGATAAGAGATTTGTTTTCTCCTTGCTCTGTTCCATGGGGCAGTGGGTCTGTGAAGAAAATGAAGATATGAAGCCTTTAGCAATACCAGTAGCTGATTAAGACATTCATTAAACTCCTCCACCATTCCTTCTCCAAAGCCTTGGACCTTTGTAAAACTGAATGCTGAAAGCCAGAGGACTATAAGGCAGACACTCAGGTAGGCAGATAAAGTTATCATAGAATTCATGTTAACCTTATATGCCAACAAATCCACAGCCATAAGAGTCCAAGCAGGTGGTTTTTCTTTTTCTTTTTCTTTTTCTTTTTCTTTTTCTTTTTCTTTTTCTTTTTCTTTTTCTTTTTCTTTTTCTTTTTCTTTCCCTTTCTTTTTCTTTTTCTTTTTCTTTTTCCTTGCCCGCAGAAAGAAATAAATCCAAACAAAAGGAATATTAATGGATTTTCTTTTTTTTTCAACTTTTCTTGTACAAGTTCAGACAACTCAAATAGTGTAAATCCCTTCTGAGAGTTTTGATTTTCGTTATTTAACTCAAAATCTTTTGAACATTTTCATAAGTTTTAGGACTAGAGGGGAGGGGACTGTAGGTTAGTAATACTTGCTCAGTAGTTACCCAAATGGTAGGCTGAGGTGGCCATGGATACAAAATCTCGTGCTCTTAATCAGGTAGATACTATATCCTGAGGAAAATAAAATTGATTGTGGTGAATTATTATGAACTAAATACATGTCAGATTTAATTTCTTGTAATTTTTAAGTCTATCAGTACAGCTAGAGGATAGGAAGTGTGACCTTCACAGCTGTTTTTCTTGTTTTCTGTATTCTATATCCTATGATATTTCTTGCAATCAAAAGACTTCACTGATGTGAAGCAGGATAATATTGACTGTTCAAGGAATCTTCCTTGTTTGAGCTGCTTCTGGATCATAGTAACTAGAGGATAATATTCTATAATCTGACTCAATCCAGCTGAACTCAGAGGACTCACTGCTCATAAGGTACTATAGAGTTAAAGAAAAAGAAATATATCTGAAACACCATGATTAGGAACACTTCTTGCTTTGGCTTTTCTTGTATGTCTTAAAATAGTAAAAACAGCAGCAGTACAGGAGCAGTACAGTAGTCCCAGGTGACTGGAAATCCCTGACAGATTTTCTAGACAGAGAAAAAAAGATGACAGATCAGTATTCCAACTCTGTGTTTTCTGGGGACACCTTTCATGAAGGAACATTTCCAGCTAGGGGACTTGAATAGGACTTTTCTAATGTTTTTTGAAAAAATAAGCATGAAATAAAACCAAAAACAAACAACCACCACTAACAACAAAACCACCTAAAATAAAATAAAAGCAACAGGACAAAAAACCTTCTGCAAACCCCTTACTTTTTCTTTATACTTGACTTATCTGAATGTTATGACAGATTTTCTGATATGCCAGGAGTACGTGCATGGTGTCAAAGATTTACTATACACCATGTCCTTACAGTGACTGGTGGATGCAGGCAGATACAATAACCACCTCAAAGAGGGATTTAGCCATCAGTTTGCAGAGCATATCTACTCTCTGGAGACTGGTGAAGGGGGTTAATCCTGTCAACGATGACTGGGAGAAGGAGAATTGTCTTTTTCTCTCAAGATTCTACATAGAAATGACCTTAGAGACACACTTTTACTGGAGCAGTGTGGATGGAGGTTTATTTTCCCTGTCTTTTCAGCCCTCAAGCAAGTTGAATGAAGGGAGTATTTAGGCTGGGGTGTTTGGATATTTGTGGCTTAGATGCAATATGTTATCATGGAATTTTATCAGGGATTGTCAAATATTCACTTAAATTCTGTTACATTAATGCCTGTAGAGTTGGTGGCAGTATGGCTCCACAGATCTATTAATTTTTTAAACCGTTCAATTTAAAAGAAGTCTGTTTTCTCCAATTCACTTAGACCTTTTAGTTAGTCCTTTGCTTTCACTGGTAACAATTATTGCATCCTTAACACCTCACTCTGTTCCTAAACTATTATAGGTCCTCATGTAATGACAGGTGACTTTTATAGAATTAGTTCAAAGTTAGTTTCTGTTTTATTGGGACACTTCAAAACTCCCTATTTTCTGGATTCACTTAAAGAGATTTAGAAAGCTTGTAAGACTTGTATTTTCTAATTACCCAAGTCATGTTCATTTGCATCTACCAAAATTATCAGATACTTTATTATTTTACAACTCTTAAAAAGTCTCCTAAGGCACTCCTAATCCCTTAAAGTGATTTTATATTCCATATATTCCTTAAAATGAATTTCCTAGTCCTAGAGCCTATCATAAACTTGCCTTTAGTGTTAGCAATCTGTGACCAATTGTCATTCTCAACACTGTATTTTTGAACCATCACGTGTGGAAAAACAAGAAAAAGATGGGTCATTAAGAAAGCAGAAATAATTATTATTATGGTTCTGTAATGAGTGAAAAGATCCACAGGCACTGTTATCACTGGAATGTTTTGCATAACGCGCCAAACTGAATATTCAGGATAACATTTGGTAATTGCTGAATAACCTCTGTAGTGCTAGTCAGAGCTGAAAGCTCTTCAGGGCTGACTGGTAAACTCATAGTTATAAACTAGTTCTTTTTCATTCTTTGTTCCACTTTACTTGAAGGCCTGTTCCATGCCTCTAGAGGAGAACAGGAAGTGATATTCTGCTGAGCTTGAGCCTCAAAGCCTGTGGTGCAGTGACTATATGAAAGCTAGCACAGGGAGATAAGAACAGGTGATTTTGGTGGTCAAAGAGCACTGAATTTCACTGCAGTGTTTTTGTTTAGTTTGTTTAATGTTATGTTGGATTTTTTTTTTCCTTAGAGATTTCTTTTTCAAACTCTATGTTTTGTTTCTTTGCTGTAATCCAAGCAGAGGACACTGACAAAAAAATTCCTGAGCTATTGACTTATGCCTTCTATGGAACAAAAACCAGTGAAGACTTCTGATCCACTCCTGTAGTGTTTTAGCCATTCACACAATATCTTTGAATATATTATTTTTGCTATTCCTTCTATCTTTCTTCAACAAAAATGACCACTTGAAGTATTTCTATTACTAAAATCAAGCAGTGGCACTGAGATTATGCACTGTATTTCAGGATTTCATACACACTTTGATGTACTGAAAAGTTCAGAATTATGTAAAGTAGACAGGAACAAGAGAGATGGACAAAAGTAGCCTCTAGCATGGCTATTCACTATTAAAATTCAGAGGTGATAGCTACAATTTTTCTATAAGGTAGCTTTGAATCAGAGTAAAAACATCTTCCTGAGAATTCCCTTTTGAACAGAAAGTTCAATGTATTTTTCTCCAATTTTCCAGTCATTATGTCCTTTATCAAGACTTCTGAGATGGAAAGAGATCATTGTATAGAAAAATTTAAAGGCTGTGTTTTCAGGTAATACTGAAAGCACATCTTCAGATCATTACTAAAATAAAAGCTCTTTTGTGCTATGATCAAAAGTCTTGTGCATTCACATGAAACACTGTAATCTGAGAGCTTGTCACTTGTTTTGAAGTCACATCTATATAATGTTTTTGATGGAAAATATTTTAAATATCTTAAGATGTTTTACAGTATCTTTTCTGTGTGGTTTGTATACTTTTCACTTAATGATAATTCTGTTAGATAAGACAGAATTTTGAAGAGCCATCTTTTTATCTACAAGATTTAAATTGCCACATTAAAAAAAAAAAACAACATTCTGAAGTTGAGTTACTACAAAAGTCATTCAACAATCATTTGTTGCATGGCTTTGATGTATTGTATTAGTGTGTTTCCTTATTTTCCATTTTTAATTTCAACATTTAGTATATTTTCTATTATTATTGAAGTAAAGTATGATTAAATTTTGTACAAGAAATGGTATTGTGAACTGGCCTATTGTATGACTGATACTCTAAATTTATTATTTCATGGGAACCAATCTTCTATGCTGAAGTAAACTGCAAGTTTTTATTCCCTTCTATCCTTACATAATAGTTTAAACATGGTTGCTAAACAGTTATTATGCTGTGCACAAGTAATAATTTTGAAATCCTCTTTGTTTTTCTGTTTGTAACTGAGAACACAAGTATCATGCAGTATGGCAAAATTCTTTCTCTGGGCATTATTAAACAGGAGCTTGGTTACCAAAGTCCAGAAAATATTCTTGAGAGGAAAGAAATTTTGGCTGGTATTTCCTGTTGACTCTGGGAGGCTACCTGCTAGAAAAACTGCATGCTAAGCATCTTCTTCAGGCTAAGAAAGATTATCCATTTCTTCTCAGACTCCCAAGTGTGACTTCTTTGTGTTTTTCCATTAGGGAACTTCTCAGGAATCCTCTTTACCTGCAAAAGGGCTTTTTATCCCTAGAGCTTTTCTAATTCTCCCAAGAATTTAGTGTTGCTAGTGAAAACTATTGTCTATGTTATAGCACAGTCTCAGCTTGTAGGTTGTAAAATAAGTTCAGCCATAAAGTGAAAGTAGGTACTCAGACCTTGTTTGAAATAGATGTACATGATGTGAATATCACACTTCAGAACAATAAAGGAGATAAAAAATAATAATTTGTCACTCTATTCTTACACATAAATTTATGTACAGAATTTTCAGCTTAACTGGATGTTTTAGATTCCTATTATCACAAGCATTTATTCTATTTGATCTTATGGAACTAGCTGATAATTTTCAAATCATCTACAGCATTTTTATCTATTCATTGCAGCATTTGTTTGCTAAAAAAGCTTCCTCCGCTGTGTAAAATGTCTGCAGTATACCAATCACAGCACATTTCACTGTGCAGGACCATATGCTTTCAAAAAGTTGCTAACAAATGTGCATTCATCACTATGCTGTCAAAACAATTGAGGTGCTACCCAGAAATCCCATTTAGGTAAATACTCCGTGGCAATATCTAATATGCAGAGTCAATGTAAGTCATCAATCCTGCAGCATCATCCAGTCCAATCTTCTAGTCAGAGGACTTCATCTATAACAGTTATCAAAAATTAAGATTTCTTAAACAGAGAGCACAAGTATGGCTTAAAAATTCATTCTGGATTTTGGTTCGCAATAATTTTCTGAATCTAAATAATTTTGCTGATCTTTGACATTATACAACTGCCTTTTATGTAGAGAGCTATTTTGGAAAGTACTGCAAATGTTACAGAATGTACAAAAGATGTTTAAATAGTTAATATATATAAAGTGATTTACTGAAAGCAAAAATTAATAACTTGCATTGTGGAACCAGGCATTAATTGTTTGATAGATCTAGACATGAATTATTTTATAGAACTATAATAAAAATAAGGCTAATGAAAAAGAAAATTTTGAATAGGAGTTTTAAGGTGAGAAATCCATTCTTTTTGCTTAGAAAAACCTCAATGTGCTTCGGATTGATGGAAAAACAACTCTGTACCCTTATGAATGATGCTTTTAGGCTTCATTGAATCCCCCTAAAATCAGGAGGAACTTTGATGATAGCAGTGTTAGGTTTTTTAATTAGCACACATCTAAGGTGTTCAGGTTGTCAAATTAAAAATGCTGATATGCACAAGGTAGTACATTTCTGTCCAAGATATTATCTTTGTAAAAATAAATTAAAAAAAAAAGCAAAACAACACACAGTTCTAGTGAAGAACTACTGAAAGGACATTACAAAATGCATTGGGATTTCAGTCCACTTTCTAGAGATCAGAACTAAGACATCAGCATAACTGAGGCAGTCTGCAGAGAAAATACATGTACCTCAGAAATATATTGACGATATGTAGTTGGTGAGGTTATTAATAGTAATGCAGAGGTTTAACATAGAAAGTGTAGGACTTCAGATGGGTAGGGACTTTTTTTTTTTTTTTGTGATGAAATGACATTCTTCCAAAATTTTTTGTGCAAATATCCTAATGACTATTTTCTTTGAAGTCAGGCAGGGGTATAGCTTCTAATTCACTTGTAATTTTTGTTTTGGGGGCTGTTTGCATGCACAGTAACTTGCAAAGAGCAGTTGAATACCAAGACTGATCTACCGTCATGTAAGTCAGAGAGTTTAAGTGGCTCACGCACGCTGTGTTACCAGACGGAAGATATTGGCTCCACCATTCTAGTAAGGCTGAGTAAGACAGAGAGAGATGTAGTACTTTGTCATATTTGACAGGGGAAAAACATGCTTTCCAAAATTTTTAGCTCATATGCAGTCTCATTATACAAAACTTTTTTTTCCCCTTTTCTTTGTTTATTCATTAAATTGGCTTGCATAGTATTTCTGCTAACTGTGGTCATGTGCAAAGAAATATATGTGGGTTTCCAGTATTGATTTCTGTTGGCGTTCTTTGTTTGTTTGGTTGGTTGGTTGGTTTTTGTTGTTGTGGGTTTGTGGGTTTTTTTTGTTGTTTTTGTTTGTTTGTTTGTTTTTGTTTTTTTTTTGTTGTTGTTTGTTTAGTTGGTTTGGGTTTTGTTTGTTTATGATTGTTTTTTTTTTTCCTGATGAAAAGCAGAGTTTGGAGTTTTTTAAGGAATTAGCAAAAGAAATACATAAAAAGAAAATTGAGTAGCAAGAAAAAAATCAACATGGCTAAAATTATAATATGTTCCTTTTAAGAATCTTGTATAGATTTGGTGTGTTGGATTATATTACATGGAATGGAGCAATGAAAAAAGCTGCATTAGAGCATTTTTTAGAAAAAGAAAAAAGCTGTATAAAAAATTTATATGATTGAAGTCAGAGTCCTAAAAACTGAAAGGATATTATTTCTACTTATATAATTTTGCCCACAACACCTGCATAAATTATTAATTAGCTATATATTTAAGGTGATTTGACATCAGATTTAAAGGCCTAATTTAAATCTGGTGAAGATGACATCTTAATCCTTGTGGGAGTGGCTAGAAAAATTTCCAAGATGATTTTTGTGACTTTTATTATGAAATATCAATCAACTAACATACCAGTAATTTTTCAGTACTTACAGTGTTTAATTCCTTCTATCTTCATATACCCCCTTCATTCTCATATTTGTGAAGCATCTCTACTATGGGGTTACAACATTTTTAGTCTGCCAGAACAAATTAAACAATCGTCTTCTATTTGTTTTCACATTCCGGGCAGAAGATATAAAGTGGCCATACCCTGGCAGCACACTGAGAATGTTAAAAATTATTCATATGGTTGAAGATGTCAGAAAAGCAACCTTTTTATTGACTTACCAATGAAAATCAAATAAAATATTTCCAAACTGTATCATTGGAAATGGAAGATTGCCAGGAAGTGACAGGTTTGCAAGAATTCATTATGACAGGCCAGTGAGAAAAAAATATTTTGTTCATTGCGTAGAAGTCATAGAATAAATTTATAAAATTAGAATGAACTTATAAAGAAAGTACAGGGCCAATATCTTGTGTTTCTGGTGTGGAAACACAATCTATGGCATTTATGCTCCAGAGAAAAGAAGAAATTAAAAATTAAACTCTAGGGAACTGAAGTCCTTCAGTGCACTAAAAAAGCTCTGTCTGCCAAAATACCCTGTTCATATAATGCAGAAATCCATAGGCCAGATTGTAGGATCCTCCCACTGAATCTGATACTTAAAATATTATAAATCAGAATTCTGGAATACCCTTCTTTTGCAAAGCACCTGTCTGAAATGCAGAGTGGTAGCTGATCTCTGAATGCAGGAAGGTGGGAGTCTATGACTCTGACTCTACACTTCAAGGAAAAAGGGAAAAAAAGCACGACTGGCTCAAAGCAGAAAAGCTGCATTGAGGGATCAGTAAGTGCTGCTATATTAGATAATCAATGCTAAAATTTTACACCTCTGATTATGGAAGCGTAATGATTTAAGCACACTAAGAATATCAAGAAGAATGACTTATAGACAACACATTTTGTTTATTCAAATTGATTTTACCCATACCCAAAGAATAACTCAACAGTAAAATTTAAGTATAGAGGAGGCAATATCTGTAGGTTCCTTCCAGACCTGTTTCAATATAACTATGTGAGAAGATCTCAAATTATTTGATCATCTGAAGTTGCCTCTCATATAAAAACACAATAATAAAAAAAAAAAAAACCAAGGTTGGAGTAATTTGCTTTAAGCATCACAGATATAAGTTTATACAGGAACTATAGTTAAGACTACAAATGAAAGGCATTTCTGGGGAGAGATCACTCACCAATTACCATCGAGCAAAACAGACTCAGCTCAGGAAAATTAGTTTAATTTATAACCCATCAAATCATAATAGTGACATTTTAAATGTCAAGAAATACAACCAGATTTTAAAAACATCTTCCTCCACCCTCTCTCCTTCCTGGGCTCAACTTTACACCTGATTTTCTCTCCCTCCTCCCTTCCAGAGGGGATGCAGATGGATGAGGAATAGGGTCTATGGTCAATCCATCACACCTCATCTCTGCTGCTCCTTCCTCCTCAGGGAGCAGACTCCACACACTTTTCTCCTGCTCCGGCATGGTGTCCCTTCCACAGGAGACAGTCCTCCATGAACTTCTCTAATATGAGTCCTTACCACAGGCTACAGTGCCACATAAACTGCTCCAGCATAGGTCCCTTTCACTAAGGCACAAGTACTGCCAGCAAACCTGCTGCAGCATGGGCTTCTCTCTTCCCCAGGTCACAGGTCCTGTGGACACAGGGGGAGCTACTGCCAGCTTTTCACAAATCCACATCTGTAGCCCCTATGCTACCAAAACCTTACGACACAAACTAAATACAATAGATATTTATAAATGTATCATTATTTGAAATAAACAAACAAACAAATAAAAAAAAATCTTCACGTCAGAGCAATATTTTAAGGTCTTCAAGGTAATTGTAGTTGTAAACTGCTTTGAATGCCTTGATTATGCGTAAAGTGTTCAGTATGTTTTGCACATGGACACTGCTTTACAAGTTATGGGGCCAACTCCAACACACAGTTATACTGACACCTGACTGTCATGTTGTCAGGGGGGCTGTGGCGTTATACAGGAGATCAGTTAATACTGCAATGGCTTAAACAACATGCAGAGTGGGGTGGAAATATTAACTCACCCTTTTTACACTATAAATTTAGTAGGTGTTCCATGCAGAAAAGTAATTTTCAATTTGAAAGTACTCCTTTTAAAATGTCAAGCATGTTGTATTTCATATGAAACTCAGAACTGTATCTACTTATATGCCAAATCTTGATTAAGAGTCTGCTTCTGTTATGAAAGTAAATAACATCAGAACCAACTTGAAAATATCAATAGGTGTTATATATCAATATTTTAGTACAGCATCTTTACATCTTTGGACAATATTTTGTTTGATTTTGCTACTGTCCTGAAAACTTAAGAGATTGAAGATTACTAAGGCATCAAGGAAGAAAGTAAAATCTACCAACTCATATACTCTTTTAATTAAGTGTACCTTTAGCTTGTGTTTAATTTTATCTTTTTTAAAAATAAATACATGATTAATTCTTTTTAATTAAAATAAAGAATCATTATCTCACTAACATTTCAATTTTAACAAAGAGCTTGTAGTTAGAAGGATTAAAAACTAATGAATTTTCATAAATACTAATAAAAGACATTGAAGTGATCAGAAATACGCATCAGTCATCAGATTATTGCTAAGGTACACAAAATAGCTTTCATAAGAAAGAAATTGTAGGTATGAGTAAAAAGGAAAATCTGCTTGGAAGCTTTGATAATCCACAAGGCTGTTCAGCACTCAATAACCTCCAGGTGTAATTTCAACACTTTGAAGCCAGAGTTGTATCGACAAAGTAGTTCAGACCAATAGGAACAGAGCTCTAGAACAAAGCAGTGGTGCTGAGAAGTGGACATTCACACTGTAGGTGTTTTAGCGGTTTACTTTTACTTCCCAGTAGCTTTAATCTTGTCATATGGACTAAAAGTCCATTTGAAGTTGGAGAGCAAATTCTAGGGGTTAGTTTCATATTAAAGCAATCTAGTCCAGTTGCCTTGAGATTGCTTCAGCATATAAATCAAGTAAGAAGGGATGGCTGGGACATTTATTCCTGATCCAAACTAAGTCCATGATGCAGATGAACCCCCAAAGCCCTTTAAAGAATTTATTTTTATGGTATCCTAAAGGAGTAGGACAAGAAGAGAAAAATTTGTCACCAAGGAGAAGTGAATAATTAGGAGTTTGGGCACTTGCCCGACAGTGAAACAAGCCCAGTGTTCTATGAGGTTACCACGGGCAGTCAGTAGGAGATGTTCAGTAGGAGATGACCCAGTACCTCCTGCTCCAAGATTAAGTTTTAGATGCATCACATTGAATTTTCTTGGAGTCCAGTTACAGTCACCGATCTTCCCCTACTTACTATGCTTTTGTAGTGTTTTCTTTATAACCCATTATATTGCTCCCACTGAGCTCCAGGGATCTGACAGCAAAGAGGCAGCTTAATTTCCCTTTCATTTAAGCTAGGATAGCTCAATTTGTTTTTTAACTTGTCTCTAAAAAATCTTCGACTTTGATAATTTTTCTATTTTATTATCAGCGGATAAAAGAGAATGTCTGCTCAGCTGGAAATTTGAAAGATGGAGAAACTTGTGAGTTACTGAGTTTTGTCTTTGAAATAGTAAGGAAGCAAGAAGAAGAAACTCTAGTGTGTCTGTGGCTGCCTTGCTCTAACTTCTACATACACCAAGAATTTAATGTGAGGTAGGTAGGAAGTTATTTGAAATACTTCCTGTGGGCAACTTAGGCCATGGTATAGTAAAACCTTTAGAAGAGTTTTGTCTGGATTATGCCTGCACTTTTTTTTTTTTTTTTTTTTTTTTTTTTTTTTTTTTGGGTGAATTAAGGATCACAAGTGAGGATTATACCAGATGAAGCCCCACTATTGATAATACGTGATGCCTTTTATATAAATTATATATATATAAACGGGAAACACAGCCCTTCAGATGCTGAATATCATTTAAATGTTGATGATAAATAACCTCTGCATATCTAAAATAGGAGCTGAGCTGTTCCAGTTTTCAGGCCAATGATCCAACTTTAACGTATTAGGGTTATGCTGATATGTTACTCATCCTTTCAGGAATAACAGTAGTCTTTGTATGTAGAAATGTTATCAGGGCTTTCACCCTGTGCATCATGTGTGCAAGAGAACTTTCATTTGACATAAATTACCTAAACCATACTGTTCTTTTTTTTGGAGACTTAAGGTGGGTTGGCTCTTACCTTCTTAATGCTTATATGCTTTGCTATAAGTACTGAAATATTACCCAGACTATTTCTGGTTTAACTGAATATTTCATATGAAAATTCAGATTAAGTTCTGATTCTTGACATTGCTGCTAAAAGCATTTTGCTTTAGCAAGCTTTTAAGCTGGCTGATATGGAGAAAGTAAGGCGGAAATAAACAGAAAGATACACAGGAAGACACAATGTGAAAACTAATGCTCTAAAACAATCTCTGATTCAATATTTCATGACAACTATCTTCCCCCACTTTTCTTGTTATTTATGAAAAATGTAGTGAAATTTCTTCTAAAATTCCTCTAACTAAAAAAATTGCAAAATTGTGCTGAAATTATTTTCCTTAGTATTTTCCCAGTGACATTAATGAGTACTATAAATATTCATAGTGAATTTTAAAAAAAATGGTATATTAATCTTGGACCTCAGTTCAATTTGTTAGGGCAAGTTGGAGCTTAGTGTACGTGCCAAAAATATTACAGCAGTTCAGAATGACAGTTACATAATGACCCAGATAGTGACAGGTGGATCACATTAGTGGGTTCACCAGCTAGAGCAGATGTTCCCTGTCAACTTACCACTTATTAGAATAATTTATATACACACAGGTTTGGTGCTTTCAAACTGATGATACTGTAGGTATATTCTGGGAAATCCTATTGTGATACAGTTGTAGTGTGCATATCTCTGGATATTATACGGACTAACAATTACACAGTCATTCCCAATATTGTCATTTTCTGTAAATTTGAGAAGAAATTTTCTTAGTCAATCGGCTTTTTTTTTAATTAAAATTATTAAATTATTTTGTTTCAATGTTAAAAAAATAAAGAAATCATTATCTTTTTTTTTTTTCCCTAAAGTAGATATCCAGGTAAAAATGTGGTCCTGTTATTTTACCCAGAAATCTTATCCTGCTTAGAGTGAATTACTAAAATATCTATCCCTGCACAAGAAAACCTTTTCATTTGAAGTAAAAAAAAATCCCACAAATAAAATATTTCCCTGCTATCTCCTATGACTTGGGAATTACAGCAGATAGAGAACAACAGCTGCAGGAAGCAGACATGCCTACTTTGGCCTAGGGTCCAGACACCAGAAAGCAGAGGGAGTCAAAACTAGAGATTTCCAGATCTGAGACTTTCCTGATGTAACGTGGCAGCCACTCGCAGAGCCCCTGCTATCCTGCAGATGGCTGAGCCAGCCGTATCCTCTGGCAGCAGCCAGGTCCCAGCTCAGATCTCTTCCCTGCTGTGGAGGACTATGCCACCACAGGAGTCCTGCTAGCTTTGAATAAAGGATTTGGGCTTGTGCTGGCATATTTATTCTTGCATCATGATCTCATGAAAAGTTGCATTATTGTCTGTTTTATAAATCTTCTTTCTGGACTGTTAGCAGGAAATAAAAGGGATTTAGGATTTGTAATTATTTGTGGTAATAGCTATTTTTCTAAGAACAAAAATACTCATCTTGCTGCATACATGGATGTGTGTCTATTTGACTAATGTCAGTTCATATGTTGCACAACCCATTTTTCTTCAGATTTTTTAAACAGAAAAAAAATTGCCATTTTTTAAATTGGAAAAACTGTGATAACTCACTTATTCAGAAGTACTTACAGATATTTTCTGTGGCTATACATGACTGAAGTAAACATGGCAATTTCTTAATCTGAAGTACATGAAACTATAACTATATTGTTAGCTACATAGGCTGGCACTCTAGAGCATTATAAGAAAGCAGCAGATGCTAAATTATTATAGACCCAGAGAGATTAACTTACCCATCCCTAGGAAGTCTATACAGAGAAATCTATAGGAGTCCATAATAAATTGAGCTCATTAAACACTTAAAAAATATTTAATAATATCTTGTTTAGTTCTTAGAGTAAAAGATGTGGAAGACATAACATTAGAACTAAAATCACTGATTTCTATAGTATCAGAGGTTATTGTTAAGGGGGGAAAAGTAGCCCTCAGTCTTTACGTAATATGGGCAAGAGCAAATAGAAAAAAATCATAGTCATTCTCTGTCTTCCATTTTGAGTTTTGCAGAGTGTTTTGCTTCTGTGACAAGTATCCCAGCTGCAGCTTTTGCAAAGGCAGAGTTGTCAGAGCACTGCAGAGATCTGTGAAGGCAGCTGACAAAGTATGCCCCAGCCACCTGAAGGTAATGACTCTCGCACAGTGTCATCTTCTTTGAGCTGACTATATTTTATGTATCAAAACAAAATGCACAAACACCATACAAATCAAAGTCAATAGCAATATTTTCTATGCTTTGAGTAATCTTGAGTTATTCTGGAAACTGATTTTGATTTGCTCTTGCAATTTTTCAGGTATGTCCCTGTCCTCCCAACTCTGGCTCCTCTGAAACAGTTTTATTTAAATTATGCAGGGACCTGTTACTCCTCTCTAAAAGGCATGGCCTAATTACAAGTAACTTCAGATGCCTCTCCATTCCTTGTGGATGAGAACAATGACCATGTTGTAAACATTGTTTAGAAAAGTTGAAATACCTGTGTGTTGGGTAGTAGGTGAGTGACAAAACTCCTTTGAGAATGGACCACAGTAAGGGTATACTGATTGAGTCACAAGCAAGTAACCATGCATTTCTTGCATATCCTTGTGTGTAATAGCTCCAAATGAGTAAGAGTTCCTTGAGAGTACACAGGGGGAGTATTTTCTCCCACTCCTTCACCCATTCCCCCTTCAGGTCAATAACAACAGCTTTTGGGAAGCTTAAATTCTCTCTAGATGCCAGAGATGTTTGCTCTTTGTGGTTTGTCTGCAAGATTGTGTCATTATGGCCTATCTTATGTATGAAGCTAGGGCCAGGATCTCTCAAGAATGCATTCAGAAGCCCACCCCAGGGGTGGGAAACCTTGAGTGGCATGGGTTGTGGGAGGATATGAGTAAGTTCTTAGAAAAGTGTTCTGCTCCAATGACATGTAAGTTCACCCTTGAACAACTCCTAAACCCCATGAAAATAATGAGATCTGTGAGGGAGAGATGCCATAGAAGATCCATGGAGGGGCAACTCATAGTTGCATGTGGTGGGGCTTTGGCCACTGCCTACCGAAAGCTGCTCAGGATGGTGCAGCATCTCCAGGAAGAAGAGGGTAAAACGCCTGATGTCATGGTGACTCAGGATGCAGCTAAGCCAAGACAACAGTCCAAGCCAATGGAAGTTGCCCCTATCCAAAAAAAGGAAATATAAGACCAAATCAGTTAATCCAGTGGATGCTGAAGGAGGAGCGGCACCTTCACAGACAGCAGACACAGAGATCCTTACTGAATCACTGTCATTTGACAATCTCTGTAGTTTGTGGAAAGACTTTAATTGTTGCCCAGGCAAGCCCATCCTGACTTGGCTGATCTGTATTTGGGGCTGTATGGGTGAAAGCTCACAGCTTGACGGTGCTGAAGCCAAGTTTTTGGGGTCTGTGGCCTAGGATGTGGATATAGCACAGGTGTTTGTGAAGGAATCAAAACCCCTTTCACTATGGGTGCAACTTGTAACAAGTGTAAGAGAGAAATTTGTTTACAGAGACATCCTGAAGGAACATCATGGTAAGATGACTTGGAAGACTATGGAAAAAGGGATCCTACGCCTGAGAGAAATGTCACTGTTAGAAGTGTTTTTTGGAAGGGGTGGACAACCCAACAGTGACCAGACAAGGTCAGGTGCACATTACAGATGTGGTGGAGCCTTTCATGCCAGGGACCAGCTGTATACTCCAGTTTCCTGGTGTCCATATATTCTGAAGGAAACTGAGACACAGTGGGATCCATAACAAGTAAACTCTAGATATACAATGGAATGGTCCATGGCCTGCTACAGGCCCATATCTCTACTGTAGAGACATTGGTTGAGAGTCTCAAGGCACTAACTGCAGAGGTAAAAGATGATCAAAGAAATATAGAAAAGTTGTTAAGAAAAGTTTTCAAGTGGCACCAGTGAGAATCAGAGCCTCCGAGGTCAGAGCCAGACATCGCCTGGCTAGACAAAGTGGACAGATCCCATGAACCGAGGTGTGGTATTTCCTGAAAGACCATGGAGAAGACATGAGATGGTGGGACAGGAAACCTACCCATGCACTAGCAGCCTGAGTACAAGAATTGAAGGAAAGCGAACAAAGAAATTCAGTAAGTGCAGTGCCAGTTTCCAATGAGCAAGAATCTGACCCACTAGAGGGTACCTCCCAAACACTTTCACAGGGAAAAAGCTGTGACTGCTATAACCAAGACCAGTGTTAGAGGGGCCCTGCCCCTAGCCAGGTAGAGGTACTGGACATCCATGTCTATTGGACTGTGTGATCCAATGACCTGTCATCTCAAACCCACAAGAATAGAAAGCTTTGGTTGATATTGGTGCTCAATGCAAATTAGCACATGTGAGCCCAAAACTATTTCTATTTCTGGGATAACACAGGCGTCTCATGAGTTGACTGTGCTGGAAGCTGAAGTGATCTTGACCAGGAGAGACTGGAAGAAACATGTGACAGCGAAGTTGGAAACGCTCCCCCTTTCCCTCCCCCTTCTTGCCACGTGGTCTCCAAGATGTCCCAGGACAGAGACACACACAGCCACAGGAGAGGAAACAGAGAGAGCATTTATTCCCATGGTCAGGGTTTGTATGGGATTTTTAGGGGAAGTGACTCACACCAATCAAAACCGAGGGTTAACAGAAAATAGGGAATGGGTTAACAAAAGACCAATGAGGGGGCTTTTCACATAAACCTGGCCAGGTACATTCTTGCATCCTAATGAGGGTGTTCCCAGGGGGTTTTGGGAACAAGAAGGGTAATACATAGACAGGATAGACTCCATTTTACAACAGAGTAAAAGCCTGTTTTTAAAGCATTATGGTTAGCTTTCTCCTCTTCTTCAGAGGCTCATTGCTACAGAAACACCCCATTGTGATCAGTCCAGCCAGCCCATGTATCCCGGGCACCATCTTTTTAAAATGCTCAAAGATTTTATACTTGGCTGTGGAGTTAGTGACAACCTTTAAAATAGGAACAACTACTCCTTTGAAAAATTTGACTTAGTCATCAGTAATTCATAAGTTTATTTTCCCTTCACTTAGATCTTCAAGAGAAAATAATTTCTTCCAAACAACCCGTGGCTCCTCTTCATATTTATAGTTATTGTCATATCACATGGTAGTCATCCTTTGTCTGAAGTTGGCTTCTGTCAAAATGATTTGGACCTATTGCAAATGTTCCCCTATGGATGAGTGACCTTGTTCATATAGCATGGCACTCACCTGTGCCTCCATGTGCGCAATACAGATTTTGTTTGCTATTTTTGAACTAGCGTGCAGTACCTTTTGTTTTCCCCACTCAGGATTTTCCCCCATTAAGGAGAAGGAGGTGATTACTACAGTTTTTTCTTGAGGATAGTCTTTTATTGGAAGTAACTGCAATGTTAAAAACTTTCTTGTGTTTTTTTCTGGAAACACTTGACTTTTTTGTGTGCAATAAGTCTGGAATTCAGTAGTAGGACACAATGAAACACACAAAAATGCTTCATTACTGAGTCCAAGTTTGTTGTAAAAGATATCCCTCAGGATACATGATTAGTAAATCTCTGGACAGACTGTTAAGTCTCAAGGTTTCATATGATACCAGTTCAGTAGATTCTCAGTTTGTATAAAGCTATGTTGGAAGGTATGCCCGGAAAAAATACAGGATGAAATTAAACAAGCTTAACTCAGGTTAATATTAATCTGTAGCTTGTCATGACAAACAAAATTTTCAGGTCAGCTGTAGTCATGAAAGTTGAAAATTAGTTATGGATACACAGCTGCCTGATATGTACACTCCAGAGGGACTTACGTTGCTCCCTGTCATCTTTCCTCATTGAAGAGCAAAACCAAAAGGTTGTTGTGGTTTTCGAAAAGATGTGGAACATTTTGTTTTAAAATTGAATAGTAAAATTTCTCATTTCCCTGCCATTTTGACTGTTTATTGCTACACAGTTTTTCATCTCCATTGGAATTTAAAGGTACAATCTCTCAGCTGTCCATTAGGGTCTTACTTTGCTGTCAGCTTATTATATATAATCTCTTCCATTTATGTCACCTTCATAACTAATAGCATACATTTGGAATCCCTCAGGAAATTTAGGGAAACATTGTCAGAATAGACGCTGTTAAACATTGCCCTCAAAATGAACCTCACCTTTTTCTTCAGATCTAAGGAATAATTTTTCCCTTATGAATAAATAATAAAGAAAGATTGGCAAATTCTGAGCATTTTCTGTTTGTGAGCTGAACAGTTGGACCACAACAACTAAATATAGTCATGGTTTAATAAAATCATACCAGTGTGGTAAATTATTTGGGAGATACAGAAAATAGCAAATTAACAATAAATGGAAATATACTTTAAACTCAAACTCCTCAATTATTGTTTCTCCTGGACTGTGACAAGCATGCAACAAGTTCATGTCTATTTTAGATTTACATAAAGCTTCAAACGTAGTCAGGGACCTGATTCTAATTTAGTATAGGCATTTTTTGGCAGCTTTGCAGTCTTTTGATAGAAAATCCATATATTATCTATAAAAATAAATATTAGTTATATAATGTAATTATTTCTTTCTTTTTTTTTTTTTTCTTTTTTTTTTTTTTTTTTTATTTTCCCTAAATGTAACTGAATTTTAGGAGAAAAAAAATTCTATTTCACTTCCTGGTGGATAATGATGATACATAAAAATATCAAACATATATAATGAAATAAAATAGGCATACCTGCTCTCTGCCTATCACATGCAGCTTGTACCCTTGGCATCATCCTGTGGAAGCAAGCTTGAAGACAGCAGCATTGATACCCAAAGCAAGTAGATGCAGGTCCTTGTAGCTGTCTGAAGCTTTCCTGAGACTCAGATGTAAGAAAGAAAGGAGGCAGATTTGTAATGGTAAATCACCGTCAGCTTTGCTGACAAAACTGAACTGAGTGCACAGTATTATTTCAGATGGATATCTGCACATGTGGAGGAGATAGAGGTAAATCAGAAATCTGGTGTTCCTTTCCCTATCCATTCTGCTCCCTCCACAACTCAAGAAAATTCCCAGTTGTTCTCCAGTAACTACTCCATTGCTGAGTGGGTCAGTGATATGAGATGACCACAGGCTTCCTCACAGATATGTGTGTGTGTGTGTGTGTGTGTGTGTGTGTGTGTGTGTGTGTGTGTGTAAATAGATAAACAGGCTGTAAAAACACAGCAGAGAACTGCCATACCACCCACTCTCTCCTGCCACCCACTTGCTACAGGTGATCACTGGTACAGTGCTCCTCTCCCCAGGTCAGAGACCACTCATACCACCTTTTTGAGACCATTCTGCCTGGAGCTCTCCTCCAAGTAGTCATCTTCCAACATGGTCTGTAAAAGTGCAGTATAAATTTGGAAATAAATAGCTTTGCCTAAGTGTGCCAGGAGAGAGGTCATCCTGGGGCAACGGCTTCTGAAGCAAAGTTACAGAAGTTGTGGCCTGACAAAAGGGAGCAGATTGGCTTAGAAATCTTCTGTCAACTATAAAGCAGTCACAGGTTGTGGTGCAGACTGAGGTTATAGTGGTTAAGACTAAGACAGCTCTCTCCCATGATTTAGAGACAAAATAATACATATTCAAGCATCTCCTTTTTTTTCAGAACTACAGAATGTCCAAGTAGGAGCTGAAATAACATAGAACTGTCAAAAAATCTACCAGATCAGCTCAAGCAGCAACAGAACAAGAAGCAGATGAGACTAGAGAGCAAGAGCTGGTCACAGCACAAGCTCTTCCCATCGTGTGCCTGACATGCATCCATTAAATGCCCTTCGTGTGACAATCATGCTTTCATCATGTGGCAATAATGCATAGTCACGTACCCATCATGTTCCTATGAGGTGCTCATCATGAGCCTATTACATGCTCCTCATGTGCCAACTACACACCAATCACATGGCTGACATGAGCTAATCATGTGCCCAGAATTGTGACAATCACATGCCCCTCATGCACCCAGCATGTGCCCATCACATGGCAATCACGTGCCCAGCATGTTGCAATCCCACGCCTGTCACATGTGTTGTGACTGCTGTAAGGGTGCAACTCAGTTCCTTATTATTGATGCAACAAATACAGAAATGAACTGCCAAAGTGAGGCAGAGAAATGTCAAGCACAGCAGGTGTTACAACAGAGAACTTATTTTTTTTATTTTTTTAAGAATCTTTAAAATTAATTTTGATAGTATTGGGAATGAATGGATGAGTAAACAAAGTAGGACACTTCAGACATCTGTTCCTGGCTGAAATGCAATTCAATGTTTTCATCAGTTACTAAAATGATAAAACTGACGATACTTGTTCAAATTTACACTCCTGTTTAATCAAGATTCTCTGTTGCGGCTTGGAAATTGTCTTGCGTGCATGACCAGTATGCAGAGCAGCTCTGTTACAGCTGAGCCCACTGGTGGGATCTGCAAGGATTTGCTAAAACAGTTTTATCACAAGGACGGATCACAGTAATTGTGGGTAGACACCCAATATCTGTTTTATTTCAATAGGAAAAAAAATCTCATTAGAGGAAGTTTTGTAAAGACACAGGGTTTGTGTGTCTAATAGCTTCAAGAAGAACATACACAAGAAGCCCAGCTGGGTAACAGGTAACATTTGTGAAGGAACAGGAGAAATTACAGTGGGAATGAATTGGCTGGTTTTCAAGTCCATAAACTGAATTGGACTCTACAAAATTGCTATGAACCTGAAACTCCTGATTTACTCACTGTGGTTCCTAACTAAAGAGAGAGAAATTGGTTTCCTCAATTCTTTTAAGACAGCACTTATTTACAATAGTGACCATCATTTATTGATGACAAAAGTTGTAGTCTACCTTAAACCCAATGATTACCATGTACATGTCTTCTTTTCATGTGCTGGCATAGTCTAGCCCTGCTACATCTGCCAAATGTTAAGTCTTGCCTGGCCCAAGAAAATGTCACATTGATCACCACCAGACTTCTATCAAAATAAAGTAGCTTCTTCTAAACCACTACACTGGCAGAACAAAAATATGACAGGTGAGGTTTTTTGTATGCAGAAACAGAAGAGATAAGAGCGGGTTTATTGTTTAACACTCATTTTGTCCTTAATTGAAATACAAAGGAGAAAAGCTGAAATGAGAAATTCTGTATTTTAGGGGAAAAAAGAAAAAGGATCTTTTCAGAATTTACTTATGGAGAATACTTGTGTAAAATGCTAAATCATCTTTTGTACATTCTAGACTGATATTTCTGCCTTAGTTTGTAATAGTGTTTTGGAACAGATATATTGTCACAGTTCAATAACATGTGTTAATGGTATTTCATAAGCACTGTTGTGTTATCTAATGCAATTTGCAGACCAAGTTTACTTCTTTTGCCTTTTACATGATGTGTTAAAGACTGAGAAGAAAAAAAACTCCAGGCCAATTTAGGAGGAGGTAAGATGAGGAGAGCAGAAACTTTCATGAACCTCCATGCTCCAGGAATACATATCCAGAGAATCCCCATCTGACCCTTGTTCCAAGATTTTATAATAATGTCTATCCAATCTCGTTCTGTTTTTCCTCCCAGTTCTGCCCCATTCTGCTCCCTGGTACACCCTATTGGGAATTGAGTCTGGGGATTTGGGACCCCTCTTTCATCATATTCATCTTCCTTGCAGCACATAAGGTCCTTGGAGGCCTTCCAAAGTTCCAGATTTGGAGATCCTTCTCTCTATGTCTTTATCTTCTGGTACAGGCCTCATGGCACTTTTCTGTAATTCTACCTTGAAATGCAGACTAAACAGCTACTGGAATTTTGAGGGATTGATATAGGATGGAGTTGGTATGTGTAAACATTAAGCTACTGAAGTTATTTTCCTGATACATTAAATCTACAATAACTTGTAAAATCTATAAAGTGAAAAAAAATCAAAAATAATAAAAAAAAAACCTCTGAGGCATCATACATAATACTCAGAAATAGCTTTCTTTTCAGTTTGGAGTGCCATGTTTGCTTGATACACACAGCCTGAGCTGGGGAAAACATCACTGCAACAAGCTAAAAAACCAAAAAAATCCACCTTTCCTAGACTACCTGCTAACTTCTAGACTAAATATGATTAAACTAACTACACTCCCACCCATGTTTATCCAAAATGTAGCTCATTACTAGCATTTATTCCCCACTTTTTTTCCCCAATGTCTGCACTTTATCCTGGCCTGCCTTTATTCCTTTCCTAAATTGTCCAGGGTAGGCCACCCTACTTGACATCCACTTCATCCTCAGGAGGACCTGATAACTCGAATGTGTGAGGAGCATGTCTCTTCAGAGCTCAGCATACAGTGGATTAAATCACAAGGACATCCCTCCCAGGTGCGTGACCTTCATCAGGAGCAGTGGCTGCCAGCAGAACTCAGTATGTCGCAGCTCATTTACCGAGGGCTGGGGCATAACTCCTTTACAGGCATTGGCACAATAATGGGAGAGGCTCACCTCAGGAGCTGGAAGGCTTGTGAGGGATGATGAGAAAGGAAAGAAAAGGGCCAGCACCTGTGAGACAGCACTTACAGAATATGTGAAAACTGGCAGGGAAATACTTAGAAGTTGTAGAATTGCAACCGAAGCAGAGTTTTACTAAATAAAATTCATAAATATTTAGTGGCCTAGTTTTGAAGGAGACAAGCATTGTTTCATGTAGTTCAAAAAGTAGGTTCCTATATTTATTATTTTACCATAAATTACATGTTACAAATAAATTCATATATAATTAAATATTGTTATAGGGTAGTTTTTGACTATTCAGTTGCCAAATAGCTTGGGGAATACAAAAGAAATTGTTAAGTCAGTTATTTTTATTGTCACCCACAGGAGCCTGTTGAGGTAGCCTATATGGTCAGCTTTGAAACAGGGTCTTTTTCAGGGGGCACACTGTAGAAGTTATTATTGTTGCGATTCTTTTCACTTGTTTGTTTGTTTGATTTTTTCCTCTGCTGATGTTTCTATTTTTTTTTGTAATTTTGCCTTTTTTTTTTTTTTAAACTTAATAATGGTAGAGGACTCGATTGTTTTTGCAGTGCTTTACTTTTTTATGAGCATCCACATACTGTGGGTATGTTTTATTCGTGTCTGAATTATTTTCCTTACCAAAATGTCAAAAACTTTGTGGGCACTTCAAGCTTAGTGTGCTCACTGTACTACAAATTTAATTTCCTTCCAGCTATAATTATTACAAGCTGGGTGTTTTTCCTCTTCCTAATTTATCTAGAACCGTAGGAGAAAAAACAGGCTGGAAGGAAGACATAAGATGCCACATAGCTAAAGTGTATCTGTATAGGCTTTGTTTATCTTGCAGGTTCACAATACACAGGATCTATGACTGAACACAGATTTCTTGCATACTGGTTTGATTTTTACTTTCCCACTCTTTAAAAAACATTTCAGATTTTGGAAAAATGTACAACTAAAGATGATTTGACATTAAGATGGATTTGCTTCTAAATCTTGAAAAGCCCATCCTGAATCTTGAAATAGGGAAAAGCATAAGAAAGATTAGGCTCTGTATGCTGCTGATCAGTACATGTATTCAATGTGCTAAGACAGGATTCTACTCATATAAATCTAATTTTGTGGAAACATGCTTAGGCCCTCCTGGTTTGCAGTGTTTTTCATTGATAAACTTATTTTTTTCTGCTTTTTGTCTATACTGGAGAGCACGTCATGGTTGTTCAGGACAAATGAAGAAGTTGTCCTCTTGATATTTTTCTGATAAATTGTTTATGAATCATCCAGGTAATCTACAAAACAAAATTAAAGGTGAGAAAATGAGAATATTTCTTCTACTGCTGAAAGAAGGCAAAGTGAATTTTAGCCATGTTGTGTTCTGAAAAGATTGTTAATGTTTCCTCTAGGGCTGCTATAACTAAATACTATTTCAGCATAAAGCACTGTAGACAGGTTACTGGTCTAAGACAATTAGAGAGACTATGCCATTATTTAGATAAATATGTAAGGTACATTATCTAGGTCAATACTCTGACTGACAGCAGCAGTGGGATTACTGGCAATGGCAATACCTCAGGCTGTGAGCTGCTACTATAAATAATATGGCTTTTCTGTTTGGAAGCATGCATTCAATTGACTTCTAGATTGTAGCTATAAGAAATGCATAACTCTTTTAGACTTTCTGCATGGAGTCCTAAAGAAATGTGAAATACTATTACTGAAGTAATGCCAAAATTGTTTTCTTCTCTAGCGTACCAAACATAGGATTTTCCCAACTGAATGTGCATTTTTGCATTTAAAAGCATGGTATTTTTTTACAGCAATTCAGAAGGGTGTCCTGTAATAAAAAATGTTGGGGGAGGGTGGTGGGGGGCATCAATTAGTGAGAAAAGATGAAAACTTAGCTGAAATTTTAAATTATAAGATCCTATTTTCAGTTTGCTTAAGACTTTGTTAGCTTTTAAATATTAATATTTTTTATGGCTACACATCTGTTTTGAGCTGAATAGTTTCCAAAATATTTGTGAGTATAATTTCACTGTTACAAGAATGTTAAAGTATTGTCTTGCCAACATGAAACAGACATCTAAAGGTTTTAAGTCCCTAAGTCTCTTGACAAGCTCCCATCCTGTGAAATGGCATGGAAATCTGTTAGAGGGGGAGTGGAGCAGTCAAGTTAACTGGAATTTACATTTGCCCCAACTCGGCTGGTTTTAAGACTTTGAAATCTTATTTTACAAATATTCACTACAGACTTTGAAAAACTTAAGCAACTTGGCTCTCTAATTAGGTATTGCACCTTCAGTAAGTGTGTCTCAGTCAGGGTATATTGGGGCTGGCTGAGATGGATGTCATTTTCCCATAGCAGCCCTCACAGTGCTGTGCTTTGCATTGGTAGCCAAAAGGATGTTGATAACACACCAGTGTTTTGGCTACTTCTGGGCACAGCATCAGTGCTGTAACATTCCTTCCCCAGCTGATGGCAAGTTCCTGGGAGGGGACATGAGTAGGCCAGCTGACCAAACTGACCAAAGGAATATTCCGTAACATATGATGTCAGCTCAGATATAAAAGCTAAGGAAAGGAACAGAGAGGGTGGCATTTGTTGTTTCTGATGGCTGCCTGCTAAGAAACTATTGCATGTACTGAAGTCCTGCTTCTCAGGAATTGACCAGACATCGCTGCCGATGGGAAGTAGAAAATAGATCGTTATATTTCACTTCGCTTTTGGATGTGCAAGCTTTTGCTTCACCTTAGTAAACTGCTTATCCCAGTTCAAGAGTTCTTTTCTATCTTACCCTCTCTCCCCTTTACAGCTGGGAAGGGAAGTGATAGAGCAGTTGACGTGGCACTTGGCATCCAGCCGAGGTTAGCTCACCACACAGGACCCTTGGGGCAGTCTGGTCATTGCCATGCCTTTCTGTTGTTATCAAACTGCCTCTGAAGATAATATACCTCATAGCAGAAATGCACACATCACCTCCTGTTGGCACATACCAAGGATAAAAACCTACAGCTGTTTATGTGCTGACACATATCATGTTGGTTGTTACATAGGCCTCTTGAGTTGTCATTAGTCACAGTGTTGGAAGTTGTTTGCTTCATACTCCTTAAAAGAAAAACATCTAGACTTAGGACATTGTACAAAGAAAAGGTGCATAAGTGTTAACTCCATTAAATCAAATGCATAAAATGAGGAAATGTGGTTAAAAATAAAATGAAGACTGAGTTAGCCTGGATGACCTTAAGTTGCCCCTCTCATGCGAATGCTTTATGATACAATTTTAATTGCATATTTTCAAACTGTCATTTCATAAGATTTCTGTTTCTTTCAGCATATATATTAAATAGTGCTTGGAGAGGAATTATAGCTATATAAGAAATGAGACAGAAATCTGTCATTCCTCTATCTCATTTACTGTAGACATTAGTACTTAGTGAATGTGCACCTGCAGGAAGATAACCAAATTAAGGTACATACACTGTAAATTATCTTGTATTTTAAATTGGAAAGTAAAAGGTACTATTAGCTATTATTTATGCAAAAAGACTCTACTTATTAGAAACTGACAAGTTATAATTCTTAGCATGTAGATCTAGGAGTTGACTCAGCTGAATTAACCTTGTAGGTATTATTTTATTTTTCTTAAGTCAGCTTCTTCATTACTTATTAAGGAAAATTAAAGCTACGCCCACTGGGAAACAGATCACGATTATGTGAACAAACATTAAATCCAGATTGTTTGCAGATTGGCACTTGGGCACTTGTCTGCTGTCAAGTATGTTGCAAGTTTGGTTTCCTTTGCACTAAAAGTATCAAACGGGAAAAAAAATTAGTGCTAGATGTGAGGTGCAATTTTTAGGCTGAAACATTAAAAAGGCTGTTGAGGAAAGTAGCAGTCAGTATGGGAATTCTAGTTCAGAAATCATTTACAAAGTCAGTGTTGCATGCCTAGAAGTTATGAAAATTGGGCCCATTTTGCTGTAAATATCTAAGGTTGCACAAATTAAAATAAGAACCATACCTTTGTGAATATAAGGGTAATATGCCCTAAGGAAAGCAATACATACTGTTGTGGAGACCTGAACTACACAACCTACATTTAAAGAGGAATAAACCAATAGTGAAGGGAATAGTCAGTGCACAGCCAGTGCAGATGGAAACATGCTTTGCTTAATGATCCTTACAAAAAGTGAGAGAAGAACAATAAAAGAAATAAACTACAGCATGATATAAGGTATAAGAAAGCTTAGTGAATGCAGTGATCACTGTACTTATTCAGTGAAGCATGATATGATCTTAATGTGCAATGAATAATTTTACAAGATCAATTTGTTAAAAGTCAAGTTGATGTTTTTTGAACATCCCAATTTACTGAATCAAGTGGATATGTGATGTTGAAAATATTTGGGACAGCTCACCCCAACTGGCCAAAGGGATATTCCATATCTCAGAACATTATGCTCAGTATATAAACTGGAGGAAGTTGATGGGAGTGGCTGATCTGTGCTCAGAGAGGGGCTGGGCATTTCTCAGAGGCTGGTTAGCAATTGTATTGTGAATTGTTTGTTTTCTTCTTGGGTTTTATTACTTTCTTTCTGTTATGTTCCTTTTCATCATTTTCTTATTTTTGTTGTTGTTGTTAATTTCAATTATTAAGCTGTTCTTATATCAATGCATGTGCTTTACTTTTCTCTGATTCTTCTCGTTCAGTCAGGGTTGGGGGTCATGGGGAGTGACTGAGTGAGCAGCTCCATGGTACTTGGTTCCCAACCAGGGTAAGCAATAATAAATAAATAAATAACAAAATGAAACTTTGTGGCCTTGCATGACAAATATTTCTTTGCTGAACAAATTTCAATCTTCTGAAAACACTTATTTTAATGATACCTCTGTTTTGCAGAAAAAAGTCATAATTGAGGAACTTGAAACATATTCAGTACCTTACTTAAAAATCTCCTCCTACGAAATGGAAAGAGAAAGCTTGAACTCAATAGCAAGCAGAGAAGAGACAATGCATTCCCAGTTTTTCTGCATCTTTCCAAGGGCATTATTATTTGAAATATATTCAAAGAGAAAATATAAAATTGGGATGTGATACTTTTAAAATTCAAAACAGTTCCATAGATGATATGGACCTACTAATCTTGCAGGTCTCATTTCTCCAGCACCCTTGGTTTCAGCCTAATCCAAAATGCTATGAATAGGTTATTTTGCTGACACTTTGGCAGAAAACAATGAAGAGTCCCCAAGAGAGTAGACAGAGACTGGAATTTTTGGGGTAGCTTCTGGAAATTTGCATGACAGTAAGTAATGGTCTGATTAGATATCCCTATGCTTTTTATGATCTCTGGTCCAACATTTTCACTTGTTGCTTCTATTTTAAATATTTATTTTCCAGAATAAAATGCCTGCTGTACAAGGAATTTGATAATAATAAATAAACCAAAGAATTACTCTAAATAAAAATCTTGTGCTCTAGAAAATGAAAAAGGCCTTTACTAAAAGTCAAGATTGAGGGCTGTGCACAATTACTAACTTGCACAGAAAGGAAAGCACACTTGTTCTGAGCTTGACATTCCAGAGAGGGGAATAGTTTTGGGCTGATGGCAACAGAGATGATTGTAGCTACTCAGAATTGTTACATCTTGGAACTAGGCTCAATTTGGCATAAATCCATCCTGGATCCTCTGTGTAAATCTGTTGAACATATTACTCTCATATGGATCCAACCACCTTACAAAAAAGCATAAAAAAGCTTGAGCAACATCTCAGAGGTACCTGTTGCCCTGTTGTAGGCACCTAAACATTCTGTGAGTATGCAAAACTGTTTGTGTATGTATGTCTAAGAGGAGTATAAGAGAATTAGGTTGTTTGAAATGAAATGGATAGTAGAACATCAGAAACTCCTTTTGTCAAACCAGTCACTAAGAACTGCCAAAATGATAAATATAGATCTGCTCTTCAAAAAACAGATAAGTGAGTCTTCAGGAGAGTAGTCCATTTCCATCCAAAACTTGAAATTATATTCTTCTTTCAATAATTGGGTGTCTTGGAAGATCTGATCCTAGATATGAAAAGGTACTAATTTTAATTTACTTATTAAGGCACCTTGTGGTTTATGGAGTGTGAGCAATCATCCAGAATGGAGCTGCAATTCTTATGTTATGGGCTATTCCATATCTGGAAAGCAGCTACTCTGTAACACCTATCCTGAATGTCTGCCATCTAAAAGTTGGCATCTGAGATATAAAAATAGCCTTTGGTTTAAGCAGAAGGTGTGAATATGATGATGTAATAATATTATATAGAGGTTATAGCATTAAAAACAGGCATTGTCCTAGTTACTTTCTCAATGGCTTGGAAATATTTAAATTTTAAGAAAGGTTGTTTTTCTTCTCTTTTGAGAAACCATGAGGAAATTAGACAAAAATTTCATTGTAACCTTTGATGAATAAACTTTTAAAATCTGTTCAAACTGGGAGGAACTGCAGGAAGATATTTCAGCCAACTAAAATTTGAAAAAACTCTTTGCAGTAATTTTAAGACGGTATGTATAAGATGCCAAAAAATCTTCTTAGAGAGGCAGATATTTTAGAGGAATAAGTTTTGACTCAGGAACATTATACTGCAAAAAACCATAGTCTAGACTAAGTGGGAATTTTAGTTAAAATGAAAAACAAATGAAATGAAACAAATGAAAAGACGGGATGTACATGGGCCTCTTTCAGCAGGGAAGAGATTCAGCAAAGATAATTCTGCACTTCAGAAATCTCAACAACTCCTCAGAAGCCCACAGCCTCTTAAAATTAAGAAGAAAGCAAAATAAAGAAGAGGTTACTGTGAAAAAAAAAAAAAACCACAAAAACAAACAAACAAAAAAAAAACAAAAACACCAAAAACCCAAGATATAGCAGTGATACAAGATGCTTTATGACCAGTACTCAATACCATCTGCATGCACAGACACCTAGAAGCACCAGTGATATTGAACTGAAATTTATTTAATAAGTGAACTGCAAGTTAGGAAGATGAAAAATGTGTGTATTTAAAATGCATCTATTTAGACTAAAAAAATTGAATATATTTTATTATTCACATTTTAATGGTAGAAGTTATAACAAACTATAAAGAGAAAACATAAAAAAGGAATAGGAATTAACCTTACAGTAGTATTTAGACTATTAAAATATTCATATAGGAATAGAGGAATTAATTAATTTAGCTTATATAAAGTATTTTGTAAAGTTCAGTGGCATATTGCATTTTGAACATAAAGAATAAAACCCCTTTCCTTCCTGAAAACCAATAGAAAAGAATTAAGAAATTATGTATTTATAAAGCTTCCTACAACTACAAAACTGAAAGCAAAAAAAAAATCTCTCTCTTAAATTTACCTTAAATTGCTTTTGTTACCACAGTAAGTGTTGTCTTCTGAGGGTGTTTCCAGTAAGAATTTATTTTCAGAAGTACAGAGAGTAGCTTAGTTGAGGCAGGTCCCTTGAGGCAAGATGGATTACTCACCTTTTTAAACACCTTGACATACTTGTCTAGACTGGAAATTTTAGAATAATAAATCCTCACTATTTTTCTAGTATAATCTGAATCTGGCACAAAAATACCATATTTTGTTTGCAAACAGTGGTGCCTAAAGAAAGTAGTGCACCACTGCACCTTGTCTAGAATCCTCACAGCATGGCATCCAAGAGGTAGAGTTCATTTATGTCTCTACAGTTAATAAAATGTTAGTTTGTTCACACTACTAGCCTTTTTGGTGATTACAGACAAATTTATAGAGAGAGCCTTGAGATAGAAAAGCCCTTTATGTTCATAAATAGGACATAATTCTGTAATGACCAATCACCCTCTGCTTCACAGTCTTTGCCTGTGTTCTGGATCAGGGATCTTTGGCATTTTGCTCCAGCTTTTGGGTGGAAATTCAGGTTGTTTCCACTTGGGTTGACACTTGGCCAATATTTATATTTAGGGCTATGTTTAATTCTTATTCAAGAAAAAGAGAAGTCTAAGAAAATTTCTTTTTATTTGATGTTGTGTGGAACTTATATATTCAAAAGTATTAGTGATAGCGTCTACTTACTCTCTTTTGCAGATAATCTTGAACATACCTGGATAGCCTTGACAGGATGCAGACTAATGAGACTGACAACATGCTTTCCAGAATGTTGCTAACCCGTGCTCCATGAGCATCTATATACCATTGTAAAATTTTAAAAGAAAGCACCACAAAATCAAATTCTCAATATGTAAGCCCTATCATGCAATGTCTAAGTTCTGTCCTCCCAGCAATAAATTTGAGCTGTCACAGATGCAATTACCACATAAAGGTTAGAACATCAGTGATAGAAAAAGTAACTAAGGGCTTGTTCTTCAGCCTAAGAGACTTGAGAGTACAAAGAATTCAAGTATCCAGATTGTTATTAAATTTGTCTGTAATATATAATGTCTTGTTCAAGCAGAAACAAAGGATTTCTTTTCTTATATATAACAAATAAATAGTGTTGTAAGTATTCAGACTGGTTTTTGTTTAGTCATTGGAAATCAAATTATTTGCCATTGTAAGATTAGGAAAATATGTTACAAATAAAATGTTTGCACTTCATGAAAATTAACTTTCAACATTTTTTTTTTCTTTCTTAAAGAATCACTACTCTGAGTTATAAAAATGTAACTCCTTCATTTTTAATTTTTTTTTTTTTAAATAATACTGACCCTATCTAATTCAAGGGAGATAGAGGCTCCTGTTTGATCCAGATCTAACTGGAAATAAAGTAAACCTTCACAGTGGATTTGCTAGGCTGAAAATTTAAACAATTTGATTTGACAACAGGTAAAATGTATGATCGTCATATTTTCTTTCTTACATTTATCATCTGTCTAATACCTAATATGTAACATGTAGCTGCTGTAATGGTTGAGATACAAGGTGTCTTAATCACAAATAGGCTCTCCCTATAATGAATTATAATGATTTTTTTAGAAAGTATTTTTCTTAAGTATGTTCTATCACTTTCACAGACAATGGCACACTTTACTCTGAGAGGTTTGCTTTCCATGCCTTTTCTCTAGAATCATCCTACATGCATTACCATTTTCTTTAATGCTGCAACAGAATGGACAAATCTTACCTAATACACTGAAATTGGAGAAGATTTACTGCAATTTTTGTTGTTTATGCATACACTAAACCAAACATTTTTGCTCTGCTGAATTCAGTCTTTTTCAATGCACAGGTTGGTCAGGATTTTGATTTGCAGTCTAATAGCAACAATATCTAATGGGTTTCCTTATCAACCTTTTTGTACTTATACAATCAGCAATGTTCCCTGAAATGTTGGAAGGAATTAAATTTTTGATCTCTGCGGTTATGACTTTTGGCCAAGAAAATTTTCTTTCTGGCAGAGAAAAGTGTCTATATCTATTCCAGGGTTGGTTAACCTATATAATGTGTAGCAGAAGTGGGAAAATTTCCCTGTGTCTCTCTGGTTATTAATGAAGAACAAATCCTCTTATACTGTCAACAACACTTTGCTAGGATCAAAGTCAAATTTGTGACTGACCATCTGACTCTGTGCATATGTATTTCACATAGTTTGTGCCTTACTGATCCATCCAATCTCACTTTGAATCAGAATAATTAACCACATCAAGACAATTTGACCTAGCCAAACCCAAGACTTTTTCTGTTGACCTTAATAGAGATGGGAGTTCTGTTGGTCCTATTTTCAAAGAGTAGTTTTTTGCTCCCTTGGATCACTCAGTAATTTTTATTTGAGTATGTAAAAGATTATATTTATTCAGGTTTTTAAGATGCTGTCATAACTTTGCTCTATAAAATTTATCTTTTGCATTATGCAGTGAGAGGTGTTTTCAAGCTGCTGACTAACAGTGCATTATATTACTATTAGAGCAGTTTCACTGTAGATTCACTTCACTATAGAAAAGATTCTATTCAGCTACAGGTTTTCAACCTTTGTTTTGAAGTATGAAATAAAAAATAGACCTTTCTTATGAAGATAAATGCTTTATTTGTGTAAGACTTTAGTCCAATAGCATTGAATGCATGATAGAAGAAGCAGAGAATTGTCAGGCTCTCAGTGATGCTTATACAATGCCACATTAAAGCTTGCACTTGCTTATAACCACCATCTCAGGTGTTTTACACAGTATGATCTCTGAAAACTTAGAAGAGCTTAAGTCAGGAAATCAGTTTAACAGTATTACTCTAACTAGTCAATTCCTTTTATTGTTTATGAAAGTGAAAGTAAAAGTAAAGAGAATTATGAATGAGCAATAACATATTATTTATATTTAATGTGTTGAATGACAAACAGCTATAGGCAAATAGAATTAATGAGATTGATTTTTGCATGCTATGTCAATTAAAGCTGGAACTACTACGCCTGGATATGAGTTTTCTCAATCAAGGTATCACTATAAAATAAAATATTGATAAATTAGTGCTTGCTTGTAACCTAAAATGCTCCATCTAAACTAAGCAGAATTATAAAGTTGTAAATATGAATTATTGCGGCAGCTGATGGGGAATGCTCTCCGCCCCTGTCCTATCCTCACGTGGTCCCTCGGGTCCCGAGATGCTGGAGAAAGGACCACACACACGCAGGCGAGGCAGGAAGCAAAGAGGATTTTATTCACAGGGACCTCGGTTTTATAGGGGTCTGTGGAGGGGGAAATGATGTCACATCCGGGACAAGGGACCAGGGGCAGGGAAAGGGTTACAGCAAGGGACAGAGGACAGGGGAGGGGTTCTCACAGAAACTTGCTTGACCAGTTTCTCGCATACTAATGAAGGTGCTACCAGTATTTTGGGAGCAGACAGACAGCCAGGGAAAAACTATTTTACAATGGAATAAAAGCATGACTTTAAAACATTATAGTGACCTATATCATCTTCTGAGGCTGATTGCCACAAATTATATTTCCTTTTTTTTCCCCCCTAAAGATAACTTAAAGCTATGTTCAAGCATATGATACAGAAAATGCAGGAAAGAGGAAAGATGCAATCTGTTCTCCATGCCTGCAGTAGTCAAAACCAGTTTTAATGGACTTAAATTCTATGAGGAGTATTCATATAAAACATTAAAAAGCACTTCCTTCTGAAGCAGTAGAATAGCTTGCTTCAGTTCACCATCATCGGTGATCCTTGAGAAAAGGCTAGACAGACTTCCAGCCTGACAGAATCAGCTGGGTAAGAATGAACCTAAACCGTCATTTGTCTGAAAATGTCGACATTTAGAACATCACCCAGATCCAATTGTCTAATATGCTGGGGAGAGGAAGCCTCTCAATAGCAAAGATTTTCCCTCCATTTCAGAGAAAAGGAACAAAACTGATTCATAACCCTCTTCTAGAGTCAGACTTCTATTAAAAATGCAGCTCTGTGTAAATAAAAATCAGTACCACATTAAGCAATTGAAGTTTAAAAAAGACTGAGAGGTAGGCTAAAACAAAAAAAAAAAAAAAGTTTTTTGTTGTGGGTCTTGATCCACTTGTCTTATAGGCAAGTTAAAAAACCCATTTTTCCTTTAAATTTGACTGAATTCTTGGTATGATGAAAAAAGAGCAGGGAGCCCCAGAGAATGGGAAATATGGAAGAGCTGCTTTCTATGAGAAAATGGGAGCTGCTGGTGACCGTACTAGCTGAGAATTTTCATCTCAAGGCTGTCAGAATGCTGCGTCCAAGTAGCCCTAAATACCTTCAGAAGTTATAAGGGGGAAAAAAATTCAGCAGAGATGACTTTTTTTTCTTTTACTCCATGGAAAAAAGAAAAACGTTCATTCAGCATAGACTTTTTTCATGTTTATTTTACCTCAAAGGCAGATCAAAGGTTAGTCAAATTAGTTTTATGATAACTCAGGCAAGACACCAACATTTACTTTCACAGTTAAACACAAACTGTTTGACCTTGGGCAACCTTCCATACATCAGAGGAGAGGGTTCAGAGAGACATTACAGCCTATTCACTGTACTGTCTGGCATTAGGCACCCTGGCTGTCAACAGAACGATATGACAGGGATCAGATCAAACAAGTAATGCAGTTAATGAGGCATATCTCAGGAACTTGCCGAGAAAGTTAGCCTGTGAGTGATATGGGTACTTTGTCATGGATTAATAGAATATTAATCAATGCTAGGTACATTTTCATATACTAGTGACAGAAGGATTAGGCTGCATGGGAGTGTTAAAGCTTTAAGTACCTTTGACAGTGTGGAGTCTAGCTTTGCTTTTGTTTCAAGCAAAATGAATAAATCTAAATATCCTGCAGTCAATGGTTATAATTTTGAATTGTTTCCTCAGCTATCTTACGGAGACTTGGTTAAAGAGCAAATCTACTGTCAAGACTTCAAAAGGAACACCTACACTATATAATTCTAAGTCAGTTTTCTTCTATCTTCACATTTTAACCTCTTCAAGGATGGGCCATGAGATACATCTCCATGTTTTCAAAATAGGAGTATAGAGTTGCTAGACCTCGATCAACAATTAATGGGGTCACAGTCAATTGTTTCCGTGATGGTTGAAGTATCTCAAGAAAATCCTGGTAACTGGTTTTAAAAATTGAAAAAATAACTTTGATAATAAAGTACTTTCTGAAGAAAAAATATTATTTAAGTATATGAAAGTTGTTGTTGTTCATGGGAGCTATCTAGACAATTCTGAAAATTCATGTAAAAAGTTATTGCCACTGTAATAACTGTGTTTTTCAGCTGTTCGTTCCATTCAATGGTACGTTAGAAATCTATAACGAAACAACACATGCAGTCTCATAGACTGTTTTTTTGTTTTACTTTTTTTGCTGATAAGCATAGTGATGTTGAAATTTCAGGAGCAGTGGGACTTCTGACAGTGAGGAGAGATGATTTCACTGAAAACATTAGAATTTTGAATACAATTAAAACACACTCAAGAGAAGCTACTGGTATTTCTATGGCCCAGATTGTGTTTGCTAGATGAGGCACTGGATTCTTTTATGACACTGAAGCTCCCCATAAAAGCACTTGACACACATCCTAAAGTTAAGACAGGCAAGTAGCATAGGATTTGCAAACAACATCAAGGAAATGGGAAATATATTGATGTAATATCACCTGTTACTTCCAGAAATGGATACAGGCTATTGGAGGTGTGGGACAAAAGAAAAAAAAAAAGGGGATATTCTTAGAAAGTATATTAACTCCTTGATGAATCCCAATTAATTTTTAAATATGTGTAATTGTCTATTTATGTACTCTATTTTTAAAAATGGAACTTACAGCAATTCTAACACGAACTTTCAGGTCACTGGTATGCTTTGTAACTTCTTCTGTGTATTCAAATTTATATTTTTTCTTTATGTCTCTGTTTTGGCATGCTTCTGCAGATCTTGTCCCATTTATTCTTCCTCTTTCCAGCTCCCAAAAGCAAGCTTCAAGTTCAGTTTCTGCTGGAAATATCTACTGGGAGATTTGCCTGGGCTAAATATTAGAGCTACAAATTAAGTATGTATACAGTGTATGCAGGTAAAAATATATTCATACTTATCCAGCTGAGGTTCAAAATCAAAGATTAGAGATCAGAATATTTCTAAGGAAATTGTATAGGTCTCTGGAACCTCAGATTTAGCATTATGAGTTGTAATCCAGCTGTCTTTGCTTTCATTTTGAACCATTTTACTATGCACCTGTTTCTTCCTGATTGCATTTTATGGCTAGAAAATGAAGAATGTTCTTTTAAACTACTTTTGTAGTGGATTGACAGCTCAGTGCAAAGTTTGCAGGACATGAGTAATGGCAAAATACACAATGAAATGAACTTGCCTGGAACTACTGTAGAGATAATATAAAGAAATTAATAATAAGCATATTGTAGACTATACAGATTGTTGAAAACAGAACTACTTTGCAAAATATTGTGGAGATTTCTCAGGGACAGAAAAGCATTCCAAAATATCCTATTTCAACTATTCAAGAAGATTTTTTCCACTTCAAAGTCATTTTTTTTTTTTAAAGTATTAAATAAAACTGAAACAAAAGGTAAAAAAATACAATTTTTCAGAAAAATATTTTTTAAGATGTTGCATCTTCTTAGGAAACTTACTTTCAGAATTCTCTTTTTCATTTAACAGAATGTCTACCCAAACTAATTGCTCACAGTCTTTTTCAAAGACACTCAGAGCATTTTTATGGGATTTCTGAGAAATTATTTTTGAGCTCAGTATCTGACGTTTGACACTGAACAGGCTTCCCAGCAACTGGCTATATCTAACCTAGCCAACCTGAATTCACTTAGCAATATTGGTGGGTCTTGTGTTGACAGCTGGTTAGATAACTTTTTCCAGGTTAATTCAATTTAATCTCATCAATATTTTTACTTACTGCTGAAAATACCTTTTGCCACCATCAATTTTTTACTCTTAGGGCTGCTTTATGCTTTATGCTTACTGGTATTCACAGTGATGAATTGTTTTTCATTTTATTTATTTGGATGGAATGGATCTAGATGAAGAAATAAATGATGATTTGTATGTCTCGTGAAGAAATAATTATGCTGCCTTGAGACTGAACCACGTAGCCCTTTCTAACAGCTTCATGATAAAACTTAGAGATCAAGCAGCAGCTTGGAAGTAAAAGCTGATGTATGGTCATTATTAAGATTTCTACTAAAATAGCTATAAATGTATGGAATAAGTTCCTAGAATACTGTAAGTTAGAATATGAATACATTTGAAGGATAAGCTGACATAAAGATATGAGTAAAGTACCTGGTCTGAAGGGCAGATTTAGGAATTATCACTGAGATGGAAAGAAATAGAAAAAGCAAACAAATTTAGAAGAAAAGGGTGCAGAACTCTGTGAGTTTTTATAATTTTATTTATTATTCTACTGCGTTTTGTTTTGCGACTTACTTTCTGATCTTCCAATATTCCTGTTGTGAACCACCTGTAAAGAACCAACAAGTAATTCTGATAAATCCCAGCATTCCTGATGCTTTATCCACCTAATGCTCCCTCTTTTGCCATGTTTTTCTCTAACTATTGTCTGATGTCAGTGTAGCTCAGATACCTCTCCAGGACTTGTGTTCAGTCTAATCCAGTGACTGACAAACATGCAGATTCATGCAGCTGCATATACTTATGTCCCCCTAAATTCTGGGAGCTTTAAAGAAAAAAGAATAGCTCTCCCAGTCACATAGAGACTGCTTCTTTGGTTTTGATTAATGCAGAATGAGTAAGGCAACAGCCCTGAAGAATGAGAGGAAAACAAATGCCAATGAGGGGAAACAATAGATGATTCAAAGGATTCTGAGGAGGGACCATTATAGAAATTATTTGAGTTAGGGCTTAATTTTCTCAGTAATATTCCTGAATTCATTCTCAGAGATCCTAAAGTCAGGTTCAGGTGTAATATGAAAATACAATGGCTATTAAAAGGGGCAGATACAGAATTTCTTATGGAGAACTGAGGAAGGATCCAAAATACACCATTATTTATTTTGATCACAGAGTGTTGGTATGGATTTCTATATAAACTTATCAGGTTTTTTTTTTTTCTTGGAGAAGGTCTTGAGATGAAACATGTCGGTCTTCTGGCTCCCTACTATTCACATCTGTTAACACAAAGGAACAAAACTAATCATAAAGATTACCTTGACCAGTGCTCTGGCTTTTTTTTTTTTCTGTGACTAGATATGACAGAACAACAAGGTTCAACATCAGCTGTCAGAATACTCCTAGGGAAATATTACTTAAGTGTCAAGAGGAGGGTATTGTATATGTTATTTCTGATGACTGCTGCAACTGGGAAATGTTCAAACTGGCTGCCCCTTGTCCCCTGCGACAGCTTCTGTCCATTGAAAAGTATAGTAACTCCTTGAAAGAACAAAAATCCACTAGGGAAGAAGTAAGTGACATCCTTTATCTAAAAGATCTGGCTGTGTTTTTAGAAGGTCTTCCCATTAAGGTGTCTTCCCCGTCAATAAAAATCCCACTGATTATTTTGGTTGATTTTAAAACTGTCTACCTTTGGATTCAGGGAGAAAAAAATTACAAGTATGTTACTCCTGGAAGACACACAGGGTTATGTTCTTTGTAAAGAGGAATTGAGACAGGCTATCTTTATAGGCAGTCTCAATTCCTACAGTTTAACAAAATTCCATATACAGTCCTGAAGAAATGTGACTCTGGGGCTCTACCTATGTAACATTCTGGGGCACAGATTTGGTCCACTTGGTGGCAACAGTGAATGTGGCACCAGACACGCTCTTCTTGATATGGGTAATGAGCAATGCTTTTAAGAATACAGATGTGGATAATAACAGAAGAAACACTTTTCTGCTCATTGTGCTACGTACCAACGTCTTTATGTTCTGTCTGTTTGGCATTAAAGGCAGTATAGTCATTTATCTGAGCCATGTATTTGGCCTTGACTCTACTGTAGCTCTAAGAGATGATTTAACTTTTGGGTTTTGCTACCATTTGCTAAACAAATACAAATGAGATTTTGCCCTTCATAACCTATATCAACCTTATATTGTGAAGAGTCTTTCTACACCTTTCTGTCAGTCTGATTTCGCTGCTTCAGTGATGGTTGTTTAAAAAGTTTCTTCTCCCTTGGAGGAAAAGAGAACATACCCATACTGCCCCAGCAGGGAAGGGAACATAGTAGTCACACTGCCCAGTTTGATGCTAATGACATGAGCTTTTAGGGCTCAAAGTGGGATGTCTAGGAAGGGTGGAAATTACAGGAGGACGAGAGCAACAGGCAAGAGTGGCAGGCTGAGTAATTTGTCGGTAGATACATCTATTTGTCTATAGACAGTAAAACTTTGAGCATCCTGAATGGTTGTGATGGACTACAGAGACATTGGCAAATTACGTCTGATCGATTAGATACGAGGAGCCAGGACCATGCTACTTAGTACTCTCATTTGTCCTAATTTCCTCTTTAGCATTTATTTTTTAATGGAAAAGATCAGATATTATTTTCATGGTAACATTATATTGTGCTAGCTTTATATTGCATATTATCTTGGGCTAATACTATGTTACATTATTATATGTCACAGTAATATCCAGAGCAGCAATAATAAAGTGACCAGAATTCAAATAATTTTATGAAACAACTTCACATTTTCTCAATGGATTCTGACTTATATCCACCTTATACTTTCAAGAAGGGAAGTATTTTGGATCTTAAAATGTTAGAATTGCCATGCAATGCTTGTGGTGGGGGTTGGTGTGGTGAGGCACAGAATCTCTTATAGCAGGAAGGGAATTGGTGGTATAGGTGCTTAACCCTGGGTTTTAAAACTTTAGTCCTTAAATAAAGCTGAACTCTGAACACAGCACTGGCATATAGGAAATTCAGAGGACGATAGAAGACACTTCAGCAATGTATCGTAGATAAATTCATTTGTCACAGTGTGGATGGAGTATTTGTATATTATAGTTGCAATTGTCCTCCTTCTTTAAAGAAATGGCTTTGAAGAAGGTGTTTTTAGTCATCCACTGTGGCTGTGGAATGAACATTTTGTTTATCACTATCCACTGGCCACAAGAAAAAAAGAAGAAACAGGAAAAATAATATTATGTCCTTCTATACAGCTTTATGTATTTGTTTTGTCTTTTCTCGCATGATTTTCACAGCAATACGTAGAAGAAACAGCAACTCTGTGAGGGGTAGCATTAGCTGGGCCTTTTTGCTATAGTCTGGGTTCGCACAGATATATTATTGAGTCCAATGACATTTAGGTTTATGATGCACAGGCTGAACTCTGGGCCATTCTGAAGAACTGCTGCTTTTTCTGATCCCTGTCTTGCACCCTAATCTGCAGTTTGGTAAAATACCATGATGGAGGTGTCTTAATCTGCTGTCTTAATTCTCTTCAGAAATTTTCTGACCCCATTTCTGTTGAAACGAATGAAAATATTTCAAAGGTAATTAGATTGATAGTTTATTTTCTGTAATTTTCTTGCAGCTTTGCTGATGCCATCAGATCTGATAGCACATCCTCCTTTTCTATAATACGTATCAGAGAACTATAGTTCTTCCATTCTTACTGAAGCTAAGTAGAATCTTATCTACATTACTAAACAGGGATCTTTGTGAACTTTGAGTGAACTATAATGAAAATTATTTGCATTACTTGGATTTTCTAGTATCTTTCAATGAGGAAAAATTAGATTGATTTTGACCTGTTATCAAAATACATGCTCTTGCCATGTTCACCAGTCAACTGTTTTATCTTTGCTTTAAAATAATGATGGATTATTTTTGTCCATGACAACGTATGCTACCATTTTAATAATATTTCCTGTAAATTTTATATGCAGGCTGGGATTTTAAGGGCTGATCTTCGGTTTGAAACTTAAAAATTCCACAGTTCTCTCCCAAACATGTAAGTTTAATATTTTTTTCTTTGGCTTTTTCTCACCTCTTCCCTCTAAGCCCCCAGTCTATAGCAGTTTGCCAGATCTGCCAGTTCCCTTATATACTGAAGTAATACCACTGAGATTCATAATAAAAAAACTTTGCACAACTAAGACACCTAATTTAGAATTGAGCCCATTGTCCTGGTTTAGCTGGGATAGAGTTAGTTGTCTTTCTAGTACCTGCTACAGTGCTGTGTTTTGTATTTAGGATGAAAATAATGTTGATAACACACTGATGTTTAAGTTATTGCTGAGTAGCAACTCAGTCAAGGATGCAACACTAAGTCGAGGATGTTTTCACTTCCCACGTTGCCCTGCCAGTGAGGAAGCTGTGAGTGCATAAGAAGCTGAGGGGAGACATAGCCAGGACAGCTGACCCAAACTGACCAAAGAGACATTCTGTATCATATGGTGCCATGCTGAGCAAAAAAATAGGGGAAGGAGGTTGGAAGTGGTGGCCCACTGCTCAGGGACCAGCTGGGCATCAGTCAGCAGGTGATGAACAACTGCAATAGTGCATGACTTGTTTTTTCAATTATTTTATCATTATGAATATTTTCCTTTCCTTTTCTGTCCTATTAAATTCCTTTTATCTCAAGCCACAAGTTTTATGTGTTTTGCTGATTGCCTCCCCCATACCACTGGAGGATGAAGAGCTGTGAATAGCAGTGTGGTACTTAGCCGTCTGAGTGGTTAAACCACAACACCTATTTCCCTAGTCCATTAAAGAAAATCATGCTCATAATCGTACCACAGAGAGGTGAGAGATAATTGGGCTGCAGTGCCCAGTGCATGGATAGCAGCAGTGGAAGCACACAGTGTCAAACCATTTGAGTAGGAGATATGACAGGAAATGAGCTTGAAAACATCACTGATCATTGACAACTATCCTACAGAGCAGTGCTTCTCAGCCTGTGATCCATAGACTCCAGGTTGTTACTCCTACTTTTGAATGTCTGACAAAGAGAGGAATAATTTAATTGTGCTACACAGCAGTCTGTATAAGATGAATTTTCTAAACTCAGCTTTCCTCCATTAAAAAATTCCTCTGGAACCATGAATCACAGAAAGGTTTAAAATTGACCTATACATAATAGATTATAAATAATAATTTACATGCTGAAAATTATGAATGGCATCTGAAATGAGGAACTTTTTCCCCCTTACTTTCATATAGCATTAATTTCAATTGATATCAGAATTACAGTGAGAGTTACTATTTATGCAGGATTTCAGTGGATAATCTTTCAGAATCTGTTCCTCGTCTTTAATTTTTCAGTCCTGCATATGGTGAAATGCAAGTCCTAAGTGAGGTTTGAATTCTTGAAACTCTTTAGACTTGAACTGCAGCATACAGTATATCATTTGGAATATGCGACAATACATTCAATAGTACACAGCAGGTGCTGTTAAAAGTGTGGGTTTTACCATTGAAGTTTGAAAATAAAAACAGACATACATTGCTGACAGGTGGTGATTAAGTCTAGGAAACCACAGAGATTCAGGGGATTTTGCTAATTTTGTCAAACAGTTCTTAGCAGGTAACTTACCTAAAAATTCTACCTCTTTTTGTTTGTTAATATCCCCAATTCCCTGAGCTCATTCTTGAACAAAAATGCTCAAGTGTTTGCTAAATCCACCAAATAATTAAACAATTAAGTTCTTATTCAAAACCTTCTGTAGTTGATAAAAATAATTCCATTATATTACTATGTCTTGAATATAATGCAATTGTCAGCATAACTAACTGTGTAGTCTTATTTTAAGTCAGGGAGTCTCATCGTACACATACATTTTTTCATACTGAGGAAGAAATTCAGACTACACCTAAATAACTCTGCAAATAATTATTTATCTCTAAGAATGAATTGAGCATTTTTTCACCTTGTGGTGCTCAGTAGTCACAGTTACACCTGAACTTATGGTACCTCATTGTTCTCCAAATGAAGGTGCATAAAAGTCCAAATATTCATATTTTTAAATTCAAAATTAACACCTGTGACTGTTCTCTATAATACTGATAACATTTACTACGTCTGTAAGTAATTGTTCCAGTAAACTCAAACCTTACATAGAGCAAAAAGGGAACAAACAAAAAAGTAGCATAAAAACAATCTCAACAAAATGGAGTAGGAAATATATTTCAAAATGTATCAACAGAATTTGCTCATCTTTAGAAAGTATTTCCGGCAGCTACATTACTGTTCATGATCAGAGTATCATAGACTCATTTAATGTCAAAAAGATCTCTAAGATCATCAAGCCCAATTGTTAACCCATCACGACCGCGTTCATCACTAAATCATGTCCCTAAGCACGTATCAACATGCCTTTTGAACCCTTCTGGGATGGTTATTCAACCACTTCCCTGAGGAGCCTGTTCCAATGGCTGACCACCCTTTCAGTGAAGAAAATTTTCCTAATATTTAACCTGAATGTCCCCTGGTGCAACTTGAGACTATTTCCTCTTGTTCTGACACTTGTTAGTGGGAAAAATGAACAAACCTCATCTTGTTACAACTTCCTTTTAGGTAGTTTTAGAGAGCAATAAAGTCCCCTCTCAGCCTTCTTTTCTGCAGGCTAAACAACCCCAGCTCCCTCAGCTGCTCCTCGTAAGACTTGTGCTCCAGAACCTTCCCCAGCTTCACTGCCCTTCTCTGGATATGCTCCAGCACCTCTGTGTCTTTCTTGTAGTGAGGGCTCCAAAGGTGAATACAGGTGCTGCTACATCAGTTTGGACTACAGAGAGACAATCCTGCTGACCACATTATAGCTGATACAGGTCAGGATGCCCCTGGCCTTCTTGGCCACCTGCTGGCTCGTGTTCAGCTGACTGCTGACCAGCCAGGCGGCTTTCCAGCCACGCTGTAGTGCTGCATGAGGTTGTTGTGACACAAGTGGTGGACCTAACACTTTGCCTAGTTGCACTCATATAGTTGGCCTCAACCTATTGGTGATGGTGGCTCCAGGACTGGATCTCAGTAAGGTTTGCTACAGCTGTACTTAAGAGAAAGGCTGTTCTAAGTAATTGTCATCCGTGGGCTATGCTAAAATGATAAAAGAGAGCTGTTCTTTGTCAGCTGGACTGGCCTTACTCAAGTAAGCATCACGTGTTAAGATAATGTGTCCGGCATGTGGTTCAGTGACTTCAACTGTGTCTAACCGTGTGAAAACCAGTGCTGCACTGCAAGGTCTGTTTTTTGCAGGGTTAAAGCAAAATAATACATTTAATGCATTTTTTTCAGCACTTTCTGCTAAGCTTTTCTAATTCTTATGCTTAACTGGATAAATACAGAGGAAATTGTAGGATTTGGAGGTGTTCTGGCAGGTGGTTTTCTGTAGAATAGCATTATTTTGCAGACTCATTTTCTATAATGGAATGTTTGTCCTCCTTTTCATTATACATAAAACAAACCTTTCCCAAATTTGCTACAAATTTACAGCACAACCCTGTACTTATATGCAGTGCTAAATTGCTGTAAAATCAGGTAATATGTGCTAAGTACATATCTTTACTTTGTATAAAATATAAGCTTATGGCATGTACTTATCTTAGTTTCTAAAATACAGTACTTCTTCAAGGGGGAAATAGTTTTTTTGGGCAGATGTTTCATATGTTGATTGTAAAACTAATTGCTGTTGAACTAAGTGCTAAACATTAAAACTTAGCCACACTTTGGACTCTGTCTGTGGTGTTGTTTATGATATTTTTGTTGGAAATTACAGAGGGAATTAATTTCTCTCTTTAGTGCTCACTGTACTAGTTTTCCCTATTAAAAAAAAAAAAAAAAAAAACAAAAAAGAAAAAAAAAATGACTGAACTGTGGATTCAAAGGAAATTACCCTTGTTTTGAGATATCTCAGCCTGGCCTAATTGGTAGGATTCTCATTAGCAGCTGCATTCATGTCTGTGTATGTACTAATTGTGCAGTCTTTGTTCTGTACATGCTGCATTTTCTTTCATTCAGAATGTCCAGACCTAGGAGTTCAAAATTGGTTTTCTCCTCTCAGACAACAACATTAATATTTCAATCAAATTCCTGTTGTTGATTAGTAGTTTCTAACTATGCTGTCTCATAAGAAGTGGTGTGCGTGTTCACACAGGATCCCAGAATGAAACTCTAGGCACAGGAATCTCTCTGCATAATTTCACTTTTGGAAGACTTTAATGTGATGGTTTTATAGGTTGTTGTGAAGAGCCTGGCATGCAGCTTGCTGTGTGATTAGATTTATCTTAGAAATGCTTGGCGTTGTCTCCCCCTGATGATCTTTGCGTTGTGGCAATAGTTGGGCCTTGGACATGATGTTCAGGAAGTGACCATTTCACACTGTGAAAATAGGTTACTTTAAGAGCTCTTACATCAGATGTTCAGAAATTGAGGCTTTAGTCCTTTTGGCCTTAATTTTCAATAGTGCTATGCCAAATTGCTCTGTAGCAGAAAGAGTTACTGAGTTGGGAGACATTAATCTCTGTGTGTATCCATAATAGTACTTCTCTTCTTTGCTACAGTACCATAATTCTTCCATGGAAGACAGAAATTTTTTCAGTATGTTTTTCAGTGCAGCAAATTGACTTAAGTTTTCATCTGGACTTTCTAATAGAAAACCTAGAGAAGTAACCATTCCTCTTTATTTCTTCTTTATTGTTCATTATCTTATAGAATCAAATGGCAATACCTGAAATACTATTTTCTAAAGTGATTCTTGAAAGGTATGACAATACATATTTTAAACAAAGTGGTGGACGAGGGCAATGATTAGGGACAAAGGCTATCTAAAATGGCAATATGGGACATTAGCTTTTGGCAAAAGTGAAGAGTGGCATAAAAATTGATTGATTGAACCTAAAAAAAGGTCAGCAAGATTTAGAAGCAATAAAGATGTGATTAAATACATTTATAGATATTTGCAATAAGGCAAATTTTAAGAACAGGAAAGTCAGCTGTGCATAGTGACTAGAGGTAAGTTTTAAAAATGGTTGTCTCTGTTTTTGTTTAAGTCACCTCCTTAGCTGGTCTTAGCCCACTCTGTGTAGAGAGTGTCTTCCAGAGCGCTGCAACCTCATCTTTTTTTTTTTAAACTTGTCTGTAAATTTCCCTAATACAAATACTACCTCCTAAGGTAGTAAAGGTATAGAAAGTCTTTAAAGTTGGCCATAAGCAAAAGGAGACAATGTTTTATCGCTGAAACAAAAAGAATTTGAGTTGGGTAATGAAAAGATGTGGAACTACCTGCCGCTGTTGAAAGTCAGAAATGGCTCAGCATCAGAAGAGAAAGTCAACACAGAACAAAACAGATTGTGAAGAATAAGGAAGAAAATACAAAATAAATTTTGAGATATTTTTAGGTATCAGAAATACAAGATGATTTGGCAGAGACCTGATACTACTTTCTGCTCAAGAAAGAAGCAATAATATTCTAAATATGGCTTGGGTACTAAATATTTTAGTTACCACTTTCTCCAGAAAAAAAAATAAATGCAGAGAACAGAATAAAAAAAGGAAAATTACATTTTGACAATGATCCACGTGTCCCAGAAGGTAACCTTACACGAAAGACAGATGTGAACACAGAAAGCAGGTGAATCAGGAACACAATTACCTTTTGAGACCTGAGAAAACTGAGATTGAATCTCAGTCAGTAGAGTCAAGTGTACCTGAAAAAACAGTTCCTTCTGACTCACTGAATTTTCATAATTTTCTATAGAAGAAAAAAGAAAATATCTTCAAGTTGTTTTCTATAGCCTTAAGTAGTCAGGACTTTTATTTGCCCCTGTAATTTTCAAATCTGTTTCTTACAATTAGTTCAGCATTGTCTTCCATGAACTAACAATCTCAGTACAAGTTTTATAAATATAATTTATTTTACAAATAAACCAAACAAATACACTTGAATTTTTCTTATATTTTCTCTAGTGAGAAGGAGAAGGAGAAAGAAAATACTTCAAATTCTTTGTTTTTCTTTGCTGTCAGGGAAAAAAAATGCCATATTTGCTGGTTTACTAGTTTGTTCAATTGCAGTAATTTTTATGTTCCCTCATGTTAACTTTCTGAAGTGGTCTGTAATAAATTATATCAGAAAGGCCACTTTTGTGTTCAGATGTTCTGCTCCTTCTGTGGCACTTCTTAAGTCTCTGTCTATGGTTGTCTGTCTAAAATGACTTTGTGAGCTCTCTTTGCTAACAAACTGCAATTTTTAAAGAAACACTGATTGATAAGAAAAGATCATTATGGGACAGTAGGAAAGAAAATAGTGTAATTTAACACGACCTTTTTTTTTTTTTTTTAGCCTGAATGGTCACAAAATATTGTGCTTTCAAATATTTTGGGGAAGAAAACAGAATTTTAAAAAAGGACATTTTTTTGAAGTACTTTACATATTGTAAATGCAAGTAGACTTTCAAAATTAAGTACATTCCTTTCTTTCTGTATACACAATAATTCCTAAGAGTGTGTTCCTCCAACCCCCTTCCATAAAAAGCAAACAAAAAAACTGAAACAATAACAAAAAAAAAAAAAAAAACCCTGACAATTTTATGCAAATATGTCCTCATTTAATACAAAATATCTGGCTTGTAGCCTAATACAGTGTGCAGCAAAAGGGTTATCAAGTTGAATTATCATTTTTCAGACCTCAAGGTTAAAAAGAAATATTTCCTCTGACCATATTTCTTGTTTAAAATCTGCATTGATATAAAATAGAGTGCTACTGCATATATCCATGACTTTGCCATCCCCAAAGTTTAATTATTTTTATGGACACCAATAGATTCTGCATCCCCTCTTTCTTACATTGCTCCTGGTGGCTAGCCCACGCTGTTTTTAAAAATTATTTTGTTGTTTTGTTGTGTGCTTTTTTTTCCTGTGGTGTATGATTCTCGTTGAATTTTTAATTAAAAAATTCTGTGAAAGAAATGTTGCTTATTCTTATGGGAATAAACTATTTTATTTAAGCACATAATGAGCCATAAGAATCCATTGACATCAAACAAAAGCAAATGACTCATAAGAAACTTGTTTGAACTAAGGACATTATAAAGGACTAGTCAATGCCCCAATGACTCTTACTTAAGATGCCTAATTAAAATTTACCTACATAAGATGGATTCTTACCTTTTAAACCTTCTTTTCTTCAGGTACTTGACAGTTTGGAGTACATGAAACAGAAATGTCACCTGTTTTCTGCTCACCTCTCTATATGCAGAATTGGAAGAATATTATTTTCATGTATTAAATTATAATTGGGATTGAGAACTACCAGAATATGATCCAAATGCTTTCAGGAAGTTTGGACCCAGTAGGTACCTTCACAAAAAAAAAAAAAAAAAAAAAAGAAGCAGTAGTTTTTTGGGGTTTTTTTGCAGGGAAAGGAAAGAGGCTATGCTTGAAAATATTGTTGGCCTCATCTCGTTATTTGAAAGTAAATGTAGAAAAGCTAAGAAGTTTCCATATTATTTCCTTTATTTACAGATCTTAGTTTCAATTAATTTTTGAAACGCCTTTCTAAACTCCACTCTGAGAAAGCAAAACATAATGCCTATGGAAGGATGTTTATTTCAACTTTCTTTGTGGGGGATGTGTAAACACTTCAGGAGACCTGACTTCTAGTGAGCTTTATTCCACTGTGACTGACTCCGCAAAGGGCAGCAATAGAAATAGCTTTTAAAAAAGATTTCAGACAAAAGCAATGTCAGGGTACAGCTGCTAACTGGTATCTGGAGATTCAAGAATCAGGTTTCCCTCTGATCACTTAGAGTCTGAAGTTCACATCCTTTTCTGCATACACTTACCATTGTTCCAAATATAATAAGAATTACATGTTGTGGCTTTGGATCTCTTAGTGTGGAAAAGGTATTTAAAAAGCGTTTCTGAGCATCTCTGTGTTTTTTAAAATATATTTCTTTCCAGAGGACATTTCAGTATAACAACTTTAGCTGCAAGGCATGCCACATATGCTGTTGTAAGATAAAGGAAACAAAATTAATTAACATCTAAATGATATCTATATTTTAATGCTAATTATGCTTAATTAATTTATGAATATGTTATCATAAATCACCCAGTAACTGTAATAAAATTACTTTTTTCTATCTTATTTATTTATATATATAAATACTCCCAATGTGGTTTTAAATAAAAATATAATTTAAGAGTTAAGTAATTTCTATGGTACACTAGGATGAACACGGTAGCTGTTCACAGAAATATTAACCACTCTTTCTTTGTTACCTTTCCTGAGCTTTTAAACCGTTCTTTCTTTTTAAACCTTTTTTTTTTTTTTTATCGTCTTTCAAAATTATTATGCATATATTTAGCTTTTTGTTCACATCAAACAAACTCTTTTTTGAACAGTTAGGTCACATCCCAGAAGACAGTAAAAATTAATGGGGAAAAAGAAATCAATGGACATTAACCCAGGTCTCTGATAACCACCTATAGAGGATAAAATTGTCAATGTGTCTTAATATTGGCTGAAAAAAGAACAGGCCAGAGCAGAGGGCTTTTCCAGAAGCCACCAGCTTTCAGTTCCTTTCTTTATTGAGACTCCTACTCCCAGATTCTTTTGCTCAGAGCTACACCTTGCTGCTTGCATTTATGGATCTTTTAAAGTGTTTGATCTTTGAGGCACAAATGGTTTGTCCTGTGCTTACCAAACACTATTAATAAAAAAACCAACCCAAACCAAAACAGCCATCCTCTTTTTTTTTTTTTCCCCCCATGTACCTGTTTTTAAATGGAAGTGCAGAATATGTTAACGGAATTACATAGACTTAAATTCAATGCGTCCAAATGTAACCTTTGGTTATAAAGGTTAAATCAACCTTCAATTTCTTCCATGCAAGAAATATTTAAAATGTGAGATTCTCTGCATTAATGCTAGAATGACTCTCCATGTCACATCACATTAAGATAAATTTAATATTCTTTGAAAGACTTCTGTAATTATCTGAGATACCTATGTATATGTCGCAGAAAGAGACTCAAAACCTTTCTTACTTGGAATAGTATAAAACTGTTCTTTTTTTTTTTAAAGAAACATCCCTTCATTCCCCAAGGAAACATATTTTCTTATTGCAACCTCATAGACAGAGGTGTCAAATTACACCTTTTTCTTCATAACTTTTCCATTTTCTATTCTATCTTTTCTGATTATGGCACAGATCTCACTTTTATCTTTGAAATAATCATATCTTCAAAGAAATTTGTGGGTCAGAGTTTGACTACTGTATTTGTTATATTAACTGTATTTATTAAATTAACAGACTTGGTGACAGCCATATGTTTGTTGCCAAGTTCTCTAAAATATTGTATGCAAATATAGTCATTCATAACCTTGTTGGCTAAGATATGTTTGGATATGTACACATATATCTACACATATATCTCTGTTGGTTTTTGCTGATAGAGTTGACTTTCTTCACAGTGGCTAGTATGGTACTTTTGGATTTGCGCTGAAAGAAAGGGTTGATAATATAGAAATGTTTTTGTTATTGGTGAGTAGTGCTTACACAGAGCTGAGATCTTTTCTGCTTTTTGTACTTCTATGCTGGTGAGCGGCCTAAAGGGGCATAGGAAGCTGGGAAGAGACACAGCTGAGACAGCTGACCCCAACTGATCCAAAGAGATATACCATACCATATGACATTATGCTCATTGTACAAAGCTGGGGGAAAGAAGAAAGAAGGGGGGATATTTGGAGCGATGGCATTTGTCTTCCCAAGTCTCCATTATGCGCTGGGGATCTGCTGTCCTGGAGTTGGCTGAACACCTGCCTGCCCATGGGAAGCAGTGAACTAATTCTTTGTTTTGCTTTGCTTGCATGCACGGCTTTTGCTTTCCCTGTTAAACTGTCTTTATATTTTTTTAATGAGTTTTCTAGTGTTTACTTTTCCAATTCTTTCCCTGAGCCCACTAGTAGGGGAGTGGGTGAGTGGCTCTATTTTAAATCAACCAACTTCTCCTATCCTTTCTAGATTAGCAATGATTTCTGGAATATTCTACATTATTTAATAACTGCAAATAGTCCTATTCATTCTGATGAGATCTTTTTACTATGAAAAAGTGCTCAGTCTTTGCAGGAGAATTTGAGAAGAACTTTTCCATGGGGAAGGGAACTGATGGGAATATGATAACTTGAGGGATTTTAACAGTGAAGACTCAGAAAGAACTGGTTTCATTTGAGTAGTATTGCCAAACTAATTTCTTTATACTGGATTAGTTAAATATATATTTAGATGCTACACACTCCTGTAAGAGAGGTTTCTTCTGTATGGAAATGTAACGACACCCTCTTCATTTTTACCCACAGAATTTACTCATCAGCAATTAAAATGTCATATCTTTCGAAGAAGAGTTCCAAAGACCAAACCTCACATGACATGTCCCTGCAGGGCAAGTCATTACCAGTTCAGTGACAATTGTTTCAATTAGCTTTTTGATGGAGGGAAGAAATAACAATCTTTCTTATGAGTCCTTTGGTATTGACAAATCACTTTCAGGTTCTTGCCTCCATCAGGAATAATACATCTCTGCCCTTTAAAGTAATAACTACTATTCCACAGCAATCGTCCTTGTGTCTGGTGCTATTTGCAATCTATTTACATTATCTGGATGACATAGTTTTCCATGTTCAAGCTGTGAGACCAATGTTATACTCTTGATTTATTGTATTCCACAGTTTACAACACCTGCTGGAAGCATTTTTCGGAGTTATGTTTAACAAAACTAAAAGATCACACAAAGGCAGACTGCACAAATTTTCATTTCCAAACAGAATTATTTCTGTTTCTGGCTGAATAGACATCTTATTTCATCTATCTATTTCTTTGAGGGAGGAAAAGCTAAAAAAGTTCTTTCAGAAGTTGAAGACCCTTAACAAAAATATCAAATTGCTGAGATCTTAGTTATTCAGAAAAAAAAATCCCTATAAATTAGGATTAAGTATTGTATTTTAAAAAATGGAACTGTGATCCCATCTGGAGTTTAGTATAGATTAGTCTTTTGAACAACACCTTGCGTTTTGGATATCCCATAAAGAGACTCAAGTACTAGGAAGTACTTGCATATTACATTTTTTTTTCCATTTTTCCCTCTTTTTTTTTTTTTGTCATTTACTTCAGTAACTCATCACTAAATAATTGTTCTTTTAAACATTGAACCCTTGTATTGCAGAAGGAAAAAAGCAGTTATTGGAATTCTAGGAATGAAACAAATATAAAGCAAGTACTGTGCAGTTTAATTTTTGCATATAGAATTTATTTCTACTTAAACAAAAATTTATTCATACTGAAGCATTTCTTGGATAAGTAAATCCAAGATCTCAGAGGCTGCAGTGTGGTCTTAGGAACTAATATATAATGAAGAGGTTTAAGTATGTGCTGTTTACAAAATTAGATGATGAAATAGGAAAAAAACCCCAGCAATTAGGGAATGAAAATCTACATTGACTTGGAGGAAGAATATGAAAAAGAATTTTAAGTGTTGGTGAACATGAAGACTGGTGAAAATAATATAGAACTTGCACAAACTTGTGCACTTCAATAATATATTTTTTTCCCATTATCAATTCTGTACAGATAGGTAATTTGTGGCACTAGTAATATAAAAGAAACTAGGTATTGACTTAGGTGGATCAACCAGTTATACATTTTTAAACAAAAAGTTTTCTGCTATTAATTCTTGCCATCATTCTTCTTTTTCACACATATAACACATATGGAAGATAATAATGTTGTACCAGATGGTTTATAGTACAAAGGGAAGCATGTATGTGGTCAGGCAGATTTTATAGTGTATGGCAACATAGCTACTGATTAGATTGGCTCAGAATTCTTTATAAGGAAAACTTTCTTTTTTATCTGTAATTTACATGCAAAATGCTCACCAAAACCCTGGACAATGAAAGATGAATGAAATGCAGAAATAGATTTTTACATTAAATATAGTTGATAGAGACTTTTAACATAATTTTGCATCTCATTTGGTATTGAGGAGTGAATCTCACAGAACCAACTTGTGTATGTGGAGATGTTGGTCCTCAAACTTGCTTTACTTTAATTCCTTAATAACAACTCATTTAAATACCAGCAGGTATATTATATGTTATAATTTTTTTTTTTCTGTTTATAGGAACAATTACAAAAAATCTTTTCTTGTTTCTATTTTATTTATTTTTTCCTTTCCTTTTGTTTTCTTCTTCCTCTTTCTTCTTCTTTTCCTTTTCCTTATAAACATAACCTCTGTGGGAGTCTATCACTAGTCGTTTTACTGCTACAGCAGTCTGTGATAAACAAGAAACAGTTCACTGCAGCTCATTTCCCCTGAATACTAAAAAGCATAATTCCTGGATGCATGTGCTTATTGAGAACCAGGGAACAATTAAATACCTTCAATTACTGACAGCAGCACAGTTTCTCCAAGAGATCTTCTTGAAATATTTATTTGCTTCTGACATTGCTTTAAACACGACAATTTTACTTTCTTAGAACCCTTCCACAGCTCTCAAATTGTGACCACAGTCTGAGTAACAGCTGAGATATTTCTGTCTAGAATCTTGACTTTAGCAACATTCATGTGGGAACTCTGAAGTACGTATAGAAGCATACTCCATTGATGCTTTCAGATCTACATGGACTAAGGAAAGGGAACTATTATTTGGCTGGCAGATCCAGATGTCTTGGAGAGATAAAGCTCTTTTTTTCTTCCTGTAGAACACAGGCAGAACGAGCTAGGACTAATGGATATTAGACTTCAGACATAAAGCCGTATCTTGTAGTAGAATGTCTTGACATTTTCAGAGCAGTTTCTGATGGGGAAGTACAGTCTGGCATCGAAGTGCACACATCCCCAGATAGGGTCCAAAGCAGCTTTTAGGCTGTGAGTTTTGTTCTGTGATGAGGTGCTAATTGCTTCTCACTGAAGTACATGTTGATCTGACACAACTATCCTCCTCCAGTGGATTCTATCCTAATCTGAAGAGATTCAAGAGCTCAGAAAGAAATGAAAGTGGAGAAATGCATTTCATTAGTTTCTCATTGCTAGTAGCTTACCCTGGTGGTTTAAGTTTGGGAGCAGCCGCAAATGGATCTTAAAGAGTGTATCTGTGTGCTTTCTGACATACTGCCTTGAAGAGATGTGATCTAGTTTTGTAGGCACAAAGAACCTGTAAACAGAAGTTTAGTGATTTGCAGCTAAAGGCTATCATTGCATTCCTTTCTGTATACGGGGAAGAAAATATTCTCATCCCTTTAACTCAAGTTTGGGGAAATAAAATCTATGTAACCCAGTCAACTAGACTGTCCATTTGGAGCTAGTGCAAACATTGCTATGCTAAACTGGGCGTGGACTTTCGTTGAAACAGCAGACAGACCAACTTTTCAGCCCTTTCTCATGTCAGATTTTGAAATGATACATCTTGAGTTTTAAACTTTATTGTTCAATGCATTCTTTTTGATCCTAGAGTCTATGACCTGACTGACATTTGATGACAGTTTAGGGAATATTTTATGGTACAGCTACTAGTAATGTGATTTTTTTTTTCTCTATTAGCTACTCAAATATGATTTACTAATATTATTTTACTACTTTTTCCTTTTCCTAATATTTTTGTGTTTATTAAAAGATGGTATTTTTTAAATATATTTCACAGCAAGAATGTTTATATAATGTTGTTTAGGAGCAAAACGGGTGTCCAATATTGAACTGGGTATATTACAGGAGTAAACCACGCTGTGAAATTTTTGTTCTTTCCACAGAAATTGGGTAATAGCACTAGAAATAATGTTCGTTTCAGGGTTGCATACATCTTTTTTTTTTTCTTATAATAATGCTAGCAGTCTGACCCTGACTGTGTGCCATCAGTTCAGAAATGAAAAATAATGAAATCACAAAAGGTGAGAAATTAGGTACCTAGACAGTCCTTGTTCTTTTAGCTACATTGGTTCAACTCTCTCTAATGTAAATGTTTCAAATGTGAACTGCTATCAGTTCCTGAAGAGAACTGAAAAGTTGATCATTGTAAAGGAAACGGTGTCATGAACTGGTTAGGGAAGAGAGAAAAAAAAACCAATTGCCCTCTGGGTTAAAAAAAAAAAAAAAAATCTACACCACAATTGAAATCTATTTCTTTCAATAGTCATTGCTGACTTTTAAACCTTATGTTGCTCCTGAATGAGTATGCCACACATCACGCATTGTAAAAAGCAGGCAATGCAGCATTTTATTAACTTTCTCTGACCCATAGTTACTTGATTTTGGTACACAAAGGTGTAGTGAAATGTACACCAAGTGGACTGGAGAAGACAAAGCTTTGAAAAACAAATGAGGAAAGAAGAATTTATCACTGCAGTAGTATTAGAAGTCCTTTGTGATAAAGTGAAAAAGTGAGAAAAATCCCCCTAAGTAAGATCTTAAAGAAATTTCTGACTTTGGAAAGAAAGTGCCCTGCAAAGGAAGTGTAAGCAGGACTTTATCTGTGGCAGCCTTTAGCTTCCTGGTCTGTGTTTCTTGTTAGGCTATATTATGTCATCATAATCTTAGCTGCTGTGGTGAACAATCTTCTGAAAGAGCTGAATTAAGAGACCTTACAATTCATTACTAAGATTTCTTGCTCTTAATTAATGATTTTTTCTGTTTGAGTACTCAGGCTAGATTTGGAATAATTCTATTATCTGATGTCTGATGTTTACACAATTTAAAGACATGAAAATCTAGCACTGATTCATCTAATGAACCGAATAGCAGGCTAGAAAGGGCAAAGTAGGGAAGGCATGTTTTTCTCCCCTATTTTCATACAGACTTCCCTGCTGTGACACAGATCACATCATTTAGCATTTGTCAAGTAATGATTATGGTATTACTTTCTTGTCTAATTCACAGGGCTGTTATGAACACTAATCAAATAATCTTTTTAAATTCTAAAGTAGAGTATGAATCTTTATAAAAGAAAATAATGTATTATTCTGTATCTTTCTGCATCTGGCCTTCTCAAAGCATCCAAAAGCATGTGCTTTATGTTGCAGATGGCCTCTGGTGACAGAGAAAGGGATAGGCAAAGGTTAGTTAGGGTATTTTTGGTGTTGTTTCTTTTTTTTTTTTTTTATAGATGGATGTTTCTTATTTCAGATTCTTACAGCGAGTTTTCCTCTGTGGCCTTGAGAAAAGTACCTGGCATCCTTTTTTTCTAGGGATCCTCCAGCCACTGTGCGTCTAAACCAGGTGTTTAAATTGTGACAGAGAAAAGTAAAACTTTGATACTCTCAAACCATCTCAGAGTCTGGACATGCAATCCCTGTGACTATTTTGCCTTGAATTTTCAAACTTGATGCTTGTAAAATCAGTCCAAATGTTTTGGAGGAATTCAGAATTTGAAATTTAGTGACCGTTTTTTTCAAAGTAGCTGATTTTTCTGTTGAATATCTACAAAAACTTCGCTGTATTTTCAGTGGCTCTGGCAGCAACTGCCCCCAAGAGCTGTTGAAAGTCTGCTCTGCTCACATCATTAAGGTATCTGAAAGTGATCTCTAGTATCTTGAAATGCTAGAATTACAGACTATAAGAAAGATGCATCATTCCTTACAGAACACTGTGTTAATCCCTTGGTGTTTTGGAATAATAATGTTAATAGCTGCTGCAGAACCCAGTCATGCGAAAACAGTGGTTTCGGCATATATTCTGCTTAAACAAAGAATTTTAGTAACCATTTAGTAAACCATCGAGAGTTTTCCTTGGTAAATTGCACTCAGGAACTATATATCTCTTTAACTCTCCCTGGCTACTGGCAGACAACTTACTTCCCATCTGCTGCTTTCCATGGATGAAAGCTGCTCTCAGTTTCTAGGAAGCTAAATAAGGCTTTTGGTAAAATTAGCTGTAAACTGCAGAAGTGGTCTTATTAAATGGCTGCACAGGGGAGTCGCTAAAGCATGATCAAAGTTTGGTAAAGAATACACAGAAATTCCAGAAAGTTAGTAGTATCAGCCATTCTTAAAGCTGACTATTTGTATGTAATGAATGAAGCAAAATAACTGTCTGAGACTCATAAGCACGGCATTTCAGTAACACCCACAGTCACTCGTTGTTGTGCAGATTAATAATCTCACTTTCTCAGTGTCCTGAGTTGCAATGAATTAAGAGGGTACTGAGGAACTGAAAAATACCATGACCTTGCCAAACTACTTGAACATCAGATTTTTTTCAATCCAGCATCAAACTATTGTTGCATGTTACTCAGAAGTACCCACACCTTGAAGCTCAGTCTTAACCCAGATTCTTAGAATGGGATTTTTTGTCTCAAACATAAAAGACAACTAAGAAGAAGAACTGTTTCTATGTAACAGCTTAATTCATCTCTGCTTCTGTGTTCTTGTCCATTCTCAATCACATTTTCTTATAAAACCTTTATTTCTTATGCTTGCTTCCTTTTCCTTAAAAGCATTGCAGTTTTCTGTCCTCTCTCACTTCTGACAGCTGTCTTTATATTTAACACACTTTTGATATTTTTCTGTAATGGTCCAACAGGCTGGCAACAAAGTAAGGAAGAACCTTCTCGGAGGAACACTGGACCGAAAAATAATTATTTTAATTATTTACTAATTTCCAGCTTTGATGCAAACTCAGGTGTTGCTCAAGGTATATTTAACAATGGGTGCCTACCTTGGAAAACTTTTGAGAACTTTTGAATTATTTTTTGACAAAATTGTCTGGTGTTTAAAAAATTTCAACTGAGTGAAACCCCTGAGAATACATGGCTACATAAACCAAGACTCACAATAATTGTAGAAATGAACTTATATATGTTTGTGGGTTTTTTTTCCTGTTTCTAGTTCTAGAGGCCATGTTACCTTGTCAGTATATTTGAAAGAAATGAGGAATTAAGCTTTACCTTAGAAGAAAATGTTGATGTCCACAGATGAATATGCAAAAATGGTTGAGATTTTTTCCTGTGTAACTAAGAAATTATTTTTTTCATGGCTGTATATAAAAACTTTAGACTTTCAAGTATGCCAAATGACTACTCTTGGGAATTGTCCTTTTCCCACTGAACAAGGTGGGGAGTTTTCCTTCCACAGATTGTTAAATGAAGAAATGAGTGAATTGTGTGCATATTTTGACAGAACTGCAGCAAAAATAATGACTTGACAAATTAGCTTCCCAGCCATAGCCATTTCAGCATGTGTATTACTTTGCTCACATAAGTAATTCCATTCAATGTTATAAAACATTTGCATCCTCAGGACTTCATTGGGTATTTGTTTTTATTTCCTGCATGAAGAAACACTGTCAGCTACTTAGTATTTCTCCTAAAATCTGATATGAAAATCTATCCTATTTGAAGGTCACTAGTAGAATTTGTACAAAATTCTGGACTCTCAACGGTAAACAGAAAAAATACCCACAAAATGATTTATGCCGTCTTAAGGTCTCATGGCATTGACCAATAGGTTGCAAAAAGGCACAAAAAAATGATTTATATCTCTAAAATTCCCCAGAGAATAAGAAGGGAAAATGGAAAATTCAGGCACTTTCCCCTGAGTATAAGTATTCACTACTTCAGGAAGGAACATGGTCAACTTTGAAAATGTTTCTGTTTTAAATTGGTGCAAGAATTCATTTTTCATATTCCTACAAACACACACTCTTCTAAGTATAAGGCTTTAAGTTACCTTGATAAAGAACCTTTTACTCACCTCCATAGTTATCATAAACGTCAGTGAAAATTTGCAGGTAAAAGAAAATAACAATATATGAACCATTTGCAGAACTTAGCTTAGTCTAAAACATAGCAATAACCTTTCTTCAGGAAATATTTGTGCAGCCTTACACTCCTGAAATTACCACCAAAGTACTCACAATTTAGAATTGAATATTTGGGAAAATTTGGGAACCCGTCCAGCACTTTGTTGTGTTTTAATCTAGAGCCACATTAAAACACACTAGTCAAAAATGAAGATATGAATATAGATAAGCACTTAAATACAGTCCTTTAGGAATTGAAACAATACCTTAAAATATCATTTGGGGTTTTTTTTAGCTGTTTTATGAGCTTGTGACTGTGCCTGGAATTGTTTGAATAATCTTTCTGCTTGCTGCTAACACCTTTTCATAAAATTTTCCTTTTTATTTTCTTTGTATTATTTTACTATGGGTTTTGCTACTTTCACATTTTGTCCAGTTTCAGAGGGACACCTAGCAAGAAGTGTCTCCTTTAAAACCAATTTGCATTTTCATAAAGAGAATCTAATCTGTCAGTCATGAAAAGAGAGGCCTCATACACAATGTCATCTATTTCCATGGTTTGAAAAATAGTTCTTTGGAATACAGTGAAAAATGCTCCTGAACAGGAGTCCAGTTTTTACGCTTGTGTCCTGGTCCACACTCCATTCAAAAGAAAGTCAAAACACTGACACAGAGCATTGTCAGGTCCTCACATCTCAGGGGACGCTACTGAAACTTGTGGTCCAAGTCAGGATATGAATTAAATCTCTCTAGGGCTTCACAGTTGCATTACAGATACAGAACTAGAAGAGAATCAAGCTGTGTCTCTAAGATAACCTGAACTTTGAAGTAAATTTCATCCAAGGTAAGATACTTTATATCTTAGTCATCCAATGTTGTTTTTTGGTTTTTTTCTGTAAGATTTTCTCATTCCAAAGTGTGGTATACAAAGAATGGTGGTTATTCTAGAAGTTTTGTGTCCACACCCAAGTTTCAGCTCTATAATTCAAGCACATCCTCAGAATTAATATTTTTCAAATAAATCTTCAACTATCGTTTGAGGAAAGTCAAATGTATTTTCCGAGAAAGCTGAACATTCACACAAACTTCCCAATGATCAGAGATCAGAGCCACTCTTAAAGGTCTGCACCTTTTACTTGGATATTTAGATGCTTATGTAGGGTGTCTAATTTCAATAGAGTGATGCAAATGAGCATCAAATGTGGATCTGGCATTCACTCTTTCCTTTAATCAACATTTCTAACGGGTGATCTGTTAACAGAATATTACTGAACATTAGTCTTTTCAAGTACTCATTACCTTTCTACCAAAAAGCAAACTTTTCAAAGCACGATGAAAAATACAACTACTTTTAGCAGTAATTGCTTTGGTGTTGTGTGCATATGAGAATGAGGTGTACCAGCCTGCCTGAATATAAAAGGAGTGAGATGCATGGGGTACCTGTTATACTGTGGACTTGCAATTAATAATCAGAAAACTATTGCTGAACATGTGCGGTAGCTGAAGGGGATCCTCTCCACTCCTTATCCCTCTCTCACGTGGCCCTCGGGTCCCGAGATGTAACAAGAAGGACCACACACGC
>JAWWEW010000078.1:81312474-81322584 GCA_035583185.1 Anabacerthia variegaticeps
GCAGACTGCATCCCACAAGGCATGATTTTAAAACATTATGGTGAGCTTTATCATCTTCTAAGGCTGATTGCCACAAACATGAGGTTGGGGAAGGTGAGTACTAAACTAGGCCTGTGACTGATAGCAGGTAACCACTGAAATGAATTCCAGACAAGACTACCATTAAAAATATATTTGAAGTGGAAAGAGTCTGCATTGTTTGATTCACGTATTTTTTACAGTTTATAAATAACCTTATATTTGTTTGCACAATTTAGGTAAACTAAAAATGAGAGGCACCTTAACAGCAATTGAAGCTTGCAAAACATCACTCTGGATGTGACCAAATGTACGTCATTGGCTGATGGATTGTGTCCTGAGATTTCTTTTTTTCCCATTCTTTCCCTAGGAGTATTCTACAAGATACTAGTAACAACTTTAGGCAGGTTACAGAACAAGATGGATGAATTGCCAGATTTAGTTTGGAAAATCCTATATAGCAATCAGTCCCTCTTCCTTTTCCACACCACTCATCTCTCACTTCTCTTCCTTTTTAGCTTATTTTAGGAGAAAAACTCTGTTTACATTTTGCAAAACTATAAATCATATGCTTTTTATTTAAATTATCTTTTAAAATTATGAGAATATTGAATAGTTGTTTTCCAAGCAGGTGTGAACTATTTCAGTAACTACTGACTGGTACATGTACAGCATTCAGTGTGTTTTATACATTAAATCTATAACAGTGGATTGATATTATTTTCCAGGATCACTTTAATCTGTGCAAATGTGATGCACAGATTTTAGCTTGAAAATGTTATATATTGCCTGACTGCAAGAAACAAATTCTAATTCCACTATTAAAATGAGTGATGATTTACTATTTTTTTCAGTATTAAAACTTTAGTATTCTCATCCTGTACTGCATGAAAAGTTTTATAAAGAGGTACTGTATAAACAGATTAGGCCATCCAATAGGCCAGACATTTTCTTTATGACGCAGTTATTAGAGGTGTTAGCATTGAAAAGCAGAAGCTATGTGCAAGAACATAGTGAATTGAAATAACTATCACAAAACATGCAATCTGGAATTCATGACTACAGACTATAGTACAGAGTTACGAATTGTAAACAAAAAACCGGTTATGTTTAGAATGCATCGTCGAATATTTTTCAAAAACAAGTAGCTCCATGAAGGAACTGAAGCTTCAAGTTTTAGAGCATGAATCTTTCTGACTTTAGTGACTAGAAAGAACATTTTGCTGAGTTATTCCAGATTACTTCTGAAATAGCCAGTGCTCATTTTCAGATGCAGTTCCTGTACAAAAAGAATCTTTAACTGACAAGTAACATTAATACCTTTGGTCATAGAAACACAGATATGGGAGAGACATTTGGAGCTACTGAGCCCAGACTTCTTGGTTTGTTGACAAACTGTATACAATTTCCTTCATAATTTTATTATTTAGATTAAGGAAACTTTCCTGTATTGAATTCTTTAAATCTCTTGACATTTGAACAAGATAAATATATACACGAGTAAGGGGAGGACCATGACATTGGAGATAAGCTGGAGCTATATTCATGATAACTCTCAGAGAGCCAATTATCTGACAGTCATTAACAATTAGCAAATACTACTAGATAAAAAAAGTCCTACAATTGCCTTCTGCTTCACACAGTATTTATGTTCACAAATTTCTTAGTAAGTGTCATTCAAGCAGAGCACAATTCCCTGTTGTGAGATATCATGTTACGTTCTTGACTGGAGATTTCCCTTTACCCCTCAACCTGATAAAGCTGAAGAAGAATAAAAATGACATCTCACATGGGTTTGCATTTATTGTATGAGCAGTGTTAAATATTCAATTGTGCTACCTGTATAGTCTAGATACCGGTCTATTTTCTGGATTTTTCACAAGCACACTGAAGGTGAAATGCCTGCATTTCTTCCAATAATGGCTATTTTGTGGGTAAAGTTAGATGAGCCAGCTTTAGAATGGGAAATAATTTGGTGCTACACCTGAGTATCCTACCATTTTCTCTCCTCTTCCACCTATATCCTTCACCACTTAAGCACATTAACTCACTAGCCTTGTAAAAAAAATAAAATATATATATATATGAAACGAATGTTTTTAAGTTCCAATGGGTTAGAAGGTTTATCAACACATAGAGGGGTGTAATGAATGGTAACACCCCAAAATATACAGAAAATGATTGAAATCCCTGGCCAAGAGGTGGAGAAACTCTAAAAAAATTGTGGCAAACTGCTTCAGAATTATTAGATATACTGAGCAGCCTCCCTCAATTTCATCCTGAGAGGAGACAGGCTCAAGTGTCTGTTGTGCTATGTAACATAGGAAAAATATTCAGGGAGGTTTGGGTAAGAGTTCTTGCTACCCTTTACTATACATGTACTGGAACTAAAACCAGCATGGGTACCAAAGTTATGAATATCCCTCTGTGTAAGCAAGAAATATTGTAGCAGCTGTTAGTCTACCTTTCCAATCACATAATATCAGAAAAAGTATTTTTCCTCTGTTATGGAGTAAAAAGAATATATACTTCCATTACACAGAAAAAGGAATTTATATTTTAAAAAAACATAAAAAAAAAAAATTCTACCCTTCACAGGAATAGTCTCCTTTTAATGGAGATTTTGGAAATTTACATAAAATGCACACAATTTTTATACCAATATAAATACATTTTATTAGTAATTTCTTCTTACTTGTTTTTTTGTTGCTATTAATAGGATAATTAAAGGTTGAACTTATTTTCTTTTTGATTTTTTCCCTAGAAAAAGTGTATTTCCTGTTAAACTAAATTTCTAAATTCGGAGCCTATGGCATTATGTAGTTGCGTAGACAATAAATAGAGCAAGCAGTTTTCTCAGTTAGGAACTTCTGTGCTCTTATTTGCCTTTCTTTCCATTGTTTTTAGTCAGATATCAGACTCCTCCTTTGGATACTTCACTGATGGGACTAACAGTAGGTGAGATACAGATAGACCTTAGTATTCAACCTGTGCTTTGATTATCAGTTAAGGTTATTAAGATTATGTCTTTCAGGTAGGTCTGTCACTTTTCCCTTGATTAAATCCTCTGGCAATCATTTAAAACAGTTTTACTAAAACTGTGTTCATATGTATGTATACCCCTGGACAAATTGGCTTGAAAACACTTACAGTTTTATTTTTATAATCCTGCTGCTGCAGAGTGTAGAAGAGCTACCAAACTCTCTTGTGGACTGAAATGTGCATCTCATCTTGAAAAAGAGTTTATTTAGTTTTATAATACAAGTAAAATGCAGGTTTTGGAAACAAAAGACAGAAAAGCAAACCACAGCCCAATAGCTTCCTGGGCACATAAAAAGAGTTGAGAAGAGGAAAAACATTTGAATCTTGGATGGAGCCTGTATGTAGCCTTGGCAAACAACAGGAAACAAAAGCAGATATCCAGTAGTTAACTAGGTTCACAAGTATTTTCTGGTATTCATTATATTCTTACATAGTTCTTTCATCTTCTGCTTGGTTCTTAGAGTAGAACCAGGCCTGGTGGTATGTCCTACGGTCACTAAACAGTACAGATGGAAAGTAAGAGGACTCAAAAAGGAAGTCACTGCAGGTAGCCACTATCTGATAAACAAAAAGAGGTACTGAAAATAGGGAAATGCATTAAATGCCAACTTCTTTTCCAGATTTAGGGACCTCTCAGTGTTCATGTCCATGAATAGTCTTTGGAATTAATTTACTGAACTATTTCAAAACATATAGGTAACTAAAATGCAGAAATATGAAATAAAGTATCATTAGCATATGATATTTCTTTCCTCTCCATGTTCTGTGGGAGCCCGGTATGAATCCTCCACCCAACCTGAAGGACTTTCAGTGCCTTCCTTCCAGCAATGAACTATTGTTCATTGTTCTAGCTAAATATTCACTGATCCCCAAAAGCAAAAGTATTCTGTGGACTGGGTCCGAGCACTGTCTTAGGGAGGGAACAGCTCCTGGAGACAAGGATTGCATAAATTGTTGGTCTGTCTCTTATTAAGTGAATGTATCGGTTCCTGGGCTAGTCAACTGATCTTGTGTTTGCTTGATCTCTCCCTGTTCGTATTTAAGTTTTCCATAAAAAAAAGTGACACTACCACACTCTATTCCTTGATTTTTTTTTCCTCAGTAGCCCGCAGACTGGTGGCTGGGCCATTCTTCTGGGCTGTTAGTCTCTTGTAGGTACCTGCTTCCCATAATCAAGCAATTTATAGTGAGACAAGGGTTACTAGATCAGCTACTGAGAAAATTACACTTTATGTCATCTTTGGGCTGATAAAATAACAATTTTTGTTTCCCTTCTAAAAATCTCCTAGTCACAAACCTATAAGATGAATTAATGTAGGAATATTTTTCTCTTTTGCTGATGAAGTTTGCCACTGTACTGAAGGAAGAAATATATTGCATTATTCTGGAAAAAAGACAGGCTAAGCAAAAGATATTTTGTTTTGATTTTGGACACAAAATCAGGGGCAGTTATGTAGTCAACACTGAGGTTTTAATTTCAGTTTGAGTATAGCTTAAAGAGAAAATAGTAAATCTTTACTAATTTCTTCAGTATTCAGGTTTTATGACTGTGCATCATGAAAAACTCCTCTGGTGCTAATGTTTTTTGTGATGAATGTATCCACAGAAATCTGATTGTATCTTAGTATCCAGAAATGTCCAGTTATTTAATTTTCATGATGAGGTTCTTATTTTTTTAAGAAATGCAGACCCTGGCAAAGAAAGCTGAAAGATAAGAAAAAAGATGAGCAGGAGCTAGTTAAGAAGAAATTATAATAATTGCATTCAACAAAATTTAATTAACAGTGCAAGTAGAGATTCTGTTCATTGATTCATATGATGATAATGCAATAACAACCTACTTGTAATATGTAGCCTTGTTACTTTGTGAAATCTGATTGAAGTTCACAGAACCTGTTTAAGTCAAAGCTATATTACTTGAGTCCACTATTTAATCAATTGTTTCATAATAAACGGGCCCCTTGTTTACAGAAATATTTTAGTTCTAATTTATCTTCACAATCTAAAAAAAAAAAAAAAAATGTTTAATTGCTTTAATGATATTAGCTGTCTCAGCCTTTATTACAACACTGGACATAATTACCCTCTTTAAAGGTAATTTATAGACCTCATTAACACTCTTGCCTCTCTGCTGTGATTAAAAATCTCTTAAGAATTGAAATCTCTCTGAACAGTAAGAGAATTATTGTGATTTATTGTTTGCCATTGCTGAAATGAGCACAAAGCTGATTTATTACAGCTGATCCCTGCTGAGGTGACTAGAATGGGACTGGGGAAGTCGGGAGCTCTTGGTGGAGCAGTTTACTTTTTTCTGTCACAGAGTTGCAGTTTAATATGGGTCCTATCATTTGCTTCCACAGGAGCGTAAAGAAGTCTCTCGTGAATAAAACCTACAGCAATAACTAGCTTGAAAAAAAGCTCACCTTTGCTAAATAGAGAGCAATTATATTTCTTTATTGGAAATTAAGCCCCTGACATACTAGCTTAAAGGACTCAGCAAGGTGACATTAGCATGTTTTTACATACAAAATATTTGCAGCTATGGGAGATATTGTGCTTACTGGTTGGATAGAAAAAGTGTGTTTCTTACACATAATTTACATTTTACCCGTTTGTAGAAAGAAGTTTATAAATTTCACTTATTTAAAAATGCAAATAAAACACCACAAAGAAATTGGCTGTATAGGTCAAAATCACAGCCCTATAAAATCTTTTACTTATCCTCTCAGTCACTATGTAATATTGAACATCTATCAAAACAGTGCAGTCCCAAACACACAAAAAAAATAAAAACAAGGAGCTTACTCTTAATCTACTACATTTGCACACCTGAGGAAACTCCTATCCTGGCTGTTCAGTAAATATAAAATTTGTAAAGCAAACAGGAGAGTAGGGTCACCAGTTTTCTCCACTGATGGGTGGACATGGCAGATACTCTCCTTGGGACCAATACAGAGATTTCTTCCACAAAATGCAGAACACCCAGAATAAAGAAATATAGCTACTGTTTGGAATAGGTTCTCTTCCTAGGCTGAAGTCTGCAAATCTGTTGTTATATACAAATTATACATATTGCATTTTCTGAAAGCACAGGGATATTCTGATTTTCACAACTGTGCAACATGTATGACTTCAGGAGAGGCTAAAAGTCCTTTGGGAAATACAGGCAAACAGTAAATAGGAGATCTTGTTTCCCATGGGACATCCACTGCTTTCCATACTTCACAGAATTTAGATCTACACAATTATGAACTCAAAGACTTATTACTCATAAATAACATCAGTTGAATCCTTAGCTGTACAAATAAATGTTATTCAGATATATTTTTTACATGATATTGATCTTCTCTATGAAAAATAAGTGTTTGATTTAGGACCTATTTATAAGACTAATCATTAAAAAATTGGTTTTGAGGACATGGTTATCTGGTGCTCCTCACTCTTACTATGAATATGGATATATCTACTTTGCAAAGCAATATACATGACAAATAATTTATTCAATGAAAACCAGAATTCCAAAGAGGGTAAAAATTAAGATTTTATGATTACTGATGAAGCACTAATGTGCTGCTGTTGATTAAAGTGTTAAACAATTTATCTTGAGTTCCTATTTTTATAGAATTGATAATTTTATTGCAATGTAAATATTGTTAGGGTAAAGCATTCAATATCTGTGGCTTACATATATATTTCTAAATTAAATAAACTTACAAGTAAGGGAGAGAAGTTCTGATTACATTCCATTAAACTGTACCAACCCACTTATACAAATTTGGATTATTTTAACAGGTCCGTAGTAAGTTTAGATCTGTTATAAATGGTATTACAAGGAGTAATTACTCTTGATTTGTACTTAATAGAAACTATATTAATGTAATAACCTTCAACCAATAAAGTTGAAGAAATGTAGGAAGAGTAAGCTCAGTAAGGTGGTCAATTGACAGATACTGCAATGCATATGAAACTGTGATACACATCATGTACAGTTGGGGGAAAAAAAAGGTAGATCTACACATTCAGTTAAAACAATAGGAAAGCAGAAATTCCTTCACACAAACTGTATAATTGTGTTAATGAAATTCTAGGATATTATTTTTTGAATGACCTTACTGCTTGCTGATTTAACAGTGGAGTCTATAGACACTAGCACATAAAACCTGTTTTAATATTGGTAGCATCAGTTTACAGTCAACCTTAGTTTTTATATTATCATTTTTGAAGAAAATATATATCTTATACACTGCAAAATGTAGGTTAATTCTCCATACTTTCAAGGATAGAAAAAACCCTGCAGATGTTTTATACTTTTGTTCTTTAATTGTCACCTATAGTCAGTGATATTTTCAGATAAGTGAAGCGTTTTAGAGGACAGACAGTTTAAACTTAACAGCTGCTAGGAGCCAAGAAGTTTTTTATGAAAAATTCAGTTCTTCAGAATCAAGTATTGATTTTTGCTGTGATACCAAAATATTATTATTTATCGATTCTCCTTTTCTCTCCAAACTTTTCTCCTTATTTTCTTGTATTTGGAAGTTCTTATTTATATCCTGAGTACAGGTGTCATTCTGAGAATATAACTTCCCCTTGAAAAAAATTACAAGGGCAATAGAATATATATATAAAGTCAGAGGTCTACTTTTATGCATGGAAAGCTGCAATTCATTAACAATACCAGGTGAATGGACTCTTATAAGTAGCGCTTCGATAAACAGATTACAGTCAATAGATTTGTGTGACTCAGTGGTGGGTCATCAGCAGAGGCTAAACTCTCTTCAGCAGTATGGAATGTGAATATTCCAGGTGGCAATGGTCAATATAGCAGATTTTATAAAGATTTTGCCTAAGTATCTAGTGAAGGGGAGTGGGGGAAAATAATTGAAAGACAGGCATAGGCCTTCTTAAAGTGATCTCTCTTATGTAATGGCAGTAACTGTATAAATTTCATATCTTTCCTGGTTAGCAGGATGAATAACATAAATGAAATGTGTAGTCTAATTGGATTTGTATATAAACCAGCTGCAGGTGAGGTTTTCAACACAATCTTATTTATAACAACAAACATTTTTTTGCTTATGCATTATTTGTATTTATTTCACATGAAAGTTTATGAATTTACTGGTGTAACTTCTGTTACAGTTTGTCACAATCCATTGATAAGGGGACATGATGATCACTATAAATCCTCATCAGGTGGAGCAAAGACCATGAACTACATGTCAAGGACTGCTTATGTTTTATTGTACAGTCAGCTTAACTCCAGCAATCAGCCCATTGTTCAGACTCAAAACCCCTTAAATTCTTACAATCCACTTACACAAAAGGTGGTGGCTAACAAGCCCTTAATTTTGTACAGTGCACTTCAGTAAGTTCTCAACTCCCAAAACAAACTCCTCAAATGTGCCGTCTCGCAAGCCATGACACACCTCCACAAGCTGCCCACTCCCACAATAAACTTCTCTACAGAGTACAGAGTAAAATATGACAGCTGTGCTTTGCCCAGGGAAAGCAAGGGAAGAAGGCAAAGAATATTACCAGCCTCTAGATCCCATTGGTTGGTCCTGCTGCATGGACAGACCGCAGCTGGGGTTGTGAGACAAAGAAGAGTGAAAGAGAACAAGAGGAAAATGACAGGGGGTCTTGATCCACCTTGTTTTATAGTTAACCTGGTGCACGCCTCTTAAGTAAACTAGATTTTTTTTCTGCTGTTTTTTCACACATGCACAGCCAGCCCTTTTCCAGGCAGTGGCCTGGGAGGGACACATGAGTTTTCAAGCAGGAATGTGGCTCAGAACAGCTCGGCCCCAACTCTACAGGGTCACCTTTCTCATAGCAATACTCAGAACATTTGACAGAAAACATGCTTACGTGGTTCTCTACACAGCTAGGTATAGATTTTCAATTTCATCAGTGTGAAACTCTTTTAATACCATGAAAGATGGTGTTTATATATATATATATATATATATATATATATTAAAAGCATAGTATTTGCTGAAAGATAAAACACATCCTTTGCAATAAATATTAATCTTTTGTTATAAATATAATATCAATCTATGTCTATAATTATATCTCAGACTTGTGGCATTAGATTTAATAGTTTAATGTGTATGGTAAAGTTTTTTAATGAAATAAATATGCTTAAAGTAAAAAGAGGAAAAAAGAAATTAGGAATTACATAAACCAAGATGGTCTGCGTCACCAATAAGGGCTGTGTGGGAGAAGATCGTAATAGCTGTTCTGATCAACATAACCTAGTGTTTCCAAAAGATGACAATTCAAGTATTGAATACACTGATTACACTGTTTCTCACAGTACAAATCTAATTAATTATTTGCCTTACGACAATACATAAGTGATGTGAAAGACTGGTGTTACAGCTGTATTCTGCACAGAAGAGTTTGCTATCTGAAAAGGGTAACTACTGGAAATAGAAAACATTGAAGTTTTAGTGTTACAGCAAGGAATTGAAATACTATTTCCTTGATATAGCTAAGGTCAGCAATGTCAGTGCCCAAATCAGAAACCAAAATGTGTTTTCCCAAATTCTCTTTCAGATGTTCTAAGAGCAGAAAATACATTTGTCCTTTATTCACTGTCCAGACTAACAATTTCAAGTTTAGGATCCTTCTCTTTAAGCACTAAATCCTAGTTCCTTTCTTAAATCCCTATGGATAACTGATGCTGTTGAACAATCCCAGTTTCTCCTAAAGTTAGTAGTAATAACACCATTAAATCCATCAGAAAACTCATCAAGTGTAACGTTCCCAATCTAATTTCAAAAGACCTTCAGAAGGTACACATAGTCTAGAAAGGATACCTGCTATATGATGAAGACCTATCTATTTTCAGGCATCAATGTAATGCCCAGAATGTCTCTCCCCCATTTTTGTTTTTTAAGGACACGGCGACGTCTACTGAAACGGTCTTAGACAAAGATTTTTTAACACAAGAAATCAAACAGGGAATAAGGGACAATACTAAGAGAAGCACTAAACAGCCAATGATTAGGATAGCTAGGAATCGCTTAATGCCTAGTGAGATGT
>JAWWEW010000078.1:81322684-81402301 GCA_035583185.1 Anabacerthia variegaticeps
ATTCTAACTATTATAACATGAAAACTAATCAGTAATCTTCTTCTAAGCACTATTATGCTGACCATTCCATCCATTCCTGGAAGATCTCTTCTCTGTTGTCCTGGTGTTCTCCTACAAATGTGATTTATGGGAAAGACATGTCATTTAGGAAAGGAGATAAAAGAGAGAGAGGTAATTAAATTTTTTTGCAAATCATACAAAGTCTACTTTTCCTGTAGGTCCACCTTTCCTGGGGTCCACCTTTTTTTCCTTAGGTTTAGATGAATCTCAGAAAAACAAGCTATTCCAATGTAAGTGAGATCTATCTGAGCTCCTCTCTTGATCCTAATTCTGGCAGTAAGCTCACATTCTCCAGTTCATCTGAAGACATTCAACACTGTCATTAGCTGAAATTCATAGTTACATCAGCATCTGAGATAAAGCAGCTTTTCATTAAAAGCTCTGGTACACTTTAGAGTAACAATGAACTCATACAACATGCACACTTCAATATATATATATATATATAGTGATTTAATTAGACAAATGATAATTTAAGGGGTTTATTCTGATAATTTTCAAAAGTATGTAGTCTTACAACTACTTCTTTTAACTTGCAGAGTGGGAATTTTTTATTTGCAACAAGATAAGCACTTTTTAAGTGCTGTACATTTGTGACAGAGGCAGTACCGATGACATAAGTAGCAGTTTACATGAGAAGAAGAGTTTTAGAAACTGTCACCATTGTTTTCTCTATTTACTTATTGCTTTTGAAGCTTCTGTACAAGCACTTGGCTTGAAGCCTAGATTTTGACATGCATTGACAGGGTTTATGGATTTTTATTTTTTTTTTCCTGCGGTAGAAAAAAGAAGTTGAAGTACTTATTTTGGTCAAAACTGGAGTCACTGTCTGAATAGGCATGTCTGAAGCAGGAGACAAAAAAATTCTAATCAATAAAAAGTGTTGGAGAGCTGGAAAGAAACTAATCTGGATATCTTGAGCCTTTTTCTTCTAATTTCATAAGTATACTCTAAGACCTGCCTTCATTCTTGCATTGGAGAAACAGATCAAAAAGATAAAGGTTCACAACATAAAGCTATACATATTAAAAATAATCATGCAAATCATAGAACATCTTGGAACTGGGAAAACTAAAAAATATTTGAAGATTTGGTTTGGGAACTATTTTACATGGTGATTTTAATTTCTCTGTATTTCAGTTTATTTGTTTTTATCCTTTTTTAAAAGGTTATTTAGGTCAAGAAAAATGTTACTGTAATATATTCATATGGCTTGCAACCTTGCGAGGCCCTGAATGTGTGCTCATGTTACAGTTATTTCTATTTAAAAAAGCTTCAAAAATAACAGCTAAGGATGTAGCAATGTTGAGTTGTTAAAGACAGAAAATACTTTGGAAAGCACTAAAAATGAATAAACCACAGAAATGGGATTCTGAATCTTGCTTCTATGAGCAATAAATGGTACAAAAGCTATAAGAAAAGACAATTGTCTCCTTGGAAATTATTTAATAGGTTAATAATGTCTTGTAAACTGAAGTGATTTCAGACAGCTTTTAAAGTACTTTTTCTTTTTTTTTTTTTCCCCCAGATTCAAGAACTGATTTATAGAAATATAAAAGGAAAAAACCCAACCAAACAAAAACCAAAAGCAAACAAAAAAAACGAACAAAAGAACCCAAACCAGAATTAAAAAAAATCATTACTGAGAAGATACCAAAGCATCATTCAATATGTTGAAAAACTGCTTACCAATAACATTCATGTCTACAAGATGAATATTTTTTAACACAAAGTCAATTAAGATTGTAAGTATATGGCAATGGTTCCCTAGCTTTTGAGGAGTAAGATATCAAGCGAATATTACTAATCTGAGTTCAGATATTTCTTGAGGCTTCTGTCATGTGGACGGGAAAGCATTCTCTGTTTCAAGTCACAGTAGCCACAGACTACCATTCTCAGTTTCCAAAGATCCTACAAGTACTGGAAACGTGTGCCTCCTTCAGAATGGAAATTTCATTGTTGCATTACACAGACTTATACATGGATATTCAGGTTTATATAGAAAATATATTCTTTTAATCATAGGTGGAGAGTAAATTGCAGTGCCATCAGTGTTACAGAATAGCCTATTCAATTTCATTCCTGCTCTACCTTTCAAATTTCTTTTCAGGTATGCTTAAGAGTGTGTCCTATTCCAGGCAATATTTTATATCTATAATGAACTTATTCTGACTTTTTCACATTGTTGAGGGAATTAATTGGAACATCTACACTTCTCTAATGAGACACATCCATTTCTGAGTGATGCGGTAAGAAGAAGGTACAGTAAATTTTCATTATAGGAAAATGCCATAAAATACACACAAGCAAAAATAAACTGAAACATAATTCTACAACAGGAATTTGCAGTCTGTATTGGTTTCAATGAGCTTTGAATAAGATAAAATGATAAAATCTGCAGCATAATTTCAAGTGGAGTTAAGACTCCAACAAAAGTGTCACTGTCATTGCTGTGAGTTGTGAGCATGCCCTGACATCATAATATGCCTATGTGAGGGAGTAAAAAGAAGAAAAGTGAAGATGGGAATAAATCTAATGTAGGAAGAAAATTAGAAATAATAACATCATGCTGTAAGGGTTTTCTGCTGCTAACTTTGAGTCTTGAAAGAGGAGGGACCGGGAATACAAATCATTTTGTGATATGATTGGACTGTATATCTAAGGTCTTATTTGCCACTTACATGCTGAAAGATGGGAACATTCGCTAATGCAGTGAAGGCATAGATGTGAAATTGCTTCAAATGGCATAAGAATGGAAGCAGCCTAGTTAGTTTCTTTGTTGTAAAAAATTAAAAATCTATTGGGAATTAATCTGATGTCTATTTAGGCAATGAAAAGCTTCTGCTGGTACATTGGTGATAAAAGAAAGATTAGGGAAAATTTTCCCCTCTGTGGAAGTGGGAGACCTGGTTACTTGGGATCTAGAGAAGGCTGAGGTACTTGTCCTGATCCTGTCAGGACGGAGTCAATTTTTTGCAGCGGCCATGAGGAGGCAGAGCCTGGACCTGTGTGGGCCTGGCCAGGAGGTTATTCTGTACTACCACACCTCATAGTCAGGGGCAGGGATAGGAACTCTCTGGCTTCCAAGACGAAGGGCAGGGCTTCCAGTGGAGCAAGCATGGCAGAGGGAGCGCTGGGGTAATGTTGATCTTGATCCAGAGGGAGGAGTTGGGCTGGCATGGCTGAGGTCAGGTTGAGCTCTCCATTCCTCTTTTGTACCCTTTTGTTATTAATATTATTGTCATTACTGTTTGTTTTCTTGTCTCATTGTTTCCAGTAAATTGTTCTTATCTCAACCCATGATCTTTGCCTTTTGTGCCTCCAGTTCTCCTCTCCAATCCACTGTAGTGAGGAGGGCAGGAGGAAAAGGAGGGGCAGAGCAATAGAGTGGCATACGGTTTTAGAGTCTTGGTTGGAGCATAGCATTGGGAAATACCATTCCTGAACCATGACAGCTACTCAACAACTTTTTTGCCCCAGTCTTCAACAGCAAGTACTCCAGCCACACCAGTCAAGTTGCAGAAGTTGCAGAAGGCAAACGCAGGGACTGGGAAAATTAAGAACTACCCACTGTAGAAGAACAGGTTTGAGATATCTAAGGAACCTGAAGGTGCACAAGATACATCTATCATATTTGAGAGTTTGGTGCAGTTCCCACTGACAGAAAAAGCAGAAACACTGACCCTTTTGAAAATAGAAAATAAGGTAGACCTGGAGAGCTACAGACTGTTCAGTCTCATGTTGGTGCCAGATCCTGGAGCAGATCCTTCAGGAAAATATGCTAGGTATGTCAAAAATAAGGAGGTGATTCATGACAGCCAATAAGGCTCCAGTAAAAGTTAATCATGCCTGACAAATTTGGTGGCCTTCTATGATGGGATTACAGATGTAGTGGATGAGGGAAGAGCAACTGATGCCATTTAACCTGGACTTCTGCAAAACATTTGACAATATCACACACAACACCCTTGTCTCTAAATTGGAGAGACATGAATTTGACAAACTGGTCACTCGGTGCTGGATGGTCACACACAAAGAGTTGTGATCAAAGTCTTGATGTACAGGTGGAGACCAGTGATGACTGGTATTCCTCAGAGGTTGGTATTAGAACCAGTGCTGATTAATATCTTTAACAGTCACATGGACAGCGGGATTGAGTGCACCTTTCAGCAAGTTTATCAATGGCAAAAAACTTCAACCATTAACCTAGCACTGATAAATTCACCACTAAACCATGTATTTAAATGATACATCTACATGTCTATTTCTTTCTGTGACTTCTTTTATAATAGTATTCCAGACAATGATGACACAAAAAATGAAGAACCAGAAGACCTTGCAGAACAAATGGAATTTTATGCTTGCACTGTTGCTACTTAAGAAACCATAATAAGTATATTTCAGCAACCATAGGCATGAGGGATGGTTGCCAAGCTGAGCTGCAGGACATTGATCCAGATGGCAGAATTAAAACTGACTCCTAAGCTCCTTATCTCTTTAGTCTTCATTTATTGAACTCAGCAGGTATTTCCCATTCCTTCTTCACTAACATTACTCCATGTGCCGTCATCTTCTGTAACAAGATACAGCCTTGCAGGTGGGAACTGCTGGGAACTTCAAATGCTGGGCATGAGATGGCAGATACAGTCATTTGCAACAGGATTTGGGAAAAAAGGTTACAGAAGTCTATGTCCAAGCACTAGTTTGTCAGATGCTCTTGACCATTATTTACCTTTTCAGTGATGATATTTGATATGCTTAACCCTGCCTTGCCATTGTCCTCTAATGAAGAATCTATCTTTTTCAGCTGCAGTCATTGAACTCTGACCTCAGATACTTCTTTATAATCCCAGTGCTGCTCCCAGAGTAGTGATAGGACTTCTGCACTGACCTCAAGTCAAATGCATCACTGTTTGATTGAGTTTGTGTTCCTCTTACAAGTGATCATGTACTGTATTGATCTGGTGATGAAAAAATTTTACACACACCTTTTCTTTTAGATTTTCACTTTTTTGTTCTCCTAGTTTTCTTTTAGAATATTAGTGTAAAGTTAAACATTGACCTTAACACCCATCACTGTGAAATTACTGATTTTTTCCTTAACATAGGCAGGGTATAAATAATTAAATTGCTGCAATCATTAAAATTAATATGTATGAAGGAACAGGAAAGTGGAAATCCTATGCTCAGAATTCAGAATATTTCTGACCACAGAGTCTTTCCCTGTTTTTGTTTTTTTTTTCTAGAATCGAATATTGTAATATCTATACTGTGATGTAAAAGGAAAAGGCCATGAAGGCAACTATAAAAACCTGATTGGAAGTGGGAATAAAGAAGCTGTCCTTAGTCTGCTGATGGGGTAAAATAAAAGATAACCCAGATTTATTTTATTAGGTTGTTGGTTTGAAAACACAATGATGACAAACTAAAAGCCAGTGGCACTTCTGACTGCACTAATGAGTGTTCTAACAGAAACATCCACCAATGACAATTATTTCAGCTGCCTCCCATTCTTCCAAGTATTAGAATCCCCACCTCCTTCTTATTTAGACATCAATAACTCCAGCTTTCCTCTGACAGTTCTGTGACAAAAGAAAACAACCTAGTATTGACTATTAGTTTTATGTCACCATAGGTTTATGTTAAACTGAAACATAATCTGACATCATATCAATGTGCATAAATTTTATTGAAATTAATTTTCTCTTCTTTCACAGAATTGTAGAATGCCTTGGGCAGTGTTACTGAAGCACTTGCCAATGAAGACAGGAAAAAAAGTGGTTGAGTACCTCAGCCTTCTCCCTAACTTGGGTGACTAGGGCTCTCATTCCTTCCAGAGAGGACCCATAATCTTCCTTTTATCACTGATGTACCTGTAGAAATTTTTATTGCTGCTCTTGATTTTCCAGACTGGACTTAATTCTATCAGGGCTTTAACTTTCTTAGCCTTATCCCTGGCTGTTTGGACAATTTTTCTGTATTCCTCCCAGGCTGCCTGTCCTTGCTTCCACACTCTGTGTGATTTATTTTTTGTTTTTTCTTTTTTTTTTTTTTTTTCTCTTTGAGCTTGTCCAGAAGGTCCTTGTTCATCCACACAGACCTCCTGGCATTTTTGCTTGACTTCCTCTTTGTTGAGATGCAGTGCTCCTGAGTTTGGAGGAGATCCTTGAATATTAACCTGCTTTCTTGAGCTCCTCTACCATCCAAGGTTTCATTCCATGGTAGTCTACCAAGTAGATCACCAAAGAGCCCAAAGTCTCCTCTCCTAAATTCCAGGACAGAGAGCTTGCTGTTCACCCCTTGGTTGCCTTGAAGTTCTTGAACTCACTGTTTCATGGCTACTGCAACCCAGGCTGCTCTTGAGCTTCACATGCCCCACGAGCCCCGTCTTGTTGGTGAGACAGAAATTCATCATTGCACATCTCCTTGATGGCTCCTCTGTCACTTGGAGAAGGAAGTTAATATCAACACTTTCCAGGAACCTCCTGGATTGCTTATGCCCTGTTGTGCTCCCCCTCCAACAGATGTCAGGGTTGTTCAACTCCCCCTTAAGGACCAGGGCTTGTGAACATGAGGCTGTTTTTATCTGTCTATAGAAGGGCTCATCTGCTTGGTTCTCCTGGTCAGTCAACCCGTAGCAGACCCTCACTGCGTTGTCACCTGTCCCTACCCTCCATTTAATCCTGATCCATCCACTTAATCCTGAGCTTCTGGTTAGCTCCTCATCCATCTCTAGGTAGAGCTTCATGCAGTCCAGCTGTTCACTGATAAAGAGGGTGACACTGCTTCCTTTTTTTTCCTGCCTGTCCTTCCTAAAGAACCTATATCTATCCATTCTAATCATAAGAGCCATTCAACTGCATCTCCATACTGTTGATAAAATGACAGCTCTGCAGGCATGTGCACATCTCTAAGTCCTCTTGTTTACTCCCCATGCTGAGTGCTTTTCCATAGAGGCATTTGAGTCGGACCCCAGATTAATCTGTCTTGCTGGCTGGAGTGACTGGAATTCCTTTGTGTTTTTCTTCAGGTGCTCTCCTGCTGACCTGCGATCCCTCTCCAAGCTCTAGACATCTCTTGATGCTACTGAGATCAAAGTCATAGCAGTGGGATAGGCTGTGATTCCCCTCATTCAGCAACTTTAGTTTAAAGCCCTTTAATATGTCAGAATGTGGATCAGGTCCAAGAAAAAAGATTGGGATGCATACTCTGCACAGTACTGGTGTGAAAATATCCTTATGTCTGAGCTTTTTTTCTGCTCAGTTCCTTGACTTGAATTAAAAAACCTCAACTTTTAAAGTATATTTGCTTTATATATATATGTATACTTTTATATTTACAGGAAGGTTCTCATCCATAACTCAAATAAATATTGAACATCCACTGGGTGTCAAAACCAAAACTTCACATTATGCAGAAGTAGAATCCAATGCTTTGAGACAGCTCAGTGAATTTTCCTAGTGCAGAAGAGAACATAATATGTGAATTTGTAAATTTCACATATATTCTTAGCATAGTTTCTGTTGTTGTGAGTAATCACTTTAAAAGGATGTCATTTTATTCTGTGAATTTTGCTGTTATTCCAATAAGGTCAAATAGAAATCTGTTACATCCTCTACACAAACATGATTGTTTCCTTTGCTGTCAAGGAAACCTTGGAGCTGGGTGCGTTAACAAGTCTAACCTCACTAAAAGGAGTCTACCTTTTGTGCTTTTCATTTTTCCTAAAGCCTTTAGAAATAACACTGTGGAAATACATAGTGCACACCTTCAGAAAGAGCATCAGAGAATGTACAGCAGAACGATAGCATCATTTATGTGATGTGACATATTCACTAATTAATTATTCATGCATTTTTTAAAAACCAAAAATTAATAACTACATAATTATTCCTAATTTGGCACAGTTTTAATATATTGTTCTGCAATAAGTTACTGCTTGTTTAATAATGTCATGGTTTGCTATGTTATTAAAGTGTTAGTCACTTTAATTACAATAAAATCCAAGCAATATTTTCAAGATACAAGGTTAGTAGCAGAAAAAGTATAGACCCTAAAAATGGCAAATAATCATTAGAATGCTCAGTTCTAAAGAATTAATATAGGTGTGATCAGCAGGAGAAGTGGAAGGAACTTAGCCTAATGGATAACATTATGATATAGTCTGTTTAACACCTAAGGGCTAGGAACTTAATTCCTCATTTCAGATTAGGTATCTGTTTTCGCTCTGCAGGAGCTGTGAAAACAATTATCTGATGTCATATTTTTTTGCCTGCCTGAGGAGAGTTAGGGGGACATAAGTCACTGGGTTCACCAATAGTGGTGGAAAAGCTTGATGTTTGCCTTTACAGATTGAAGCTGCCTGTGGGTCAGGGTCCACTGGTGGCTCTCAGCTCACTACACTGTCTTACTTGCATAGATCCGCAATAGAAGGTGATGCCTGTTAAGGGATGCAAGGCCACCTCATCCAGCCTGTGTAGAAGACTCACATAAAATACGAGCACAGTCAGCCATGTCTTCCTCCTCTTCAGCTGCCAAGAGGCAGGTCACTAGTGCGGGCACACATGACACTCTTCATGTTCCCAAGCACACATCTTGTATGGTCCCTATGCTCGTCTTGGCTCTCCTGACTAGTTTCCAGCCCTTCCCATAGATCTTCAGTCATGAGCATAATGCTTGCACGCATGCAAACACACACATACACACACTCATCCCTCTTGCACTGTACATTCACAAGTCCCCTGCATGTACCAGCATGGACCCCCTACCCGCCTGATACTCTGTCCCGGACCTGATATCCCCCTGCTTGTTGACTGGTCCGGCTTCACATTTGCCAGTGAATACAGGTACACATTCCACACACACCAGGATCAAGGAAGATACATACAATCGTACTCCAACAGCTGGCACACTGACTGTAACCTGTAGCCATGCTCCAGCCATCAACACCAAGACTCTCACCCAGCTCACTCCTGATGGCTCTCCTGGTAGCTAATTATTGGGAACACCTGAACCCTAGCTCTGACTCCATTAACTACCGCAAGTTTTCACTCACATAGACACAGATGTCTCACCAGTAGCTGGCTACTAGTCCCTGCAGTGATCATACACAGAGAAGAAGGTTACCCAGAGAGATCACTGAGAAAAGAGTTAATAAAATGACAGACCGTGGTGATCAGGTGCAAGGCCTGGCCAGACAACTGTACTGCCCCTTTTTCTGTCTTCCGCTTGATTTGTTTCTCCTTGCACTCACTCCTCCTGCACATTCTATTCCTCTACACTTTTCAGTACAGATCTCATCTGGTTTACAGTCTTATCAGTCGCCAAGTCCAGGTTCATCTTCCTGGAAGTGGCATCTGCCTTGACAGCCTGTCAATTAGAGTGACTGATGAGGTTTGTTTCTTCTTGTTTTGTCCATGTGTATTTTGTGAGATCTGTGTCTCTGTATTTTGGTTCTGCTCACTCCCATTTCCCCTTTTCCCCCCAACTGATGTGTTCTCCAATTATATAACTTTCTCATGCTCTCACATCCTCTCATCAATTCAGTATGACTCATCAGGTTTGGGTCTCATCACTGCCTCCTTAATCATTCACCTACCAGGTCTGCCTCCTTCCTTCTTGCTTGTGGCTTTCTCCCTTTATTATTGTCCTTCTTTGCACTGAAGAAAGTCCCTGACCAGACACCCTTAAAGAAGCAGACACAGAATCACAAAATATGTTGAATTAGAAGGGACCCACAAGGATCATTGAGTTCAACTCCTGGCCCTGCACAGGGCCATCCCCAAGAGTCACACCATGTGCCTGAGTATATCATCCAAATGCTTCTTGAACTCTGTCAGGCTTGGTGCTGTGACCACTTCCCTGGGGAGCCTGTTCCAGTAGTCAACCACCCTCTGGGCGAAATTTTTTTTTTCTAATATCTAACCTAAATTTCCCCTGACACAACTTCAGACCATTCTTTCATGTCCTATCACTGGTCACCACAAAGAGATCAGTATCTGCCCCTCGTCTTCCCCTCATGAGGAAGCTGTGAACTTCCCCTCCTTTTTCAGAATCTTCAGTACTTTCCTTTACTCAAACCATAAAAAGAAGACTGTTCTGCCCCTTGACACAGCAGAAAAAAGGTTAAATAAGCACTTCAAACAAGAATTCAGAAGAACGAGGAATGTCAATAAAACAAATATGTAGGACAGAAAGAACAAAGATGTACCCTTACAATACTGTCATGTTGAAAAACTGCATCAGGAAGAAGAAAGAGTTGCATGGTTAAACCAGTTAAACCACAGGTTGTAAGACAAGGATGTGAATAACCTCTCACATCCCCTTAATGGAGGTACCAGACTAGTGTGCCTTGAAAGATGACTCTTCATTCACTGCCTGCTCAGTCCTTAAATTCATGGAGAGGTTACCTAGCTGAACCCAGTACAGCACCACAGCTGAATCCCCCAAAAGATCACTTTGTCCTAAAATTGAAAGGCATCAGCTCTATAATAAAGTATAGTAGCTGGTTTGCTAATGCTTACTGATGTGTAGTAATTGAAATACTAGTTCAGCAAGGTATTTAAGAATGTGCTTATTTTAAGCTGGTCTCAGTGGCAGGTACTTAAAATCCCCACTCAGTCTGGGCCTTGAGAGCAGATTAGATAGTACTGTCCAATTGAAAATTACATTCCTAAATCCCTTTTTAAATGTACTTGTGATTAATTATATTTGTGTTTAAAATACTTGTGTTTAACAAGTTTTGAATCACTTGTGTAATTGAAAATCCAGGAATGCCTTCAAGACAATGATCATAACCTGCTAACTGCAAAATCTGTTACTGATTTTCATTAAGACTATTTAAACAGCAGCTTGCTGGGAAAGATCAAATTAAGGTTTTCTGAAATACTATAAAAGCTATAATTATATTTTAACATCAAAAGAATCTTCTAACACAGAAAAGAGTGTACACAATAAGAAAACTTTGTAAATAGTTCTGTTTCACAGCCATTTATTAGGACTTTATATTTTGTTACAGCTTGACACACATTTTACTTGGCATAGTTCTGTATAGGTACAGTGTTAAGGTGCTGTGCTTTTTTTCTGCTCCCTCAGAATGATTTTCTCCACTGTTGAGTAATTTGTTCCATTACATTGGCTATATGTAGACAAGAAGTTTATTACTTGTTTCATTCTACTGCTTTTATCACTTTTTCGTTTGACCTGAGGCATTAAGAGATTTCAGTGACAGTTTTTTGGTGATAAAATTTAGGAACATTATGATTTTACTGTGCACTGTGTTAAAATATTGAGTTTCTGACCTACTGATCTGTAAGGGTTATTTCAAAAACTAACTTAGAGACTAAATCAATGTTTTTTAGTTTGTTTTTTTTTCTTTATTTTTGCCTGATTCATTTTTAAATAACTGTTTGTGAGATTTATGTTGAAGAGGTCTAGAATCAACCATTCTATTTCAGCTTAGCATACATTTGGTTTATGGACTAACAAAAATAATTAGGCTGAGGACATTTAGGCCTTTTTCTTATTCAAAATCTTTATCCTTCTTGCTCATGAAAAATGGTAACTGAGTTCATGTAATCATAGCATATGCTGAGTTGGAAAGGACCCAGAAGGATAATCAAGTTCAAATCTTAGCCCTGTACAGGACACCCCTAAGAGTCATGCCATGTGCCTGAGAGTACCATCCAAATGATTGTTGAATTCTGGCAGGGTTAGTGCTGTGACCACTTACCTGGAGAGCCTGTTCCAGTGTCCAATCACCCTTTGGGAGAAGAGCTTTTTTCTAATATCCAACCTAAACCTCCCCTGACACAACTGCAGACCATTCTCTTGGGTTCTGTCCCCGATCACCACAGAGAAGAAATCAGTGTCTGCCCCTCCTCTTCCTCTCACAAGAAAGTTGTAACTGCAATGAGGTCTCCCCTCAGTGTCCTCTTCTCCAGGCTGAACAGAACTGTGACAGTGTACCTACAGTGTCAGAAGTGGAGTAAATCATGCAAGAAATGGGCTTGTGAAGAAACTAGCCATAATGCCTTAAAAACTGAGGTTTTTACTGTATTGTAAAATGGATTCCTTGTCTTTTTCCCCTGAGTCACTGTTCTTCTTCCAAAAACCCCCTGAGAAAAGTCTTATCTCCCTAGCCTAGTATGCAGGAATTCGTTCTTGAAGGATTTTGTGAAGTCCCCCTATTGGCCTTTAGTTAACCCTTTCCCCATTGGTTGTTATCCCTAGATTTCTATTGGTAATAACTAAAATTTCCAAAAGCCTTTAAATACCCCTGACCATGTGAATAAACTCTCTCTCTGCATCCTCTCTGGTGGTCTCTGTGTGTCTCTTTCTCAGAGCATCTCGAGGACCACGTGGGAGAGGGGGAATGAAAAGGGGGAGCATTCCACTCAGCTGTCACACAGAACAAGTAACCACAGCTGCTCTTCATATGGCTACTCCTCAAGGCCCTTCACCATCTTTATTACCCTCTTTTGGTTGCTCCCTAAGGGTTTAATATCTTTCCTGTACTGTAGTGCCCAAACCTGCACACAATACCCAAGGTGAGGCTGCCCTAGGGAAGAGCAGAGAAGGACAATCCCCTCCCTCGACTGGCTGGTGATGCTTTGCCTGATGCCCCCCTAGAACATGGTTGGCCCTCCTGGCTGCCAGGGCACTGCTGACTCATATTCAACTTGCCATCCACCAGGACCCCCACATCACTTTCTGTGCCACTGCCTTCCAGAATCTTATTGCCCAGTCTGCACAAACATCCAGGATCGCCCTGTCCCAGGTGCAGAATCCAGCGCTTGACTTTGTTGAACTTCACATCACTGCTTAAACTGCATCCCTGACACTGCATATTCTTAAGCCTTTCTTTTGGGGGAAAAAAGAGAAGAAAAGAAAAATAACATTAATTATTCTTCTTCAGAACTGTTTGAAACTCATAATTATGTTTTCTACTCAGCAGTTCAAAATTTACTTTTATACCAAGTCAGAACCAAATTACATATTTGGAATTTCTTACAGAAAATTATTTCAGACTAGAATGCCTTGTAGATTTTGCATTCAGATATAATTTTTATTTTAAAAGTACATTATGTTTTATTTTTTGCATTTTAATTATACTAAAAGAATTTTCTATCACAGTAAGTGTAGCATTTAAAGTAGGAATGCTGTTAGTATGGCATACTATAAGATCATATGTTGCATTTACAGTATTTATATGACACTATACAATTTAATACAGCATATTCTAATATTTATATGGTCTAGTAATAACTTTTACATAGACTTATTTTGTAAGCCTTTAATTAAGGTTTACCTGAGAAAGGCAGCTGGTTACATGGTTACATTTAATCTGGATTTAAAGAATTACCTGGACAGTAAGGTCCTGAGAAAACCTTAAAACTTAATATTTTGAAGATTTTAACGTGTTGCTTTATACGGTTCTGAAAGAGATCTTATTGCTTGTCGATCAAGAACCTCAGTTGAGTGACTCCAAAGTGCCTCTGCTTGTTTCTATTTAACCGATAATTTTGAGGAGTATCTGTTCTTGCTGGTCACATTGGCAACCCTGTGCAGCACTAAAAAGTCTTGCCTTCAAAACCTGTTATATACTTTGATATATGCAAGATATATTTGATATTTCTATATAATTTATGGCTACGTGATACATACTGCACTAAGATAGTAACTTAATTTGTATATACTTTAAGTTAGTTTTCTTACAGATAGGAGTAGTAGATTCTGTCTTATGCATGTATGAAAACTGGCAGAACTAATACCTTTCCTCTACCAATGTACTTGACAACTGTATCTTCTTATTTATAGCTTAAGGTGTATTTCTATCCACTCACTGACATGGCTGTAAAATGTGTGTCCTTTTTTTTGATATGAAGATCATTCTGAGTGATGCACAGTAACAGTAGACTTAAATACATCTTAACAAGTCTTAAATACACTTATTAACTTTAAAAAAAGAAAAAAAAATAAAAAGACAAAAATTAGGACACAGGACTTTTAAAGTGTTTATACACAGAAAGATTGTTTGCTATGACCAGGTCTGGTTACTGTCTTACAAAATTCTTCTGCTTTAATTATTTTTCAAAGACATGGGTAGAGCCAGGCATCTTTTGGATGCCACTGGCCATACATAGACTGTCTGGGAAGAAGCCCCTAAAAAAGGAGGTGTGCTTGCGTTGCTAACACCAGCTGCAGGACGACACATAGGCACTGCTGGGACAGTACCTCCAGGATACATGGAACACTGTATGCCTGGCAGGTCAATCTGATACCAAACTTGCTTCCGTGGACTGTCCACAGGCTGTCTCTTAGGTATCTGTGTAAAACAGACTTGGAGAGAAGAATGAGCCATAAACACAATTGCAACTGCTTGAGATCACCCTTTTAAAATTCTATATCTGCATTGCTCTAAGTTGACAAATTCACATTACACTCACAGTTTTATTATAAACAAAGTTCAGTTATATTCTAGTGAAACAAACTTTTAAAAGGCTCAATCGACCATAATTATGTCCTCTAAAGAGTTAATATTGAGTCTACTCAAACTGACCAGAAAACCTCAGAGTAAGAATTATACCTGAGAAGGAAGATACAATTAGAAGTGATGGAGACATTTAAGGAAGATTTGAGAAAATAATAAGCATCATAAAATTAAAAACTGCAAAACATAATACCTTTCATTTTGACAAATATAAATCACTCATCAAAAGGTCAGGCCACTTTTTTAGGCCTATCTGGGAGAACCTGTTGTATCACACTCATGCACTATGTTCATAAACTAGGTTGTGGTCTTGGTCCTCCAGTTGTCCCCGTTATGTGTTATTTGATATCCAAGCTCTGTTCCAAGTATTATCATAACAGTTTCAAGGCAGAGAAACCCAGGCTAGCCCAGACCATTTTCTTTGACTGATGCAAGTTCAAAATACAGTGTAACTGATCATGCTGAATTTTGGTCCTTTTACCAGTGGCAATTCTCTAACACTAAATTAATTTTAAATAAAAATATTGAGAGGACAGTGCTTACCCTGTGGAACACTCCAGCAATATTAAGCATGTATGGAATCTAGCTTGAAGGGCATGGGCTTAATCATAAAGGCCGTCAACTTTCTGCACCATTTGGTCAAGGACCCATGGGGAGCTGTTTAGCACAACCAACACAGATGGTAGAGGTGTGGTCCAAATGATATATATATATTGAGAATAAACTAACAGATGATAGCTTGCAAGGTAGAATAAAAAGCCTAGTTCAAACCCAAAAATAAATGATTTTTGACAGTTTATCTTTGTTTTTAAGTACCTTGATCACTCCCGAAATGGGGCAAGGATAAGGAAACCACTGTACCTGTTTCACATGAAACTAGTCCCATTTTTTAAATATAGACCTTGGAAACTGTAAAACTTTGTACTATGCAACTCACTATTGCAGCTTACTTTCAGAGTACAGTTGAGGGAACCTTGAATGCATTGAATCAGCTGAGCATATAACACAAATGTATTTAAAGTAAATACATTTTCAGGTTAAATGACCCTTAATGATTGTAGTACATATTAAAACTACTCCTTGCAAGATACAGCTTCCAATCAGACTCTTGTTAGTTTGAATTCATGCTTACTGATTCTCCTTGTCTTACAGAATACTTTTCCTTTCCTAGATATTTTATGGCTAAGGAATAAGTTTTGCAAAAACTGGTAAGAAGACAAGGAACTGCTTAATATCAGTAAGCACTGGCAATTCAAGGTGAATAGTTGTCTTTGTCTTTACAGGGCAAGGGACACTTAATTCTTACCTGTTTCGGATTTCTGTTTCTCCCTGGGACTGATAAATATCATCCAAAAGTTTAGTGATCTTTAAAAAAAATGGAAGGGAAATCTTCACCAATAAAAAATAATCTGCAGAATAATTTCCAGGAGGTATCAGGTAGCTGAGAAGTGGCCCTTAAGCCTACCTATTTCTTTTAGATGTCAACTGCATTCTGCCACTCTTCTATAATGTGGACTAGTACCTTCAATATAACTGCCGGATGTTGTCTTACAAGATGGAGCAAAAAAATGTCCATGAATTTTAAGGGGATGCAAGCGCTAAATAGCTGTGAATATGAAAACATTATGGTGTTTATTTTCACTAGAAGGAAGTAAAATGCTTAAGGATGTTCTGTAGCAAAATGATTATCATCAGACAGCCTGAGAATCAGGCTGTATTTTGCAGATTGCATTATTCTCTAATGATTCACTGGAAGAATCATAGAATGGTTTGGGTTGGAGATGACATTAAAGATCACCTAGTTCTATCCCACTGTCATGGGCAGGGACACCTTCCACTAGACCAGGTGGCTCAGAGCTCCATACAGCCCAACCTTGAATACATCCAAGAATGGGGCATCCACAACTTCTTCCAGCACATGTCCTGGTTTATTGCCACCCTCTCAATAAAGAATTTCTTCCTTATATATAATCTAAATCTACTCTCTTTCAGTGACCACATGCCCTTGTAAAAAGTCCCTCTCCATCTTTCTTGTAGGCTTTCTTCAGGTACTGGAAGGTCAAAATTAAGTGACTTCGAAGCCTTGTCTTCTTCAGCCTGAACAATCCCAACTCTTTCAACCTTTGTCTGTAGGAGAGGTGTTCCATTCCTCTAATCATTTTAGTGGTCCTCCTCTAGACTTACTCCAACAGATCTATACCCTTTCTGTGCTGGGAACTCCAGAGCTCGATGCAGTACTCATGGTGGGGTCTCACACCTGGTTAATTAATCATTGCTGTGAATCTAATTCTGTATTTGAAAGTTTATATAATAGAGGTAGTATTGTACCCATGGAGGTATAAAAAAAATAAAAGATGTATGGTTTGGTGAGGGAATGGCCATATTTTTGTTTTGACAAATCTAGAATGGCCTAGCAGAAACATACCAGTTTTGGGAACGGGCTCGTCTTAGAATCTGAGACAGGAAAATTTTCCTCAAACTGAGGCAGAAGTGCAGAATGAATACAATGGACGGTTCATGGTGCCACCTATTTCACAATATCTTCTGTAGTCTCACAGGGACGGGTATAAAGTGTGCTGGAAGGCTTTTTAATATTTGAGTCTTAATGGGAACCAACAGATCATGATTTGTGTCAGGCAAACCCATAGGGGCTTCCATGACAAACCAAAAATGAGGACTGTCTCACTATGGGTAGAAGTTTTAGCTTTATTCATTCTCCTGATTGAAAATGTGTCATATAATAGAAAAGTAAAAGCTAGTTGTGCAAAAGGGATTTGGTTTACTCCTAATCAGTAATGTAGGAAAAGACTTTTGGCAAGACAAACATGGTTAGTTTCCCTGTTGTACTTCTTCACTCCTTTGGAAGTTCCATTCTTAAGTGCGGTGGACAAAAGTTTTTTTGTTAATATGATCCTATCCTGGAAGATAGTCACTCAAATAAATGCAAAATCACAGACACAGCTGATTTTCAATATGCAGAAAATACTACACAAAACATCTGCGACAAGTAAGAAACAAACTGTCATGTCACTGATTAGAAATTCATTGTCAAATTGTGCTGTTTTTACTTGTCTGCTCAGATCAACTGCAGGGGATGTGTCCCGTGGGTTTGTATTTAATGGGTAATTCTGCACTCCAGTATACTTTTTAGAAAATAAAATGCAATTTCCAAGCCTCATTTGAAGACATTGTATCCTTTTCTGAATTACTTTGCTCCTCATCGCTGATTAAATATCTCTGTGTTTTGTCTGATTCTTTCAGTAATGTTCATATTCAACGCTTATGACATCATCATTGCTTCCATGATAATGAAACACATTGTCACCAGAACTGGTCTGTCAAAGAGCCCTAATTGTCCTAAATGCTAGAGCTGGGACAATTACAAGTAAGGATTAGCAGCTGATTAGGAAAAGTAATTTCTAAGTCTACAAAACTGTGATAGTCAACAAGGAATGGAGATGGTTATGAAACGACTTAAGGGAATATGAGCAAATCTTGTGATAGCTTCACAAGTTTAAAATACCAATTACTTTTATTTGGACAATTCATCTTATGCCCAGTTGACAAACGCCTCCTGGGATTGCTGTGTCACCAGTATGTTTCAAGGCCATATTTATATCCTGGTGTTAACCTCTATTTGGAAGTGGGAAAATTTTCCACCAGTGAGCTACTGTTTCTCCACATCACATAGTGCCACACTGCTTGAGGGCAGAGCTAGCCTCTGTTCCAATGGACGATGGTCCGTTTTCAGATCCTGTTTTGTTCTGGCTGGCTTTGGAATATGTTTGCACTTCTGCAAGTGCACAAACATTTTATTTTCCTCTTAATTGCAGGCTTCTGTAATAAAACAAATTGGTTTATTCCCCTTTGAGGAATTTGTATTACCTGTCTTTATCACTGTAATATATCTGAGGCTGTTAACAATAACATGAAGCCGCATCACTGCTTTTCTCTAAGTAATATGATGACTCTCTATTCTTGAAGCAAATTAACAGAGCTGCCAGCATCATTAGATTAGAGAGTGCAATATAAATATGTATCTATAGGATTTGTTCTTTCTTCTTCAATGAACTTCACCAAGTTCCTTGTGGATTGTATAATTGATGTGATTTTCTGTAGCAATAGTTAGAAGACAAAGGTTCATACTCACAAATATAATTTTGAATATGAAATGACTATTAGAACAGAAGATGCAAAGTTGAATAGCAGTACATGAAAGGTTATTACTAGTTACATTTATTAAGTTGCTGTTTGCTCAGCAGAAACATCTCTGAAAACTGGTGCAAACTTACTGATGTCTTCTTATTGTGAACAATTTCTCTACTAACAACCACAGCAGTTCTAGACAATTGAAGTCTTCCAGAATTGCAACAATTTAAAAACAGCTTTTGCTCCTAGTCAGCTAGAAATGTTAATTCTCTTTATAGATGAGTTTAAGACATTTCCCATCTTCACTTTTTTGAGGTAACTAATGTGTTATATGTTGCACGGAAATCTACAAGTCACATTCCACTGCTTGGTGGAGTAAAGGAAAATGTGATATAAGGGCTGTAGCTTATAGCAGTGAATTCTAGCAGAAGATGATGGCTGTTATATGTGGGATACCTGTTCCTTCCTGACACATAAACAATATTTATAGACATTAAACATCAAAATACAAATGGGCAGGCACTTAAAACATCTTGAACTTAGCCCTCAACTTTCAAATTCTCAAGGAAAGTTATGACTAATTAATGATAATCTTTATAGATGTGAAAAGTGGGATGCTAATTCATTTGGAAAGCAGTTTATTAAAAAAATCTTTGCTTTTATTTGGCAAAAAGATGTTCAGTGTGGGGAACACTTTTTCCGGGAGAAATGCATGATAGGAAATGGTATGTTGAAGATGGAACTTTGTCAGTTTATGAAAATGATGGTATAACAAGGTCACTGTCAATAGTAGGATATGAGCCTTGACAATATTTATAATTGTGTTAATTCTGGCCTGAGTCTTTCATAAATGGAATGGTGCACCTCCACACGTTTCTGCCTTCTCTTTTTCTGCTACAGCTGTGGGAGCATGTGTTTCTGGTGGAACACTTTGTTTTTTTTCTGGTCACTCATTAGTGTCTGATAATAAACATGCAGGGTTATGCACATTTGGGAATCATGTGCTTCTATCCTTTTGATTGACTAAGACAGTCTTTGAGATGGAAGTCAGGCAGGTTAAAACTCCTATTGAACTAACTGATGCCACAAAATGATTGAGTATAGTCCCTAAATTCATGTTTGAACTGTATTCAATGCCTCTATTAAAATCCACAACTTGTTTTACTTTTCTTCCAATGGGTCTCTAGTCTTTGTATTCTCCTTTCTACTGGAATACAGAAGACACTGGTATTATTTGGGTTTATCATTATTTCACATTCCTCATGAGTCCATCAGCTCAGGGCCAGGAACCTTCAATTCCCTTAGCTGTAGGCATCCTTGTACTTTGAGCACTGCCATCATATCTGATACAGGAATTTTGGCAAGTAATGGTTAACTTATTCCATTTTCCCCTTGCAAGGTTTAAGCTTAGAAAATGTAGAGGTAACAATGTATCTAAATATATCTGTTCATAAAGATATTTGAGATATTTGGATTAAAACTGCAAGTTGAAAGTGGAATTGAAGTAAGTCTTAGAAAACTGCAATATGATATTGCCAATTAATGTATATAAATGGCCTTATTTTGATTCTGCTTTAGTCAACAGACTAAATTTAAGTAGGATGAATATGCCTTATTAATATCAAGTAACTAATAACTGTTCAGAAAAAAAATATGAAGAGTCATTTTCACTCCCAGATTTATGTCTTTTAAACTATTACTGTTTTTAAACTACTTCTTTACACTCTCTAGGGAGCCTAGGTTAGACAGAAACTACAGAAGAAAGGCAAGGCTATTCTTCAAGAATCTATTGCATGCCAAAGCATATCTGCAACATTCTGACAGGATTTGTATTATGACACTGCTTTGGCAGGACCAGAGGGGACTCTAGGACTTGTGATCTAGAGTCAGGGGTGCTTTTGAGGCTGGGCCTCCAGCATTATCATAGACTCATAAAATGGTTTGAATTGGAAGGAACTTTTAAAGATCATTTAATCCAGTCTCCCTGCCATTAGTAGGGGCATCTTTCAGTAGACTGGGTTCCAAAAAGACCTGTCCTATCTGACTTTGAACACCACAAACTGGTTTGTAAAATTCACTGAATCTAACCTACACAGAGACTTGTCAGTCTAATGCATACCCTTGGATGCTGCCACCTTATGAGATCAGAGAGTGATAATTTAAAATGTCTTTTCTCAAATGATTGATCGATGCTTGAGACTAATGAGAATTAAATACCAGACTTTTTTAAAAATTAAAGCTGCTTTGTTTAACTAAATACATCAAATAAAAAATCATATTATTCCAAACATGCTAGGCACAATCCCAAAAGAGTATTAATCATTACAAACTGTTTCTTTTCTCTAGAAAAAATGTAAAATTTTAAGAATATGATACGTCACAGTTCTTCCCAAATCAAAAATTATACCATGCCCATAATGAATTAATAAGTCCATTGGCAATATTTCATCAATATATTATAAAAGATGAGATTTTATGATCAAATATATTCTTGATCAATTTATTTCACCACTTACAATCTAATTGTTTCATTATGACATTTTGTCCCTCCTCAGAATGAAACAATTGATTTAATATACTCTATAAAATTATTGTTTCTCAAAAAGTTAATCAAACTATGGTCAGTTGATTTCTGAACTTGTGCCCTGCAATTAATATATGGGATGTTCAAAATATCAGCTAGAAATTACTCTCCTTGATAAATACCTCTAATTTAAATACATTTACTGGAACTTTATGAAGTAGTGCTCTGCAGCTGAGAGACTTACTCTTTTGAAGATTCAATTTTAGAAGTTCAAAACCACAGCAGAACAAGCTACACATTGCTGATTTTCATCAAGATATAAATTAAATGCTCTGAATCCTTGAGTACTCTGATAGTGTCCAATAATTCAATATTTACCACAGGCAATCAGACATTTTTCAAAAGTGTCCAGTCTGTGCCACTGAAATTGGAAGTAAAAACATTCATACGGTTTAAAAAATAACACTCCTACTTATATCTTGAGCTTTCTTTTGAATCTTGCTCACTGGCATGATAGACTAAAGATTAAATAAATTACAATGATTGATAAGAAATTGACAGACTGATTAGAACTATTTGGCATTTCAAAAGAGCTAGGTTGTAATTTGATGACCTGTCACCTGTATCTGTGTTTTTAATATTACTTTAAGAAACCTTGCAATAAATAATTTTGTCATAAGTAGTCTCAGATTTTTCTTTGGGTTTGTATCTTTGGAAAAAATTTCCATTCTGTATACATTATTATATCTCACGATTTTATGCTGATATTCTCACAAAGAGATTCCAAGGGGGGAAAGGGGGGGAAAAAAACCACAAAACCAACAAAACTAAAGCAACCAACCAAACAAACAAAAACAAAACACCACAAAGCTAAATTTAACCCTAATTAAAAATGCTGTGAGACTTTCTGAACCCAGCTGACCCAGGGCCTAAGGTCTCCTCCCTTGCCAGCGCAGACGCTCACAGAGGCCACCGACATAGTCAGCCACACCAGCTGCTACAGAAGGAGCAATGTCTTTAGCAGTACTCAGATATGACACTGCCAGAAAACCTCCTCCTATTACTTGCACTTAGACTCCCACACAGTCTGGTTTCTCCTGTTGCTTCTACTTTTGGGACCTGCAGACCACAGTTTCTCCTCCAGGTGTTGATATGTAGACTTTCCAGTGCAAACACACACACTGTCCCTCCAACAGCTGGCAGCTAGACTTAGGGGCATTGGGACACACCATGGATTCTCCCATAGCTGGAATTTAGACCTTGCACCAAACTTACCAGATGTCTAACATTCCTGATCAAACAGGGTCATCCTAGAGCACATGGCACAGGATCACATTCTTGAATATCTCCAGTGGGAGAGACTCCACAACCTCTCTGGGCAACTTATTCCAGTACTCAGTCACCCATACTGTAAAGAAGGTCTTCCTTGTGTTCATATAGAACTTCTGTGTGTCACATTCTGCCTGTTGCCTTTTGCCCCCATCATGTTTTAACTAAGAAATGATAAATCTCCAACTCTGCATCAGACATTGGAATAGATTGAAACTGCATCTGAGTATTTTAATATTGGATTTACGGGCTTCAGATGGCCTTCGTTAGTCCTCTATTGCAAATGTGCATTGGAAAATATATGTGCACTTGTTGTACAATGGTAGCAGTTGTCATTCTCAACTATTTCTGTACTATGGATTTCATAAATACTGTCTGAAGAGCCATTTCCTGCTCCAAAACACTTCTGTTTAAAATCTAAAGAACAGCTATTACACAACAAAGAGCAATATGTAATAACGAGTGTGCTTTTAGCTCTCTTAATTTTAGACCTAGTCAATACCATAAAGAATTTCATTTACACATCCGTGTGTGGGCCATGACAGCAAATCTCTAACAAAGGTGCTTCAAAAGTGTATCAGTAGAGTGTGACTCTACTAATGGATGTCTTTACACAGACAAGCTGTGTGACTCTGACAAATGAGCTTTGGAGAGTTATGTAGGCCACTTAAGAGGCTACTGTTCTTCCCCAGCTCTGTGCCAAATTCTCTGCTAATTGTCGCCACCCCAAAATTAGTAAAGAAAGAAATAATGTGAACTGATTATTTATTCCTAATAGAACTCCATGAGCTGAGTTTTCGACTTTGTAACCTATGAAACAAGGCTATAAGCTGGCATCACTCTTGTGCCATAATTAGAAAGTCTTCAGAGCAGTCCTTATGCCATCACATTTAAACCTGAAAGTAATAAGTAAAATTGATCAGTATGTTACATTTGTACATTGTTTTGTTTTTTTTTCTCATTAAACTGATGTGATCAAATATAGAATCATAGAATCATAAAATGGTTTGAGTTTGAAAGGACCTTAAAAATCATCTAGTTTGAAACACCTTGACATGGGGAGGGACACCTTCCACTATGCTTATAATCTTAAGATTTCATGGATATCGATCTCTGAATAAAGAACCTTGGACAAATTCACTGCTGCCATAAACATTCATGAAGTCTCTGAAAGACACTCTTTTTACTCCTTGTGCTTGTGGATGCTGGAGGAAGAATCTCAGCAGGGTTGGTTTCTCTGAGCTCCATCATAACTGGCAAGAGTATATGTTAATTTACAAATAGGGTCTCATGCACAACAATTCAGAACTTGGAGATAAAGTAATTTTTTACCTTGTCTTTGATTTTCCTTGGTTAAAAGTAGCCAGATAGTCTTCATTATGGGCTTATTGACTGCTTTTAAGATACTTGCATGCTTAGCATGTTACTGTGAAAGGAATAATCAAAGTGACATTGCAGTACCTTTTTTTTTGTCCTTTCTCTTCTCTTGATTATGATCTTTTGCTGCAAACATAGCAGTCATAAAATTTACACTGCAACTTGATCTGGATAAGGCATTTCAAAAGTTAATTACTGTCAGAGGTAGAGAACCATAGTTTTTTATTTTAATAAGCAGTACTACCTCCCTGGTGTGGTTCAGTTGGCATAGTTTAACTCTTAAATTAGAGTACTGTGGCAGAAGTGTTTTCTTCCTTGTTTGAAAAAAAATATTTCACAAAGTGCTGTGTTTGTTTGCTTGTCTATTTTTTTATGTAAGTATACCTTTTTCCCCTGTGTTCTTATTTTTTAATATATACATAGTTTTTGGGTAACCAAGGTGTTTAAAAGTGTGCTTAAACCTTAGTGGCTGGACTCATACTCTTCTAGTTGAATGAACAGTTGAATGACTTTCTGATTGAGGATCCCTTGTGCTCTCAGCCTATTTCCTGAGATAAGCATTTTGTAAGACATAGACTATTCTAAGATCTAGTGTTTAGCTGGGTTTAATGTTTATTCCTCCTCAATCTTCTTGGTTTGCATAAGTTCTTTTAGTGAACTCGATAAGTCAAATTCTTTGATATTAGATAAGCTGGAATGTCGCTTGCTATAGGAAACTTCCAAACTTATTTGCTAAGACTGAAAACACTTTGTAAATGTAGGTTTTCTTACGCTTTGAGGATCTACAGTTCCTCATACCAAATATTTGTATCTGTTGGTCTTCTTGGTGGTACTGTATTGTACCCAAAAATTACAGTTGTAGTACTTCTAGCATTGATAACAATAATGATGTTAGTAAGGTCTCAGCTGATACTCAATACTGAAAATAAATCAACTCACTCAATAGCCATACCACTATTCTATTTAAAATGGAAAATATAACAAGATTGACCGTGACATTTAATTTTCTATCCATAGAGCAAGACGATTTCTTTGAAAGTGGATATTTTATTCCGTAAAAGATATTCCCGAGGAATACTGTGATAGTGAGCAGATTTTTACTGAAAAAAACATTGTTTAACATTATTACTAACATTTCGATATTAGTCTGTATATCTCCTGCTGCATCAATCCAGAAAGCAACAGAATTTTTAATTTTGTCTGTGAACTTTGTCTAGTGAATAGAACTATATAGAACCAGTATAGGACTTTAAAGTTATGCTAATGTTAAAAACAAAAGCATTAGCTATATGCATTCAGAATTTAAACAAAAAAAATCAAGAAGTAAGACAAGCATCACATTTAGTGGATAGTAGATCAAAGAAGAGAAAAGTTTGTTTTCCAAAATATAATAGTCTATCAACTTTACTAGTGCAAAACCTAAATACTTACTAGGAAACACAATTAAAACTAGGTCACATCCTCCAGCAGTATAAGCTACAGAATTTCATAGGAACATTGATTTTATTTGTCTGAAGTCTCTTAAAATATCAGGTCTACATTTAAGAACCTGGGAAATGGGACCATAATTATCCTATTGCAAATTTATGAGTAAATAAATAAAAATATTAATAAACGAATATATAAAATATACAAGTCTGTTGTTATTAAAATCAATATGATTTTTTGATGAGCATTTATGAGACTTCCTTGTGCTTTGTTGCAGAAAAGAAAAAGAAAAATAACTAGGAAAAAATCTGGCTTGTTCTTAAGTGCATTCAATATTGGGTGAATAGTATGCTTTGTATGGGAAGAGAGAAGGAAATAATTGGAGCTAACAGAGACTATTTTAATAAATTGTCTATGAATGTTTTATTTTTAGATCAGCAATATTGTTTTTAATTTCTTTTTATTTTATTTAAATAGTTGCTTCCTATAGAACAGTTTTGCTCAAAATCCTGTAGATCCGTTCTGATTTAAACAGAAAGATATACCCCAAAAAACTGCTAGACTTCACTGTCTATTCCATTTGATATTGAAACAATCTCATCAATATTTTAGCATTTTGAATGTCACTGATAAATGTTTTAATAACTCTCTCTATTCTGTATTACAAAGGTAATATTGTTATTAAAGATAAGACAATCTACAGTTCTGCCAAAGATCCTGCACTCCTTTATGATAAATTAAATACCCTGTTCTTGCTATGGAACCTAATTAATACTTAACTATGTCTCCTGAAAGGACTAGTTGGTTTCTGTTCTTATATCTCTGTAACATTATTGTAAAAGTCAAAGTATAAGCAATCTAATTCAGGCTGTATCCCTCCAAAACTGAAATATGATTATATTGATAAAAGTTTTCACTGCTGATGTTTTAGTGTAGCTCTTTCAACAATTAAATTAATAATTTCAATTCTGAGGGCTGTAAAACGGTTACTTTCTAAGCAATAATATTTCTATTATCCTATTAGATTTCTGACACAATTATATTGAATGTAGTTGACACATCTTGCTGCCTCAGCACAGAGGCACCCTTACTCTTCTAGAGAGTTCACTTAAAAGATGAAAACTATAAGACGGGAATACCAGTCTCATTTTGGTGCTCTTTTGGTTCTCATTGTTGTGTCATGGTATGTCAACTGAATGTGCTCCTAATTGGTAAGCATAACAGTATAATTCAATAAAAATTCATCACAAAAAAAGATATTTAAATATTTTGAGATTAGCCTCCAAAAAAAGTTAAAGGGAAGATCTACCAATGTCCCAAATGACAGTGTAGTCTTATTTCACAGTTTTTGTCCATTAATTTCTAGATGTTATATGAATTTCCATTTCTAATTAAGGATTATAATTCCTGTTTCCTCAAACTACAATATGTGAGAACTAGTTTGTGTTTTCACAGTTCATAATTATCCCTCTGAAAAGGGTAGTCAACTCTAAAATGCTGCATTATCATAAAAGTTAACACACTGTAGGAATGGAATAGGACTATGCTCCAGTAAGTGGCTGATGAGAGGATTGCACATGCCAGTGCATGAAGTGTTTAATTCAATATATAGGCATGAATCAGTCTGATGGTCCAAAACTTGGAGCTCTGGAAGTTGTTTCAGGAGCACTGCACTACAGTAAACAAACAGGTAAGAGACTCAGTTGTGAGGTTTTTTGAAATAAATGAGAGGAAAGCAGTGAAGCAAGGCAAATCCTCCATATCCCTCTTCTACTCTCTGGGTTATAAATGTCCCAGAGACCCAGACCTCAGTATGTGAAAAGTAACTTTGAACTTAGGAAAGATCCAACTCATACAAGGAAGATTTACAAAACAGTTTCAAAAAAAATGTTACGATTCATACTGAGATATCTGTTGACTTTGCCTTGAGAAACAATGAATTTAGCCTTTTATTTAACAGGGGTGAAAAAGGGCTAATACAAGTGATATAAAAAGTCATTGTAGAGAGATTAAAAAGGGAGATTTAAAAGATTTTTGGATCTGACAATGCGTTTTCTGTTTGGTGATATACAAACATTGTGGATTGATTCACAAAGTGAAAAAGTATTTCAAAGCCTTTGCTTTCTTCAAGTGAGGTTTATTCCTGTACATTTAGACAGCTAGAAAGGAAATATACAGGGTAAGAGAACAATCTGAGTTTTCTACATAGTCAGTGCTGAGAGTAGACTCTTTCTGAAGTCAATTCACTTAAGACTGAAATAAGGGCATACCATAGATATAATAAATCATCATTACAATGGAAACCAACAGACTGGTCGATTAGCTTGGACTGGATACTTATTTTTTTTTGAGCACTAAAATCAGGTGGCAAGATTTATACTATAAGTTTCACTACCGGGAAATGTGAGGCAGTCTTCCCTTAAGCAGACTAGTAACAATATCAAATCAGCCTTTGGAATTTCTTCCTCTAGTGTAAAAAAGAGGAGAAACATTATTAAACTGTTAAACTCTGGCCAAGGCCAACATCAATGCTTGTAACTGAGTGCTCTTAAATGCTTTGAATTAGCTCTTTATTTTTGAAACCTAAATAATTTCCTTTAAAGTAGTTGGATAAGGTCCTTCAGTATCTCATAAGAATTGTACTTTGAGTCTCTAAGTTTCCTTTATCCTTTACAGTCTTGCAGGATTTGTATACTTCTCTCATTTTCTGACCTTCGTATTTCCTTACTACAAGTTTTTCACAAGCATCCTGTGATACACTTGCTGTTTGGCCCTATCAGTAAAAGTAAATTCTTGAAGATGGCTTTTTGTTTCAAGGTCCTCCTTTCTACCCTTTTTAAAGACAAGTACAATGTTTCCCCTTTTACAGTTACAGGGGATTCCCCTGTGTTTCTATAGATGTACATTATCTGAAGTGAAATAAAGCTTGTAGAAAATAAGCCTCAGAAGATGATAAAGCTCACCATAATGTTTTAAAGGCATAGTTTTTATTCTATTGTAAAATAGAGTTTGTCCCTGGCTGTCTGTCTTTGTCTGGCCCCAAAACACTGGTAACGCCCCAATTAGTATGCAAGAAACTAGTCAAACAGGTTTGGTGAGAAACCCTCCCTTGTCCGCTGTCCCCTGCCTGTCTGTTTTTAACCTTTTCCCTACCCTCTGTCCCTCAAGGTCCAGGATGTGACCTCACTTCCCCCCTCTCAGACCTGTATAAAAACCCATCACCTGGGAATAAAATCCTCTCTGCTTTCCTGCCCACTGCCTGCGTGTGTGGTCATTCCTGCAACATCTCTGGGTCCATGTGACCATGTGGATGGGGGAAAGGGAACGGGGAGCATTCCCAATCAGCTGCAGCAAATGGTACCCCATAGTGAGGAACTGATTGAACTTTTCCGTGAAAAGGAGGTTTTTTGACTCATCGGGAATTCAAGGATAGGCACGTTTGGAGGCCTGAGTTCCGGCAGTAGTCCTGGAATTCAGCAGATCGGAGTGCACACAGTTTCAGCCGAGGAGCAGCTGTTGGGGCACACCACAACTCAGTTCGCAGGCAATCGTGAGTAGCAATTCCAGGCATTCCCCAAGAACCCCAGTAACTAAGTTTAAAATGGGAACTTTCCTCTCCAAGAGGGGAAAAGAACATTACCACGTGCACCACGTGGACAGGGGAAAAGGAACGGGGAGCGTCTCCACATCAGCTGCCGCACCCCTGACAGCCATGACTTTTCTAATATCATGGACAATGCCTTGCCAAATACACCAGGCAATTCCTTCAGGACTCTGGTACAAATCTCATCAGGTCCCATAAACGTATATATATTCAACTTCCTTGGGTAGTTAAGAATCTCATATTCTCTTACAGTGGGAGGGATTTTGATTCCCCAGTCACCATGCTGCTGTCCATCCTCTCAAGAGGTGTGGGATGAGAGGTTACCAGTGAAAACTGAGGAAAAAAGTTTGTTGAGTACCTCAGTCTTCTCCTCATCCACTGTTACCATTTTGTCAGCATTGTTTATCAGAGGGGGTACACCTTCTTTGACCTTCCTTTTCTACTTAACATGCCTGTAGAAGCCCTTCCTGTTATTTTTTATGTCCTTTGCCAGGTTCAGTTCCAGCTTTGCCTTGGCCTTCTTTACCCCACCCCTACACAACCGTACTTTATCTCTATACTCTTCTGGGTTCACCTGTCCTGGCTTCAACTGTCTATACATTTGCTTCTTTCCCTTTAGTTCAAGCAGCAGGTTCCTATTCAACCATGAGAGTCTCCTACTTTCCTTGCTTGATTTCTTGCTCCTGGCGATTGCTATCTCTTGTGTTAGAAAGCATCCTTAAAGATATGCCCGCTCTTTTCCACTTACTTGTCCCCAAGGGCAATCTCTCAGGGGATTGCACTGAATATCTCCCTGAAGAGCTTTCCTAAAGTTCAGGGGCCTAACATTACTCCTTACCTCATCCATGCTCCACACTGCCACAAGCTCACTACAAGTTCCTAAGAATGCAAATTCCACCAATGTATGATCACTGCAGCCCAGGGTGCCTCTAATGTATATATGTATGTATATGCTGTTTCAGATTTTTCTGTGAGAAATCAAGAGTAAAAATATTTCACTAATAATGATGATAGAGATCAGTTACAAACACGAGAATTCTGATAAAGCTTACCACACTTTTGACAGCAAGAAGTTACACTGTGCTATTCTTTAGCTGAGAGAGGGGAAAACCAGCACAATATCAGCATCTAGACCTCTGAAAGCCAAAACATTTTTATTCTGAACAGGCTGATGAGCTCCTAGTTGAATTGATCCCTTTATTCTTAGTTAGGCTAATTTTCCCTATTATAATGTTTATCCGGTTCATTCTCAAGCTTTATAATCTGTAATTTTCTTAAATGAAAAAGGCAAATAATATTGGATAAGGGAGGAGGTCTACTGGATATCAAGCTAAATGAGTTTTGGTATTGAGCACCCTCCCAAACTGATTTATCAGTTGTCTTCCTGAAGTACTGCAGTCTGTGTTATATCCCTGTTGCTGAAAAGCAACAGACTAACTCTTGCTAAGAGGAAACATAAAGGAAGGAAATAATTGCAAATTAATCAATCCCTTCTTTCCATCATATTTACAGCACTCGCTGAACTAATTATGAAGATCAGTCTTCTAAATCACTAAAACTTAACTTGCCAAAAATATATGTTTCTTTTCCATTAATAAATTTTAAGCTTACCAGGAAATGTCTATCATTGACAGAACTAATCAAAACAGCACATATGAGAGAAACAGAATAAAACAGTAAAAAAAAAGTAAGTGAAGTAAATGTTGATCTGTTCCCACCTCTCTACCTTCTTCTATCAAAATAATTTAGCATAATCTATACAGGTAAAAACCATGAGTATTAAATTCAGTGACCTGAGCTTATTTATTCACTAAGGTCATTTGGCAACAAGAAAAAAGCTTCATCACCCTGACCAGTGCCCTTGTTGCAAGAACTACTCTGATATTTCAATACCTCCTTCTATAATGGCTTTATCTCTTGCACAGTTTGAGTCTGTTTAACTAATAAAATCTTTCTATTGGGAATATTTTATTCATTCTGTTTTTCAAAGGTGATGTACTAGGTACTTGTTAACATTCAGTGGTTACTTCTAAACATCTAACTGTAACCATGAAAAGTTCTGTCATGGCATTTGGGTTAATTCACTAGCAAAGTCATTCACTACTGATATCAGCGGTTATGCCACATTGTCACAAGCTCACTACAAGTTCCTAAGTGAGAAGTTGAAGAAATGATATAAATTACATATCCAGTTTAATAAAGATCTGAAGAGTGAATGGAAAGTTTGGATGGAACTGGTGACAAACCTGAATAATTTGCTTTTAAGAACTGTTTACTTGATCTACCTTGACAAAAATGTGAAGAAGGGTTAATTAAAATCAAAATTATTTTTATGAAATACACATCTACTGATTCAATGACTGTTGTTTTTAATTTTGTCTGAAAATTTAGCATCTATACCCCTCTTCTGGTGTCATGAGATAAGCAAGATAAATGTTTCTTTCTTGACTGCTTGAGCTGTCCAGATGCAACTGAAGTATATGTATTAGCAGTTTCTATGAGGATTGCCTACTATTCAAAGTTTAACTATAATTGTAAATATTATCTGAATATTCAATGTAGCACCTTATTCCTCAATCTTAAGCAATCCTATGTTACAAAGGCAAAGCATAAAGAAAAATCTTTAAACTTATTTTGGCTAAGAGAGGTTTTAGTGATGTCTTTTGTTTAGTTGTTGTGTGTGTTTTTTTTTTTTTTTTAACCATAATATTGTGTAGCAGTTATGGATAATACCCAGAAAAGAGTTGACCAGAAGTAGTCATTTTAGAATCTTCTTCTTGCCTGGACTTCAGTATAGCCTTTGATACTGTCTTCCACAATATTCTTCTGGAGAAGCTGGCAGCTAATAGCTTGGACAGGTTCACTATTCTCTGGGCTAAAACTGTCTGGATGGCCAGGCCCAGAGAGTGGTGCTAAATGAGTTACACTGAGTTGGTGGCTGGTGTTCCCCCAGGCTCAGTGTTGGTCTCAGTCCTATTTAATATCTTTATTTATCATCTGGACAAGGGGATCGAGTGCACCCTTGTAAAGTTCTCAGTGGGTCGACACTAAGTTGGGTGGGGGTGTTGATCTGCTGGAATTTAGAAGGACATTGCAGAGGGATCTGGACAGGCTGGATGGATGGGACAAGGCCAATAGTAGGAGGTTCAACAAGGCAAAGTGTTTTACCCACAACAATTTCATGCAACGCTACATGCAGGTGGAAGAGTGAAGTGAAGATGAGCCAGCAGTGTGACCAGACAACCAAGAAGGCCAATGACATCCTGGCTTGTATCAAAAATAGTGTGGCCAGCAGGACCAGGACAGTGACTGATACCCTATAATCAGCACTGGTTAAGGCCACACCTGAAGTCCCGTGTTCAGTTTTGGGCCACTCCTAGATAAACATTGAGATGCTGGAGGATGTCCAGAGAAGGGCAACTAAACTGGTGAAGGTTCTGGAGAATAAGTCATATGAGGAGCATTTGAGGGAGCTTAATTCTATGATTCCAGTATGTTTCAGTCTGATAGCTTTGAAAAATAACTATAGTTAGATCAAGATAATAATGTTTTCTCCTTAACAAAATCATGGAAATTCACAGCTGAAGTTTGACAGCTTGTCTTTGTTACACTGCTGCATTTCTCTCTAAGGGTGTGATACATTAAGTGCACATTTCATTTAATATTTGAACTCAGTTGCTGATTATGAAAAATTGGACTGGATATTTAGGTAGGGCCTTGACCAGGGTGCAAATGACATGAATGATTTTTAGGACTTGGAGACTGGCTATACACTTTAAGGCAGGATTTTGTTCCTTTGTAGAGTGCTTCCCCTCCTCCTTCTTCTTAGGTTCTCAGTTTCATGGACTGCCTCCCCAGTCCAAAGCTGAAGACAGTAAAGCCTGGTTTCAAAAGGAGTAAATTAGATGATTTCTAGTGAAACATCAAACTGTGAAATAGCTAAATTTAATTTATTGTTTCTAATGATGATGTGAATGAAAGGTGGCTTAAAAGACTCTAAAGATTTTTTTTTTATATTAGCACTTTACATTGCTCTTTAAAACCTTAACTAGTGTTGTATTCTAACAACATTATTGTTCTCAGACTTTAAGAAAATCAGCATTGCAGTCTTCCTGAGACCTAGTCCTGAGAGAAAAAATCACTATCAAAAATGAGAAAAGGGAAAAAGAAATTAAAATGAAGTTCATCCTCAAATCCAAGTGGCAAAAGATAAAAGAAATTCTCAAGGCTTTCTTAACTTTTTCAGGAGAAATTCAAAAAGACATAATTAGAAAGAAGTGATAGAAACAAATTTAATTAAGAAGCATTTTTTGTTCTGAAATATGAGCACAGAGCCAGTAGACAACCAAAGATGGTTATTTATCAAGTAGTCCGAGTCTAATTTTCACTCACATTTTGGTGCTTGCTGAAGCAGCCTTCTTTATACACGTGTTCCTGACCTAGTCACAGGTAAGTCAGAGGTAAAAGCCTTTGAAGACCTTCAAAGAAAGTTTGTGTGTGGTTAACTTTTTATATCTAAATTATTTTATCTTTTTCCTTTCTAAAAACACCTTATAGTAATGAATTTTCCTTTTGCAAATATACATGTAGTAGCCGAACCTTGTGCGATGTTTTGGTGCTTATCTCAAATCTAGCCACACGGGGATCCCAAAGGAAAATATCTTTTAGGTTAGCAACTTTGGTTTAGTCTGTTAGATGTCCCTTGCAAGTAGCAAGTCTAACTCTATGTTTTTACTTGTCATAAATGAAGAATAAACGTTTATCTGGGAGGTTAATATTCTTGACCTGATTGATTGGATTCTAACCCACCCTCTCCTTGAACTACAGTAATAAACATTCATTATTTCATGTATATTACTACTAGACAGGGTCTGAAAAATACAATTCATAAAAAATGTTGACTTAGTAAGACTGTAATGAATAGAATTTTCAGATATAACTTGAGTAATTAGATTTTTTAAAAGAAAATTCTATGCTGTGAAGAATTCCTTCTTTTTCAGCAGGAAAAACATTTTAAGCTATACTCATATATAAGCAAGCAAATCAACCTTAAAGTGTTTGCTGAAATCAGTTTTCTCTCTAAAACTTCTGAATTTGCAGGATAAATATTTACTAGGAGGGTGGAAGAGCAGAAAGTTTGCTCCAGCAGTCCACGGATAAGGTTATTCACCTTGGAGGTGGGTAGTCAAGTTTCAGTCCCTGTCGTAAATAATATTTATGCACTTGCACAAGCCAGAGTACCTTCTGTAAAACTGACTCTGACTACTCAAAAATCTGCTCTTCAAAAAATCCTATCCAGTCTCTTGAAGGAGATGTTTAAACCTAGGGCCTATACTTTAGATTGGAAAGTTTTAAGAGATTCTAATTTTTCGTTCAATAAAAGTTTTCCCAACAGTGCATTTTGTGGGAGAGAACAGGACTAGTTCAAGGGGTCTCCTAAGGGAGAAATTATGCAACTTAGAATTTTGGCAGTACAAAGTTTGGATTTGGATACCAATTCTTTTTAATAGGCCACTATGGTCTTTGAAATTTATTTTCTGGGATGGAGACATTTGTTTTTTTTGGGATTCCAGCAATCTGTTGTGGACTAAACAGATCCTAAACAGTAGTTTGGATTGCAGATTTCACTAAATGAAAAATTTGTTCAGGCTGGAGTCTGAGAAGATGAGACTTTCATCTGAAACCAATATTTCATTGCTTTGGCAGAATGATGAGTAGAAAAATACAGTGGGGGGGAAAAAAAAGAAATAGAAATAATGCACTTGGTTTATTAATTTTATCACAAAAATGATACTGTTATCAGTTTAAAATCAAAAGTCCTTCTCTCCCTGGAAGACTGATGAGGTGTTTTCACATGCCAGTGAAGCCAAGACTTAGCAACAAATATCATAAAAAAGCAAAGACAGACCAATTTGTTTCAAGTAGCTAACAGCATACAAGAAGGAGGCTGAAAGGCAGGTTTTCATTTGTGGTGCTGTGCTGAATTAGCTTCAGCTGGATGCCAGCAGCCCACCCAAGCCACTTTTTCACTCCCTCTCCTCATCAGGACAGGGAGAGAAAATAGGATGAAAAAAGCTTGTAGGTTGAGATAAAGACAAGGACATTGCTTGACAGTTACCATCATGGTGAAAACAGACTTAACTTGAAAAATAATAATTTAATTTATTTCTAATTAAAATAGACTCAGGTAGCAAGAAACAAAAGTAAACACCGCCTTCCCTACACCATTAATTTTTTCAAGCTCAACCTAATTCCATTATTCCAGCTCCTGTTTTTGCAACACAACTTCCTTCAGAGTTGTGGTCAGTTCATAACAGTCCCTCCCTATTGCTATATTGTTGTTACTTCCTTTTTTTTTTTTTTTGTACTTTTTTAATAAGCTTTCTTAAAAAGCTTTCTCAGAAGTACCACCAACTTGGCTGATGGGTTCAGTCATGTCCTAGGGTTGGTCCACCTCCCCATCACTGACAGAGGTGTAAGGGGTAAACAGCCTCAGTGGAGCTCTATGGGAGCTTTGGACAGTAAGGACTGAATTATGCCATTTTATTTTGCACTTCTGATATTCCTTAAAGATTTACGACATATTTCTATTCTTTAAATGTAGTAAGACATTATTAATTCAGACTCAATGTTCCTTTAAAAACATGAGACAAAATTTCATTCAGTGTAATTTGGCATAGCATTCTGGTAAAATACCACTGGTTCCCTGGAGGTAAATTAATTGATTTACCAAAACCATGACCACCAACAGATAGTGTCCAGCTAATACTGTCTTTTTTTTAGGGTGCTGATTGTTGAAAGCCTGATAGCATAAAATGAATGACTTCTGTGTTGAAGAAAACATGAGATGGTTGCAGCCTGGTATAACAAAACTGATGGCAAATCCCGGGTATTACCATACCAATGAGACATAAGTGGAATTCATTCACCAATTTTTATCCAAAGGGCACCAGGACACACTTCCACACTTGGTATTATATTTGACTGGTTTAGCAAAGAAAGTAATAATTAGCTGTCAAAGATGCCTGAACCAGTATGACACACTTGGGAGATGTATGTGGGCATTGGGTACTCCTGGTTTAACTTCTTCAAGGAGATATTAAAAAAATTCAACCAAATATTTTACTTTCATTTGCAACTTTGCAAAGATTTACCAACCTCTGAAAATAACAAAGACCTGGGATGCCTAAGATTGCGGATATCATGGCAGAGCAGATGCCTGTACTTAACAGTATAATTTTGTCTCTCCAATATATTGTGTTCTCAACAGGTACGTTCCTGTTCCCAATGTCCTTGTCATTCCTGTACCATGTGCAAGCCAAACTCTCTTCCCCAGGGTTATCAGCAGCTTTCAGGCCAATCAAAGTCAATAGGACCTCAGTGGTGGCTCAGTGACAACATTTCAATGAGGTGTCAGTCTCCTGCTCTGGACAAGGCACCTGTCTGACATGCAGGACTATAGGCTATCCCAAAGGGAGTAAAGACATTTATTTATTACAAAATGTAAGCAAAATTGTTAACTACAATTATCTCCCACTCTTATCACAGCTATAGCTGTGCAATATTCCTATTTTTGTTTATGCCTATGTGTAAAAAATTGTGCTTTTCAACAATTTTCACATCTTATCAAATAAGGTTGATTTATATCATTAAAAGGCATGAATTTATCTAATTTCTTTTGCCTTTATCTTCTGGAGAAAAAAAATCTTGTATATGTGCATGTGTTTTAGCTCTGTTAAGCTAGTTCAGAGCAAGGGGGAAAGACAAAACTTTAATAAACTCCAAGAAGGCAGTATTGTATTGTTCTCCCTGTTTTTAAATATAGCTTAAAAATAAATTAGTACCTTTTTTCTCTTACTTATGAGGATAATTTCCTTAAAATGTTGTTAAATTCAAAAATGCCAGAATGTTTGTGTTAGTGTTTTTATTCCCTTTAATCATATTGCAAAGCAGACACTAAATGGCAGAGTTAAGTAAGTTTTTCAGAATCTACATTTGCCACTACAACTTCTCTTTCATTGCTGACACTGATGATTGGGGTGACTGCAGTTTAACTGAGGCTGTGCTGCAGCCAGGTTGCTGTAGCCAACTAGTTCCCTATCTACCATTGAAAATGGAAGATCTCCCTCAGTGCAGGTGTCAAGGGAGCTGCTTGGTGTGACACTATCAATGAGTGCTTAGGGACTCTTTAGTGCATGCATCATTGATTTAAAAGACAGTTATAGCTCCTCTGGAATCATTTGGCCTATCCCCATAAATATACCCTTAGGGACAATAATGCAAGCGTTACTGGAACAATAGTGTGTAATAGCTGTTTGTTCAGTTTTATTCTGCTGATACTGTAGTTGAAGGTGTCATTCAATCTTTGGACAAAAGTAGTTAGAGGACTATCTTACACTTCCAGCACAGAAAGCAGTAGTAGCCTTTTTGTTAAGGGTAAGCTCTGTATTATCTTAAATCCTGGAAAATCTTAGTCACAAAATCCTACAGTGAAAATGAGATAAATTGGACTAGGTTTGGCCAATTTCCTATGATTGAAAGAGTTGTCTTTATTCCTCCTCCCTCTTCAGGTTGTTGAAGGGCTTTTTCTCAGTTCATCTTACCCTTTGTCCATGTTCTCAGCCAATAATTCTCTTTGTTTGTGTCCACATATAATTTGTTTTACTGGGTTTTGTTTTTTTTTTTTTTTTTTTTGCTATGGACTATATACTTTTATTTTAGAGATAGTAAAAATGCCAGATTGCTGTTTCTGCGTGTTACATTAACTACATTTTGAAGTGCAATATGCCATGAAGAACTTAGCCATAGGAAATCGGTATTGTTTTAGGGAGAAAATGAAGTCTCAATAACAGAATATGTAAATAACAGATGCTAGTGCAGAAAAGGTGTGAAGATAGGTGTGTGACAATCACCTCTACAAGAGCTGGAGAGCTTATGAAACACTCATGATCTTTATATTATTATAAAAACAAAACTAGAACTTAGTAATGAACAATTATTTGGGCAGACCAAAGGATGTATAAAACTAATGCTTGAGGCAGGTAATCTCAAATTTCCTTCCTCTTCATGTCTTGTCTCTTGTTTTATTCCCTTTCTTGTCACTTTATATAGGTAACAATACATAATGCTTACAATAATGTGTTGAAAGAGTTTTATTCTACAATGCAGTAAAAAATAAAGGCATATCTCACAACCTGATGTAGGCCAATTAGACAAGTATGTTTTTCCTGTTTGAAGCATAAGCGTCCAGATCATGTATATATTTAAAAAATTACTGTTGCATTAACTACTGGAAAGACATAAGAAAACCAAAGCAAATTATGTTTTTACCATGTAAACACATAGCTATTAAAAATAAAAAAAAAAAAAAAATCCAACCCTCCTCAACTCCCTTGAGCTAGAAAGAATTTTTTAGTAATTTCACCCTGTGGACATAATGAGTGTAACTGCAGTTACACCATTACATGATGCCATGAAAGGAAAAGGTTTTGCCTGCACATCTCTCAAAGGATTTGTCCTCTTTTGATTTGGTGTCAGAATGAAGTCAGACGGATTTTGTTACAAAAGGAAAAGCTTATTTGTATGTGCCAGTCAAACAGCATCATATAACCAAGATATCTTTCAGTCTTTGATATTCATAACACATCAAGAAGAAATTATACTGACACTTTCTAACTTACTTTATAGCATTAAGTAAAAATCAACCTTTGAAAGCTTGGTTGGTTTTGGAGGAGAAAAATTAAGAGGATATAATACAGGCTATTAAAATTAGAGCGGGACAGAGAACAAGAACTTCTTTGCTGTCTAAGCATTCTGATGAATCCAAGATTAAATTAATTAGGAAAAGAAGCTAAGATTTTTTGCCAAGCTTACCAGTACTTTAACTAATGTGCTTGCTTTCTGACACTGAGTCACACAGTAGTAGCCTCCATAGTATTAACCTCTCATTTTACCCCACAACAGACTAGTCTCACCCAAAATGGCCACGGGGAAAGTCCATTGACAGGGTTAATTCCTGCACCTTGCACAGAAATTGTTTGGGACGAGGCCAGTTAGGCAAACCAAAAGTCCTGCCATGGGTCCTTTTGTCTCTTCCTATCTTGCGAGTGCAGACACAGGCTACAGGTGCAAAGAAAATAAATACTGTAGCCCAGTTATATCCACATTACTGAGATATGATGGGATTTTTACCTTATGTATACCTTTATTCCTTGGGCCACTGCAGGAGGGAAAAAGGCACCTTGTGAGCATTCCTGGGCCAATTTCACTGGAGATTTGGTGCTTACAGGAATTAATGTGTGCACTAAGGGCACGATATCGCACTAAGGGCACGATATCACACCAAGACTTCTACTGAGACTTTCCTACAAGAAGTACTTTTCATGAATGCAGAAAAATAATGACTTAATACTGTAGAAATTCAGATAATTGATTTGTTGCTTTCTGATTTGTCTAGTGCAGCATTTGTCTCCTTTTTATTTCTGACACAATCTTGAGTAACATTCTCTAGTGGACACTGCTTGAGCAGGCAATTTGGTCTAGGTGACCTCCAGTGGGGTCCCATCCAACCTTAGCCATTCTGTGAAATTCTGTGAAATAACCAAGACTGTAAGCCAAAGCAGGGAAATCAGCTTCCTTCCTAATTTATAGCATAATTGTGAAATATCATCTATTACTGGCTTAAGATTAAAAAAAAAAAAAAAAAAGTGTAGTTTTGACATTTTTTCTTAAAAATATTACAGCTAAAAAAAACTTGCTTGCAAGAGGTTGTTAACAGGTTCATTTTAAATGGGTCATTAATGAAATTATTAATGTCACAGAAATATTTCCATATTAGCAAGACCAGCTATCTTTAAGGCTTTTGTTTGATTTTTTTGGAGGTCAAATCAACTAAATGAAAAAAGAAAACAAATGTGTAAAGAAATGCAAGGTGGAGAACATTAAGCTATAAAAGAATAAAACTGACAAGATTTTTCTAACCTGGACTTCACCTGCCAGAAATCATATTGACATTAATTACATTACTGATTCAAAATAATAAGATGGATTCTAAATCATCACTAACAAAGTTATGATAATTAATTACTAAGATGTTGAGAAAAATAAGCCTTTTTACCACCCTCATTATGTTTGGGCTCCCTGGAAATGGTATATGAAGAGAAAGAAAAAGTTCATTAAAAGAAATTCAAAGTAATAGATTTGTTCTGATATAGCTTTAACTTTCTAATTAGATATTGCACTGTAATGCAACACTTTTCATAGATATGTAGGTGATATTTCCTTGAAAAGTGAAGATTGTTGTAAATAATATAAACATCATTATAGCAGTGGAACAAAAAAAAATACCATAGCTGCCTACTAGAGCAAAATAATGAGATTTAAGTGTCACATCAAGGTTATTCGGATATTGATCATTAACAACAATGCACAATATTTTTAATAAATTTGTCAATTTCAGCAATGTAAGAGTATGCATACACTTTCTTAAGGCACCCTGAATCTAAAAGTAAAATAGAATAATATTTTTGTTTTCTACAAAGTGATTTTTCATAGAATCATGGAATATCCTGAGTTGGCAGGAACCCACATGAATCATAAAGTCCAACTCCTGAACTAAAAGGATGTCTGATTCTAACAAGTTCAGGGTTTTGCTGTCAGTATTCATCATCTGTGATTCCTGTTTGTACTCCCTCTGAAGAAGATTGCTTTCGTTGCATCTGAATTTAGAATGTTGAATGCCAGCTTTTTCTAATAAACAGGGTGAACCAAAAACTCATCTTTATATTCTACTAAGGTAGAGCAACTGTGCTTGAAAATTGTGCTCCAAAACTATTTGTTCCTGGACATTTAACTTATGTAAGCCTAATTTAATTTCTTTTTGGGCTATCAGATATAGCGATTCAATTTGCTTCATATGCACATGCATTTTGCTCTCTAACTTATGTTACTTATTTAAACTATCAGGATTTTGAATTTGCACTCTAAAGAATTCAGCATATCCCATACGCCCTCCAAATGTTAGCTGAGTTTCATCAGAGAGACCTCTCAATCTTTGCAAAACTACTAGTAGTAATTGTATTTGTCTGCTTCACGCTAAGCACACTTGTAAATGAGGACAGCTGTCAGAAGGAAGCAGTTTTGTGTACATTTGTATTTCTTTTATTATACTAATGCAAAGGTTATAATGAGTTTCAGAATAGTCCATACATATGGATTTTGTGAATGTTTGTCTACCTTAACTATGTGTTTATTTGTCTTTCACATAAACTTCATGATCTCGGGGGGGGAGGGGGAGGGGAAAGACACAGAATGTATAGAAGTTGAATTTATTAAGTGATGCTCATGAGATATTTCCATCAACATCATGTCATCCTACGATATACCACCTTTATCAGGCTGCAGGAATTTAAATTTCAAAAAATAAGCCAGATGAGAGGGTCAGAACACTTATATAATAATTAGGTAGAAAGAAACAAAAAATTGCAAGGAAAAATTTCTCTGTCCTCTCTTTTGGACTTGTGGAATATCCACCAGGTTGCAATTTTTTCAGATGTAAGATAGAGTTTACCTCAACTAAAACATGACCAATAAGATTTTCTTTCCTGGCTGTTTGAGAATGTGAAAAAGAGTGACCAGAGAAGATAAAGGAACAAGGCACAAATATCTGAGGGGAGTAATTAATACCACAGAGTATTTTGCAATAATAATAAAATATTTTTTTGTATAGTTGATGTATAGTACTTTTACTATGATATTTATCACACAATTTAATTAGTAGAGTCATTTAAGCCACTTCTGTTGTGATTCGGGCTCTGGTAAAGTTTGGTCTCTGAAAGTCGCGCTCTTTATACATAATAGAAAGAATGCTAAGGAATTCAAAGTACGATTCACAATAATCACCCATAGGAGTAGGAATGCTTAGAGCTATCTAGCAAAAATCTTTTTGTGAAGTAAAAATAGGGAGATGTAAATTGCTGGTCAACATATCTTCCTAAGACAATATTTTTGTTGATTTGTTATAAGGAATATAGATATGGGATTTTTTTTTTTTTTTTAATGAGAAATAAATTAAAACTTTATTGATTCAGAATGAACAAGTTCAGAAGTGCAGGGGGTTTGGTGGACCCCTTGGAGAGGCAGTATCTTAAAGGGACAAATGCACTGTGTGAAATAACCCTTAAATCCAGGAAAAGAAGCTTGGTGCTCCTCCATTGTCAGTGAGTGCTCTAGTCACTATACTCTTCTACAAAGTACATTATCATAATTTCTTAATCCTGAATATTTGAAGTTTTAATCACCCTGGAATGTCTTATATCTAATAAGAAACAAAATTATTAACAGAGGTATCAGGCAGAGGAATAGTTATAGATCTCTGCCCATAGGCCAGGTGTCAAGACTGAATCAATGATGTAAACACAAGTCCCTGAATCAGAAGTGAAGGACTACAGTTTTGAGTTAATATGCTGAAATGTGGCATAGAGATATGTCCAGGTTTTTGAAAGGCAACCCTGGAGGAGGATCTGAATGTTGGATGTAACGTCAGATTTGTATCGCACTATGCTGAACTTAAGTGATTAAACATTCAATTGAATGGTATTATACTGAAGGTATTGTATTAACTAACGAATGTTGTGGGATTTTTCATGAGGTTAAATAAAAATGCTGCTTGTGCTTTTCTGTTAATTAATCCTTACCCAAGAGAGACGATCTATTTTAATTGCTTTCCAGAAGACAATGTTTGTTTTTATTTGTCATACAGTTAACAAACAGCCTTTCTACCTTTGTCTCTCTCTTAGGGCACATTCACAAAAAGATAATGCATCTCTACAAATTATTTGGCAGCTGGTGGTAGAATATAATCAATACATTATATTAAGAAACAACTCACCAACATTTTTTTTTTTTTTCCAAATTACAATATGAAAAAAAGTAAAAATCTGTGAAACAGGGGCTTTCCTCACAAACAAATAAAGGCTATGACAACAGTAAAGTCTATGTTCAAGGTCTTAACTGCACACAGACAAATGGTTCCCTTTAGTTCTGCTTCACAACAGGAAGTCATTGTTATAAGATATATGTGCCCAGGGTAAAATGTATTGAATCTCAACAAAATGATTTGTGAAGACATAAAGCTACCTCAGACACAGTACAAATTTAAGAGATTATTCAGGGCAAGCTGGAGCAGACAGCAGGCACTGGTTTCAAGGAAAAAAACCCAAACATATGAGGGGTGTTTCCACTGGAGATGTAGAATTTGTTTCCATAATGACAGTTCTAACATCTGTGATGCTTTTGTGCTGTCATGCATCTGAAAAAAACCACTGTGTCAGAAAACTGTGAGGTTTCCCCTGACAGAAATACAATCTAACAAAATAAAATATAAAAAACCTTAAAATGGAAAAAAAAAATAATTTAGAATATATTTCAACACAATACAGTTAGGCTTTAGTGACAAAAATACAGTTTGCACACACAGGTAATATCACTGAAATACTTAGTTATTGGCAGAACTACTTTATTTCCTAAAATATTTAAAGTTTCAAGCTTTCAAAAGAAAATTGTCTGTATTTTACATTATATTATTTGGGTTTGTTGATTATAAGTTCTGCATGAGCACCTACAGAACTTATTGAGAACTTGGGGAATAGAAGTTCATAGAGTTCTTCCCAAAAATATATATTAAAAAAATAACAGTAACTTAGAAAAAAATATATGAATACAATAAAAATTGAGTGTGTACCCAGAATATTTCAGGACTGTACATTTCAGGGTTTTCTACTCTGTGATTTTGTTCTGACCCATTATGAAGATACTGTCATCATTTGTCACCACTCTACCCCCACCCAACATATAATCTCTTTCCAAATTTCAAATGCCTGTGGTAGGGTCTTGTTTTATGATGTCTGGTTCTCATTACAATAAAGAATTGCACAATAGATTTATAGTGATAAGTAATTTCCTTAAACTTCTGAAAAAAACCCCAAACTTTAAATCTCTAGCTTTGGCATCCTGAGGGAAAATAAAAGGTGGGTGAGTGGAGCAGGTCTGATTCCTGGTAGTTTTCATTAGATATCTGTTAAATCTTTGTCCTATGCTTGTAATGTTTTGTAGTCAATGCCATCCTAAAATGCTCCATATAGAAATGATGTCCTATAACAATAACATCAGAAAGTAATGGAGGATACTACATATGTAATATATTTACTTAGCTAAAGCTCTTATGTGTCTTTGTACTGCAAAAAAAAAAAAAAAAAAAAAGCAAACAAAGAGCTGAACAAAGGAAATACTGACGCACTCATTTTTGTAACCCCACAGTTTGAAGGGATTACTGGAGGCATCTCCAAAGCTAAAATTAAAGGCTGATGGATCGATGCAGAAAGCGGATTTTGACTATGAACTGATATATATTTGAGAAGAAACAAAAAAAAAAATTTTTGCATGAGCAAAGCAAGTGTTTCACCCGAAACTTAATCCAAAGGACAGAACTCTCAAACCATTTGGACATGAAATTGCTGCAAACCTTTCGTATACATGTGGAAGCTATACTTATCATATAGTTTTTTAGAGTATCTGAAAGATAACTAAGAGACTTTGATTACTTTATTTTTTTCCCCTCATATAAACAAGAATAGATGTACTTCCACATCAGTGACATCAGTAAGCAAATCCTTAAACTAGATACTTAGAGACACAGATACAATTTAGCCTGTCATATGGGGGGAAAAAATAGGGGAAAAAAAATTACAATGCATAACGATTTTAGCTCTGGTTGTCTTATAGGCTTGTAATTTTCCACCATTCTCTCTTTCCTTTTAGAAATTCATAATAGATGTTTAGATAAAAGACAAATTGACAGTCTTATTTTGTTGCAACTTTCTTGTTGGCAGAAGGAAGACCCAAAGAAATTGGTTTGTATTGTGCACAATTTCTAACAATGGGATGTTGGAAGAATTAGTGCACATAATCCAGATAGAGTCTCCGTGAACTGCTTGTCCCAGATTTATTTAACCTCCCTGAGTATCCTCCTTTCCTTTATTACATACAAATGTTATAAATTGTGTTTTATTTAATACCTTTTATTGTTAACTCTAGTAATTCTTTGCATAATAATTGAATTATTGATCTTGGTGTCACTGATGTTCATGATAACTTACAAGGAAATAAAGAATAGCAAGTATTTCAAGCAAATGTACACTGAATTTTCAAGATGGAAAGCCAGAAGATTTTGCAAATCATTTTTAGAAATTTATGTTTTAAAAAGCAACGCTTAATTTCCAGTTTGGAAATCATTTATATATGCAGTAAGGTTTTTCAGATTTCATGGGAGATGTTTTATTCAGCTTGGACTCGTTGTCTTTCTATCATCTTTGGCAATATATAATAGTTTCCTACTGAATAGAAATTGTATGTATTCCTATTGCACGTGCTATGCATTTACTTGGTATGGTTTTTCTAGTACATTGCTTTAGCAAGAGTCCCATCACAAAGACGATTTATCCTCCAAGATGTATCACTTCCTTCTGTCTATATTATAAGACTGTATACTACATTGTTAATATTTGATTAGTATAAGAAGTATTCTATTTCTTTCTTATTCTCCATTACAGTGTCTAATTTCTAGTGACACTGGGATGATCTGCCTCTCTTTCCCCACCTTCATGAGTCTAGTCAGGAATGCAGCAGCAAGGAAGGGATTTCTCTAAGTTAGCTGTTGAAATCTACCACTCAACAAAACATCTCAGTGATAAACAGGTAAACTGAAACATATGTTTGTAATTTGCCAGCCTGTGGGGGCATTTTCAGAGGTGTATTTCTATTTTACTGGGGTCATCTGGCTTGTTCCACTGGGACAAGAGAGGGCTGAGGGGTGATCTCACCACAAGTCTGCAGTTTCCTCAAGAGGGGCAGCTGAGGGGGGTGTGCTGGTCTCCTCTGTCTGGTGACCAGCATTAGGACATATGATAATAGTACATAATGAAACTGCATAATAGGAAGTTCATATTGGAGATTAGGAAAAGGTTTGTTGCTGAGAGGGTAGTCAGTCACTGAAACAGGCTTTTCAGGGAAGCGATCACAGCACCAACTCTGTCACAATTCAAGGGGCACCTGGGCAGCACTCTTAGTTATATGGTTTAGTTCCAGGTAGTCCTGCAAGGAACTGGGATTCGGACTTGATGACCCTTACAGGTTCCTTCCAATTTGAGATATTCAATTCTATGAAAAGTGTTCCAGACATGTTTAAACTCATCATTCAGGACAAGTCCTGCTTTGGAATCAAATTTTGAAGATAGATGTATATATTGGTATATATTGATAAGAAGCCTCACTCATATGAGTCCTGACCTTTCTGGAAGCATACTGTATTAAACACAAGTATCTCACCGACAAGGAAAAAAAAAAAACAAAACCAAACCAAAAAACCCAAAACAGAGTAGATAAACAATAGCTTATTTGGAGGGGAGAGTTAGGACCAGAGCCCATATGCAGGAAATTTAATTGGTATGGTCCAACATAGGGGCTACATCCTGAATTTCTACTGTGACTGAAAGCCTACTGTGCTTTATTTTCTACTATCTTCAGAGTAATGACTTTGAAATCATCTCTTTGTTACATAGAACTGGACAGTTAGTGCTTCTCAATGAAATCAACTCATAAAATTCAAGTGTTAACCCTATGTAGAGGAACAGAGTGCACAGAGTTCCTCTCTCCTTTTTAAACTTCTTCCTTTGTGGTGTGAGGCATAAGGAAGAGAAAATACCACGGCTCATTCTGCACTGGACAGTACAGTACAAAATTACTGTTCTATATCATAGGAAGTATTTTGTCTTTCAGAGACATGGTATTTTTCTCAGTGTTCTGAGACAATGAAGCTCAGGACTACTGGGTCTGCTTTGTCTGAGTACTTGGCTGCTACAAAACAGAAAACAGCTGGTCATGCTCCTCTCAGCAAATGCATTCTCCTGCTCTTCAGAAGATGTATAGTACATGTGCTAGTCTTTAATTCATTACATGAAGAGGCTTGTTGTATATTTGCAGGGAAATAAGAGAACCTTTCTTGTGTTTTTTTACTACACCTTGAGCTTCTCTTTCTAAGAGTCTGAGGAGCAGAGACAGCAAGGGACTAGCTTTGTGAACAGATACTTCTCGTACATTCACACTTGTTTTACATACTACCTTGGAGCTTAATGCTGGAATTAGTTTACTTTGGCAGAGCTCTATCTACCGGAAGGGTTAATGACAAGGTGACTGCACAGGCAAACTGGCTTCTGAGAGTGCACCAGACTGACTTTGATTTACAAATAAGCCAATATTAACTTCTTGTGCTTGCTTCTACCTTTGTTTACTAGCTTAAAGTAAGATTTCCTCTCAGGTTTGCACAGTTTTACTCAGTTTCAATATATTTCTCACTAGCAATGCTTAATTAGAAATAGGAAAATATTAGCATAAAGCAGAGGATGACATGCCTAAAAACCTCTAGCAAAAATGAGCTGCAGAATCATGGAGACAGAAAATTTTCTATTTTGGTCACAAGGAAAGCTTACTCTCCAGGAACAAAATAGACATTTTAGAATCATAGAATCATAGAATTGTTAAGACTGGGAAAGACCTCCAATATCACCAAGTCAAACCTTTGACTCGTCACCAATGTACCAACTAAACTATAGCACTAAGTGCCACATCCAGTTGTTTCTTGAACACTTCCAGGTATGGCGGCTCTACCACTCCCCTGGGCAGCCCAATCCAATGCTTGACAAAGCTTTCAGTGAAGAAATTTTTTTGTAATGTAAAACCTAAACCTCTTCTGGTGCAGCTTGAGGCCATTTTCTCTTGTCTTGCCCAGGTTATTGTCATTTACAATACTTACTGTGGATGCAATCTCTTCATCCATATCATGTGGTGGAATGAGGCACAGACTCCTGCTATGAGTGACAAGAATCACTTTAATGCTAATTGTCCTCCTCACATCCAGGAGCTAAACATTCAGGGCAAAAAACAGCCATGTACACACTCAGCCGTACATACACAGACCTTGGTGTTCCAAGGTGTTTGTCTCACCCATGATTTATGGCACAGGCTGTTGCCATCTGGGCAGCACTCTCATGCATACCATTCTCTCAAGCTGCTGCCCAAAGACTGTATCTGTCCTTGGTCAGTAAATCAGAGCTTTAGATAAAGCAACACGTGATTCGTTAGATGGTTCCCCAGCCTTCTGTTTTTCTTCTTTCTCGTTCTCATGTTTGATTCATTGATAAAGATATTTAACAGGACTGGCCCCAATACTGAGCCCTGAGGAACCCCACTAGTGCCTGGAAACAAACAAAACCAAAACAAAAATTTAAAAATCCCAAGCAAATAAAAAAACCCAAACAGACCCACACCAAACAAGCAGTCAATTAATAATGTGTTTCAGCAGGAACAGTTCCTGAAATAAAAAGCGCTTAATAAACCCAATAAAGAATACATTGCTGCATATGAACACTATACATCTTCCTTCATGTTCCCTTTATTATTATAAAAAAGAAGGATCTTGAAAAAAAAGGCATGTGCTAATGATTCACAGGTTTTTAGGAATTGCAAGGGACTCTTATCACTCATTAGTATCAATTTTTGAGACAGAAAGACAGAACTGTCCACAGTTAATCAGGAATTAATACTGTAAAGCAGTTCCTAAAAAAGGCTGTGTAGCATAAGTGAGGCATTGGTACATCCAAAGCATGCTTTACAGAACATATCAGACATTTATCAGTTATGGACAGTTATTTCAGTAATTTGGTAGTGCAAAGACAAACCACAGAGCCTCATGTATATTTAATCCCCTTAGCAAAAGCACTACTGTCGTCGGTAGATGGCACTATCATCGGAAGAAAGGAGAGCAAATTCATCTGATAGTTAGAGTAAGTAAAAATAGTGTTGAGAAAACAGATCTGATAGGTGAAGTTTGAAATGGGGAAAAATGAGATAGATCTCTAACGGTATCAAAGATATCAAGATTTAATATCGATTTACCATCAAATGATGTACATGTTTCTTGCAGTGCTTTACGCTTAAATGGTTATTTATGAGTCCAAACCATATTACAAGTAAGCATATAGTTTTTTTTTTAACATACTGTGGGTGTGATCCTACTTCTAGTATAGTCGAAAAGATTATGTTTAATGGCTTCACAGAAACAAACCAGTTTTCATTTATTTAAGTGCAATAAGGATAGAAATCTAAAATGAAACTAGCAGGAGATAAATTAAAAAAAAAAAAAAGCAGAGTAAAACAGGTTATTTTCTGTGTAAGTAAGGCAAGGAAATCCTTTCTGCAGGACACTATGAGTGCTACATGCTTACAAGACTTCAAAAAGCAGCTGAAGTTTGCTAAAGAAAATCCACGACAGACCTCTAATTACAAGAATATGACCTGTGTTTTAAGAAATCTTTGAACTGAACATAGATGTAACCCAAGATACTGTTGGGAACTAGAATTGCTATCTACGTGCTCAGTTCCTAATGCCTTCTGCAAGTTTCTGCTATTTGCTATGATCAAAGAATTGATATTATGTCTGATAGGCCTTTCATCTGATGTAATGAAACTGGTTTTAAGTTTCTCTATAACATAAGTGATGCCTTCCAAAACACACCTATCCTCTAAGACACTATTCATGTAGTCTGTAGTAGACAAAAAAAGGCATTCCAATTTGTAATAAGAACAGGCATATATGAAGCAATTCTCTGAAGTACTAAGAACTTTCCTTAGTTAAGCACATAGCAGTTCACCCAACAAATTAACTGTTTTAATGCTGTCTATATTTTCAGCAGCACCAAGTCCCTGCTTGCTAATAATATAGCTAAGGAATATGGTTTCACTATGGAGTGCAATAAATGACAAGAGAAAAATTTCTGGTAAAGGTTTGTCATAGAAAGAATAAGGACTTTCCAGGGCAAAGATTATAATTCTGCAGAGATTATTTTGATAGTGTTTCTCAGATTATTATGACAGCTGAGCAGACCCTATGTTGTTCCCCAGCAATGAGCCAAAAGAGATTCCCTTTTTCCATTTTTATTTTTTTTTCCCTCTGCCACAAATATTTCCTTTGAAAAAAGTCAGTGCTGGTTTATTTTCTGGTGGTGCATCATGCTTGGATTACCTAAAGGAAGTACTATCTAGGAGGCAGTAGCAAACTGACTACAGTACAGAATTAATTACTACGCTTGCAACCAAAGAAACACTTTCAATATAAATTGTTTCTACCAAGAGGGGCTCCTGCTGTTACAGCAGATCTACCATAATGTGAGCATCTGAATTAACTCTTTCTTTACACTTCAGTAATTGCTATTGTATGTCTGGTACATCTTGTACAAGCTATGAGACCTTGAACCAAGAAACTAGTAGAGTTATAGGAATATACCTAACTGGAATTAATTCTCTAGCTAACTCCATGTTGCTTTGTGACCAATCACGCATTCTAACCAGACATCTGCCAGAACCATATGTTGTATCATTTGTATTCATTTTTCTTAATTGATCGTAATATTAACTTACAGGTATCTGCTGTAGGTGATGCTGATAATAGTGTCCTATAACATAAAGTATTGCCCTTCATTGTTGTCAGAGAAGACATATGGCCTAAGCTCCCTTCCCTTGACTTGATGCCCCAGCATTTTGTTTTAAAATTACAGTTTTAACCATTTCACTTGAATTTAAATTCAAATGGAAAATGGAACTGCATCCTTCACTTTTCTTTGAAAGCTTAGTAATAGTGCTTATGTCACACCTTTCAGTTAAAAGCCTTCAGGACAGTATCACAATTCAAGCCCAGGACTCCACCTTTATTTTGTTTCTGAAAGCATAAGTTGAAAAGTTGTAACTGTATCTATTCAATCAGTTTTATGGGCTGTATATTATTTAGAAGGGTGAAGGCTTTTGCCCTGTTCAAAATGTCCATGATAATATGAATCTCACTTGACCGTTTTCAAGTCAGTTTTTCAGCACCATGAATGGGTACCCTTTTCATTGATACTGTAAGGATGATATTATCACTTAGGATTTTGACAACAGGAAAGCATATTCTGGATGGACTATATTGGTCTTGCATATCTTCCTATAGAAGAAATCCTTTTGCCACTGTTTTCTCTGACAATGCATCCTCTAGTTGTCTATCAGCTTGACTAGGTCTGGTGTAGAGAATAAAAGCGAAATAGTACCAAAGAAGTTCTTATATTTCAATGTATTGTCCTTATGGAATAATAATATAACCATAATGATTTCAGGTAGTAATTAAGCCAAGTACATTCTTTTGCTCAATATTCTGTTTGAATTCAATTTCTTTTTTATATTAATGTATTTTAGGAGAACAATTGAAGCTGTTTCTAACATGTGAGGTGAATCTGTTTGGTTACTGATAATGACTGCTAAGGATTGTATGATAATACATTGGCAAAATAGCACAACTAGGAGTGCTAGAGTGAATTATAAAGGGATATGAGAGATGGGATGTTTCTGAAGTTTCTTTTAATGTATGGAATATAGGCTAAGCTTTCAGTTTGATGCATTATAAATACAAAGGAGTATTCCGAGCTGGTGTTTGATTTGTATCCAATTGTAATGAAAAATGGAAATGTAAATGAAATTAAAAAAAGAAATGAAGCTGCATGTTCTGCTGTCCTGTAAGACAAATGAACATGGCTTCTACATTTATTTTATTATAGACGTGAACAAACCAGCAAAGAAATTTTTTGAGTATTAGAAATGCTGCAGATGGTACTGTAATTCCTTAGACACATAATATAGTTTTATACAGGGCAAACAGTAAATATTGAACATCCATACTGGCTCTATAGAGTTAATCTTCTTGGTATGTTCAAATTAAAAGTAGCTCTAGACTTCATATCACTCAGGTAGCCACTTGATTACAAAAGATAGAAAAACATGTATTCATATAGAAAGGGATATAGAATGCTAAACCTATGAAATATAATAGACAGGTGAGTGAAAATTGCCACATATATAGCTTTTGACTGTGTTCTATGAGGCAAAACCTGTTACAGCAGGAGGAGAGATGCAGTTACAGATAGATCACGAGTACACACAACATGGCCAAAAAAGTGGCTTGGGAAATATTTTGTACTCTGGGAAACACTATAGTGAAGATGATGGCCATATTACAGCTATGAACTTGCTTTGTGGGAAAGATGGCTAGCAAAATTTGGTGTGATTAAGGAATAACCTACAAGACAAAGGTCTTGTTTGGTCTTTGGGAAGGAAAAGGCCTCTTCTATGTCTGGTAAAATGTGCAGATATGGATCTACATAGTAAATTATTTGCTTAGCAAGCAAGAAGTAGTAATCCACTCTGCAGCTGAATTTATTATTCTGTGTCATGTCTTCAACTGTTATTCACATGTCAGAAATATTCTCACCCTGTAGTCTATAATCAGTAAAATCAAAATGTAATAAAAACACCAAACAAAACACCCAGAACTACAGTATTTGTATATTTAATTGAAACATATATATTTACTCTGATTATTTGATCGGTGAGAGAAGGAAACTAATATTATACTCAGAAATATATCACCTTGACTCTTAATCGAGAATTTGTAAAGCAAGGTTGTGGCTATAGAAATGCCAGTAGTTTACCTCCTGAATGTTTTAGCTCTAGAGAGAAGATAGTTATAGTGGCTGTATGCATTCTTGATTATTTAATTTTTTTATTTAAATGGATCTAAAAACAGCACATTCAATTTTCTGGTTGGAAAAGTCATACATGTTACCAAAATCTTTGAGGGTTGGATATAGGTATATATATGTATGTATATATATATGTATATCTTTAAAAAAGATATGTAAGTTTTTAGTATATATTTATATATTTAAACACCTGAGAGTACATATGCATTTATATAAATCTGTATACAACCATGTGCAGAAAAACAGAACTGAAAAAAATGTCATGATTCATCTTTTACTAAGGCTCTACTAAGGTTTAAAATACTGTTAAACTGGTTTTGATTCTTTCTTCTTAATGTCATTCCTGACTGGTTCTGCAACAAAGTAAAGAAAGTCAGAGAAGTGTAACAGATAATTTTACTGTACTGTTGAAATCTCGGAAAATATGGGCATTATGTTTCCAGTAATGCTTTTTGTATTTTAACTGGTTATCACCACTCAACAAAAGTTCCAGTTGATACGACATTTACATTAGTTCTGACCAGGGCTCCTTCATGGTTTCATAATTATATTCCTTTTTCTCTCTTTGCAAATTAAGAGTCAGCTCATAAAGGGCAAATAATGTAGCCATGCAGAGTTAAGATCACTTAACTTTCAAGGTCCTGCTATTTACTGGAAGTTACAAATCAAGTCAGGTACTTAGATAGATACGGTGTGCAGAGAGCATGGGGAAAAAAAAAAAGCATCATATGCATTGGAAAAGTGAGAAAAAAAGCAACACAACTGTAGATACTAGTCATGAATAACTGTTCAAATAAATGTTTTCAGTTTATATACAATGTAAGACATTTTCAAATTGAGATATTGACAAAGATGTTTCCAAACAGCTTTGTGGAGATGTAGGTTTTCAAGTTTCCTCTGATAGAACATAAGGTTTCCAAATCCCAGGAAAACAAAAATGCATAGAGTATGGTCTGTTGGAAACAAAAACCTTCAATGACAATGGTTACCATAGCTTTTTTTGTGTTCTAGCTGTGGCTCCTGTAGCTGCTGCTGCTATCTTTAAGGACTGCTGGTGAGGAGAAATACCTGCCCCATTACTTGAAACTTTCGAATGGAACATTTGTTGAGTTTAAATCATGATCACACTATAGAAAGTTGTGAACATGTTCAGTGAGATAAAAATAATTATATTATACTTTTTATTATTAAAAAAACCAAGTAGATATCCAGTGAGATGATTACATAACAAGTTTAAAATAAAACTCATAAATGCAAAAGACACAAAAGTCATTATTATAGGTGAGCAAAGTATGAATGGGAAAAAATGCATTTTGCAATATGAGTCAATCAATGTGGATATAATTTGACTCCAAATACAGCTTGATCACAAGGCATCCCTATTACTTTGGATTGCTGGAAGTGGTAGCAGCAGCTATGTCAGGAAAATAGTTTATTCTTAATCTTATGTCCTTTTATGTTAGTGTAGGACTTTATGATTAGTAAGAGCTATCAGGCTGTGACAATAAAGTTCATTACACTTTCTTGCAAAAAATTTTGGTTTTTTGCATGGCACTGATCCAGTTTAATGTCAGGTTGTATGCCAAAGGGTTTGTGTCTCTGGTGGTTTAGTTTTCTTGGTTTTGGTCTAGGACTTCCCTGGTAACAGAGTTATAACTAAGGACATATTTCACATCATTTCTTCATGTAATCAGGGCTATATAAGGTGAGGAGGAAGGTTTCCTCCTCTATCTTCCTTTCGTGTGCTTGGAGGACATCAGGTCTCTGTGTTGGCTTAGTTCTTATCTATATGAACTGAGGCTTATCTGAGAAGCTGGTGTCCCAGCTGTATGGAGGTGGAGATTTCTATTGCTTCTCTTGAGGGGAGTTTTGGTGAGAATGTATTGTATTAGTTACTTATTGAGCTTTTCCCAGAGTTTACGAGTGTGTGTATCTGTTTTTTGGTTTTACCCATTTTTGTCCCCTTTCCCTTTCCCCCCTTTTCCCTTTTGGAGTTGTTTGGGGTTCTTATTCTGTAGATTCATAGTGTTTGATTGTATATAATTGTAATATATCTGAAATTTACTACAATTGTCTTTGGGTACTTTTTTTTCCTTGTCTCTAGGGAGGGGGTGGAATCTGTGTCGCTGGCAGCTGGGTTTGGCAGGGAGCCAACCCAAACCTCCACAGTGTCCACACACAAAGAACACTGTGGCACAACAGCAAATGTGGAAACTGAGATCAGGGCTGCCCTAGGGGAGCAAAGAGGCCCGTTTTGGGGATGGTACCTATCACTGTGAATCAATGGGAGTGGCTCTCTGTGGGATCTTTCAGACTGAGAGGGGTCAGAACCTGGGAGTATAGGATTTAGAGCAAGATGCATATTGGGATTATACAGGACATTACAGCATTTTTATGGGAGGAAAAAAAGGCAGGGAACAGGAGGGAGGCATGAAGATGGCTTGGGAGTGGGGGAAGAAGAGTGTGAAAATAGAGAGATAAAATGATAAAAGGAGTTGGTTGCATGTAGGCATGTTGCTTGTTGTTATGTCTGCCTGGCCATGTCCTGCACCTGATCATCACTGTCTGTCCTGTCTTATACTTAAATTCAACTTCTAACGTTCCCCAACATGAGGGGATCTCTAACCTGTGTACATGTGTGTGCAGGGATCTCAGTTACAGAAACTGGGACTACACTATTGCCACAGAGACCTGTATGTCTATGCCTGGGTTTCCCCAATAGGAGGGATGACCATGGGTTATTGGGGCCACATGCCTGTGTCTTCAGCAAGTAGTGAGACTGATGTGTGTCTGTGTTGTGTGGCTACTTCTCATTGTGTGATCAGTAGTGAGTATCAGGCAGAACTAATCTGTGATGGGTTTTGAAACCAGATGTCAGAGTGCCAATTAATCTGGAATGGATGCTGGACAGACAAGAGGGTCTGTAGGCTGGCTGTTGGAGGGACCAGGAGGTGCAAGCCCGAGAGACCTCTTTGCATGTGTGTGACCCTCTGTGAAGCAGCTGAAGGTGAGAGGATCCAATGGTCAGTTACTCTATAGACTGAGTGTCTAAGGCCAGTTAGCAGAGATATCTGTATTGTATATACATACATATATACATATATGTATATGTTTCCCACTAATTGATCCTGTGATCAGCCAGAGAGGGGGCCAGAATGATGTTTGAGCTGGTCACATTAGCCCAAGTGCTGAGAGTTTCTGTGTTGATCATGTTGGCCATGTGTACCCATGCTGGTAAAGTGTATTTGTGTATGAATACTTATTGGAAATACCTGCTCAAAAATACTTTTGGCTGGACCTTGGGGCGTTGGGTTGTGGCAGTCCTGCCTCTATCAGGCTACCAGATTCAGCAACTCCCATCACTGAATATTTCATGGAAACCCTGTGGAAAATAAAAATGTGCAACTATACTGTGCTCTGCTTGTTGCATCAAATCTAAGGCAAAATGACAGAGTTCCTGACATGATCATATCAGTACAATCGAAAGTGAGTGAAGCCTTTGACATCATTGTACTTTATATTGTATTAGATCTCTTCTATCTGAACATCACTTTCAGGTTTATTTGGTATCAGTAAAGTCAAATGGATCTAACGTGTGTCTGTTTAATACATGGCTCAGTGAGATGGAAGCAGAAAGTGTGACAGGTCAGTTGTGCAACTTTCTAGCATTTCAAATGACAGAAAGCTGGATGCCAGGTGTTATGTTTGACTGCCTGGACTATACCAGATGAAATCGGAGAAATAGGCTTGCAGATATCACCATCCTCTCCCCCATCTGCCCCTCATGGGCAAATACATAGGATCATCTTATAGCTGAGTCTGTAGGGACAAGGATATTTCACTTTCTCAACTCTCAGGTATTGATGGATAGGCAGGAGTCCTGGTATTCCTGAACAAAGGAAAAGAACACTTTGGATGCCACAAAGCAAAAGCCAGAATAAAAATGCATGTACAGTTCACATGAACTGCAAGTAAATTAGTAGAATTAAGGTCTGATACACCCCCATCTAGCCATATAAAACTCACACATATTAATTAGAATTCAGAGAACTCATATCACATAGAATCATAGAATCAAAAGACCCTTAAGATCACCCAGTTCAACCACTAACACAGCACTGCCAAATCCACCATTAAACTACATTCCTGAATGCCACATCTACGTGTCTTTTAAACACCTACAAGGATGCTGACTCAACCACTTCATGGGGCAGCCTGTGACAACACTTGACAATCCTTTCAACACCACCACTCTCTGCGCCTAGCCATCTAACCAATTTTTTACTCACATAACAGTACACCCATCCAAACCATGACCAGACAGTTCCTCCAGGAGAATTGTGTAGGAAACTGTGTCAAAGGCTTTACAGAAGTCCAGGTAAATAATATCCACAACCTTTCCCTCATCCGCATGTAGCTGGGCTATGTGTATGCAGGTTCCCCAACGTAAACAGGATTTCCCTGCCCGGCGGGGAGATGAGTAGAGAATACTCAAGGACCCAGTGACTAAGTTGTTATGGCCATAAGACAGTAGAAGATTGTCTGGTTTATGAATATTTGCTAATTAGGTGCATAATAACTAATTAGCTTTGGCAGAACTGTGTGGTTGTCTGCATACTTACCTAGAGAATCCAAGAGACTCATGATGCAAGGTTTCTTAAAAAAGTATTGTAAACCAACTTAGTTTCAAAGAGGACATCAAAAGATCCTGCTTCAAGGTTAAGACGAATGAGGAGTAGTAGCAGTATCTTCCAGCACCAGGAGACAAAATGTATAACATACAGAAGACAGGTTGCTTTATCCCCCAGTCTTCTGCTCCTTCCCAAATGTTAATATTTGCTGGAGGACTTATTCTCACTTTTGAAAATTTTAATGACCTAATTCCCCTATGACAGAGGGAGGAAGGGCATTTATTTTAATTAAATATCCTATACACTGAAACTATAAGATCACAAGCAACCAGATGCTCTGTTCATTCCAATTAATGATGCTTTGGGATTTTTGATATGCAGAAAGGACCTTGAATAGATCGTTCTTAATTATATACTTACATTGCTAATGGTGGGCAAGAATGAAGAGAGTGATCCAGAGATACAAACAATTGCTGAGAGTAGAGTCTGTCCTTCTACGGTTTTTTAACAAGAGAAATGGACCGTAACAATGCTCCTGGAATTTCATTGCCTATAGCTGTCAATATGACATTTAAACATTATGGCAAGCATTGAGAAATTATTCTTATTTTCAATGAATAGTTCCTCATTTTCTTCATATCATCTCCAAAGAAATTAGATAACCTTGATAAACAAGAAGCAAATAGATGTTATATACATGAATTCATAATTAATTATGAAATATGCTTAAGAGAAAAATTTGTTGAAATACAGTTTATTAGTCATTATGGCTCAAACAAGTGATTACTATATACTACAACCTGAGAGAGCTTTCTGTAATAAAAGGATTTGGTGATGTTTATTCTAATGATTGACACCATGTCTTTTAGGCTGGGAACTTCATTTTTTTTTTTTTTTTAGACTAAAGATAAAGTGCCCTCCAACTATTTTATGACACACTCATCATCTGTGCATGAGCACTTTTTCAGGAATCCAGAAAAGTAGATAGAAGCACTATACTCAAGACCATAATCCATCTTATTCCTTGATATTTAGCATTCTGGATCAGATATTCACTTGTCAACAATCAGAAACTCTATCAGCACGGAAAACAGGAGAGACTTGGAGTTTTTATTGGCATCATAGACATACCTGGGACACCCACAGAGAACAGCGGCCAGACAGCTTTTTGACCTAGAGCCTTTCATAGTTACCCTGCTGCCAGCCAGAACAGGGTTAATTTTTGTAGCAGCTAGGAGAGGCATGTCTAGGACTCTGAGGCTCTTTGTACCACCTCACACCATGTGCAGGGGTGGGTCAGATCCCTTCTGGTGGGGCCGATGGGGAAATGAGTGGTCAGGGTAACGCCAAGTGAGCACTTGTGTGTGAAGTGTTTGCATTCCTTGTATACTCTGTTACTAATATTGTTGTTGTTGCTGTTCATTCCATATTTCATTGCTGTTTCTATAAATTGTTCTTATCTTAACCCATAATCTTTGCCTTTTGTGCCTCCAATTCTCTTGTCCATCCCACAGCAGGAAGAGGGGTACAGGGAGAGGGGAGTGAGTGAGCAGGTTTGGAGTGTTTCAGTGGGAACACAAAATTGGGGAATACCATTCCACAACCACAATAGTCTTCTGAAAAACTCTATAGCAGCCCATGCTACAAAGTTCAAGTGATAACAAAAACATGACAATTTTATTGCTTAAGAATGGAATTTTCTTTTTTTTTTTTTTCTTTTTTTTTGAATTAGTTTAAGGGCCTACTTTTTGAAAATAATGTAGTAGATTTCACCAAAACTTTTCTGATTTGAAATAAAATAGATTCACAACAATGGCTTATGGGCAAATTAATAAATATCAAAGATTCTGCACTGCAATAAAATAAGCAAGAACTCAGGTTCAAAGAATTTTCTCAGACTGTATGTTCATGTATGTGTGTGTATGTTTATTTTTGGTAATGCTATTGTGGTTTTTTAGTATTAGGTGTTTTTTTAAATGATTGTGGAGTAATTAGTCTCCCTTATTTTCCGTGTCCTTGCCATTCTAGAAAATAAATTAGTAGTTCATTCTCAAGATAGGTGGATCTTCTGGTTCTTAGTACAGCTACAGAGCTTGCAGACACTTTGTAAGGATATTTCTCCACTTAATTTATTCAGTGAAAATGTGATTTAAGACGGAAGAAGTTAATTCTTCAATCACTTATTACTGAAAGGTCATTTGATTAACACCACATTATGGTTGTTAAGTGTCAGTGTAAAACTGGCATCATCACCTAGACATGCAAATTGGAAGATAAATATAAGCATATCCCATGTTCGGTTAGAAACACATGGCTAGATTATAAGCTTTTGTTGCTTTTGCAGACCTCTAGATTTTAATGGCTTGAACAATGAAATGAGCAGAGACTACATCATTACTTGTTGCTGTGTTCTTTTAAAAGATTGAAGGCAAGAATGACACCTTATTTGTATTTTTCTAGTGTCTAAGCAAAGACACCCTTTATTGCTTAGGAATGATATTCTTAAATATATTAGTGTTAGTTAAGCATCTCAGTCTCATTAGAAAATTATTCCAAATTCAAAAACATATTTTGCAGCACTTTCTTGAAAATGAAAACAGAGGGAGGTTTTAAACTTATATAGTATCATCTGAATTCTTTTCTGTGATCCCACCTGAGAGCCTTGTTCATCCTCACTGAGGGAGAGGGTCCACAGTAATTATTTAATGATTCCTATTTATTACTATTTATTCTTGATATAATTGTATAAAAATTCCATATTCTCTTTAGTTTACCTATTAGCATTTAATTCCAAGATTTATACTTATTACCTTTTTACTAATGGTAAATTAGTAAATTGGTAATTTTACCAAACCACACAGTGACTGCTACTTCAAACTTACAATAATTTCAGTATGAATTGTCTATAGACTATACAGCCTATTCTTATAACACAAATAAGTAATTTCACTAATAAGTAAATGGATGAACTGTAATGAAGTCAATTTTATGAATGCAGATGCTCAACTGTAATCTGATACAGCTGAATATTAGTTTAGTACCACAGTTATGACCAAATATTTTATATCTCATAGTGTTTAACATCTCAGAAAGTATTTGGATTTTTACTTATTTCTTATTAGTTTAATCAAAGACGTGTTTCCTTAGTAAAAAAAAAAAAAAGTTGGGTTTTTTTTTTTTTTGGTTGGTTGGTTGGGTTTTGGTTTTTTTTTTTTTTTTTTTTTTTTTTTTTTTTTTTTTTTGTTTTTTTTTTGGTTGGTTGGTTGGGTTGGGGTTTTTTTTTTTTTTTTTTTTTTGGTTGTTTGTTTTTTTTTTGGTTGTTGTTGGTTTTTTTTTGGGGGTGTGCTCTTTTTTTTTTCCCTGTTAAATACCTGCTTCAACTTTTTTTTTTTACTAATTTCTCTTTAAGTTTTTTACAGTTCTATGTCAAAATTTCCATTAAGAAAGTGAAAGCATAATAGACTGAACACATCAATAATAAACTTGCATTGGTTCTGCCTTGATGAATGCGTTTGGATGGTCTACTTTTGAATGCTCAAAAATGAGAGAGAAATCATTGTGGTATTTGGGGTTTGTGCTGCCATGATGTGTTAAATCAGAGGCATTTTAACTGAGCTCCCACTACTGTGGAGAGAACATTTTGTGAATTTTTATTTCCAGAATGTCTATTGTATTTCTTCTCAATAATTGTCCTTTCTTTTTGACTTGCTTACTTCTCACAGCAATGGATCAGGGAAAGGTAAGAACAGATAATTCTCAAATACTGCTTGCATCTCTTTTTTTGTTGTTCATACAGCAGTCAGATATTTTATTCATTCTAACATGCTTAGTCATTAAAATAACTTCTTTTGACTTTTGTCCTAAAAAACCCATTGACTTCTAGTTTCACAGTTTTTCTATTTGTATTTTTTGGGAACTGAAAAAAAAGTAAAAAAAATAGAGTGCGGTCCTTATTTTCTGATTGGATACTACTTGTTTGTTTTTCAGAGGTACAGAAAACAAAAGGACAAACCACAGGAATCATGTTCCTAGGTATCCTTACTTTTGATTAATTCCTTGTTGTATTTTCCACTTTTTACCTTTTGAGTCCATTTATATATTAGACTTCACCAAATATCCAGTTTATCTGTTTATAAGAATGAACATTGTTTTAATTAGCACGTTAATGTATGCTTGTTTTCCATGGGTTTTTTTTCTGATTTTTTTTTTTTTTTTTTTTTTTTTTTTTTGCACTGAGTTGAGTGTGTATCTGCCTTGTTTTTACTGTTCAGCATCTTTCTCTCTTTCTCCTTCACTTTGGATGATTCTTCATTCTCCCACAGTATCCTTTCTTCCCTCCTCTACTCCATGCTTGTTCATAAGCTGCTTGCTATCCATCCTTGAGTTTAGAGTTCAAATATTGGGGCTCTGACTCTCCTCCTCCTCGCTGACAAATATCTCTCAGTTCTCTTTTGAATTAGATGTTCAAGAGTTACAGGACAGAAAAGTAGAGAATTCTTCTGAGAAGGTCCACCCTTGTAAAAGAAGCAGAGGTTTTCAAATACACTTGTGCTTGAGGAGCTGGAGGCGGATGAGAAAGTGGGACTTGCTGGTTCCCAAGAAAACATAAAGTTTCTTGATGGTTCTCCCATCGCAATTATTTATTTTTCCCCCCTTTTTAATGTAACTTTAAACTTCCAGACTTGTTTGCTATCATAACAGGAAATATAAAACAAATATGTAGAATATGCAAACAGAATATAAAGAATATAAACCAAATTTACTAAAATTCTAGTCTGTTTGGCACAAGAAAATATTGGAACTTGTACAAGTAACTTATTATAGAGGATGTTCATTTTTTAATGCCTTTTAACCCTAACAAAGAGCAGCTTTGAAGTCCTGTGAATAATTTTGTATTTGAATCTAAACCCAAAGTTTGGATATTCCAATTACCATACCACTGTAAGCTCTAACAAATACCAATTTGGTCCATTTCAAAATTTTGGATGAAATTGTTTCTGAAGTCAGGATTTAAGAGTCATCAGTTCTGTGTTGCAGGTTTTTTTGTTTGTTTGCGTGCTTTTTGGTTTTGGGGTTTTGTTTGTTTTGTGGTTTTCTGGTGTTGTGTTTTGTTTTGTTTGTTTTTTTTTTTTTTTTTTTAGTTTGGCGTAGACCCTTTAGTAAGACCTATAAAACCTATATCAGTCAGACACTGGTTTACTAGCCTGAGCTTTGCACAAACATGCATATTGAAACCCATGAGAATGGTAACATCTCACTTTATTCAGTCATTCAGTTGGTAAAGCATTCAGGACGTAGGAAATGGTAGTTTAACTTCCTTTACTTCCCTGAAGGGAGTCACAACCGGTCATTCCAAAACTCTCAGTCCTGGACTAAAATGTTTCAGCAACTACAGGAATAAGTACTAGAATTTATAAATGTTTCTCCATTCTCCCAGGCCTCTCTGTGTTATTCCACTAGATTCCTTTAGAATTTCTGATTCTGTGATAACAGAAGCTGGAAAAGATTATACTCAAAAAAATTCTGCTCAGTGTTGCAGTTACGCATACATGTCAATCAGGACTAAAGCATCTGAATATCAGAAAACTGGATTAAAATTAACAAGACTATTAGATTTCATTTATTTGCCTTTGGCTTTCCACCTTCAAGGTTCTTAATTTCAAAGTTTTGTTTGCAGGCAGAAAGATAGAAATCTACTTCTCACAAAACAAGTTCTGACATTTTCAGGTGGTCAAAAGCTCTTAGATACTGTCCTTTTTAAGGGTCATTAAAAAATCCTAAATCAAATAAAATGAGAGAAGTGATAAAAATCTCAAACCTGAATGCAGTGTTTATTTGTTACCTCAAGAGCAAGGATTATCTGTGTTATCTGTTTTACAGTTATTCTTATAAGTTTTGGGTCTACTGTGTTCATTATATATAATTTGGTAACTGTCATGTAATGAATAGCTTTGAATCAGATTTTTTTGATAGTGTGTGTTAAATATTATTACATTATATACAATTATTGCCAAATTTCCTTCAAATTTATTTTTTGAAATATTTCTATAAATCCAATTTCTCTAGTAGAAGAGTAATCTGGAAGTTTATCAAAACCTCTTAAATACAACCCTTCAAATACACACATTTTCCTATAATTTTTTTTTTTCAAAAGGCTCAGTTTTTTAACTTGATACTATATGATGACTTTCCTCATGTGAAAAACTTTTACTTCTCCCTGGACCCTTAATTTCTTTGTTTCATTCTAAGAATATTTTACAGCCATCTAGTTTGTTTTGACTACATAATTGAAATTTACCTCACATGGTTTTTGTGGTCCAAATTTAAGCTTTAGTCTTTATTAGTGAAACACAACTGTCTTGTTAAGATATGTCTGAAAAAAGAATAAAAAGTATGTTTCCCTTTCTTGATTTATTTCAGAGAATATAGATAAGCACATTAGATTAGAGGTGTAACTTTTAAACAAGCGTAAGTTAGTGAGATGAATCTCTTCTCAAGGATAATTACAACTTATGTGCACTTATTTAAAATATGCGACCATTTAAACTTCTTTTAATGCCTTGTAATCATTATATACAAAACAAGCAATTTCAGCCTTTTCTTTCGAACTGTTTTATATCTTTTAAAGAAAACTATATAGGAACAATGCAGTTTTTAAGATGAACATTTTAAATATATATCATACTATTAACACTATCTATCAAGTGCTAAAGTTCACATCCAAACCCACTGGCGATCACAGAATTTGAGTCTACAATACATACTTTTCATTATTTTATGTATGCATCATGTATTTAAGGTAAACAACAATGAAAGAGGAAGATAGTTTGGGCCCATCTTTGTTTGATTAACATTAAAATTAATTAATTTCAATTAATTAGTCTGATCTATAGTCAGAAAAGTAACTAGAGGTTTGAAATAGTCGCAATGTTGCCCATTCATTGTTGTGATCTGCTCTGGGTATGAGATGGGTTTTATGGGTACTTTTGCAGGACTTGCATTGGTTATCTCCTGAGATTTCTGCCAAACTGAACAATTATTATATGCTGACTGAAATATGAATTCTCCATATGCCAGAGTATGTTAAGCTCAGCTCTCCACAATAATTACCTAAACAAATTAGAGAGACAGAGAATCACCAACCATATGAAGTGGGTTTTTTTTCAGGCTTGTTTACCTGGTTAACCTAATTTAAAGACATAAGTTCACCACAGGACCTTATTCTACTTGTGTCTTTTCAAGGGGCCTTAGCTCATGAAAACAGGATTCTGTGCTTAAGATCAAGCATTCACTTTTCTCTTCTTGTCATACTGCTAAGACATATCCTTCACTGAGGGTCTTGTAGTTTGATAACCTTTAGACTACTTGTGCTGTAATAAGGCTGTAACTCCTTTCCAGAATGCTTAATTCTAATGACTCAATAACCAAATTTCACAATCCTTTTGCACTACTGTCCTGTTCCTTCACCTTCACTCTTCATACTTTGGAACTTTTCATGTTATTTTCTGACAAGCTAGTGGAGACAATATATTTTCTGGGACAGAACAGACTTGCAATACCTTTTCGTAGCCTGATTTTTTGTCTGTTTTGTAAGAGAAACATGTAACTTTCAGGATTGGTCACCTGTCATCTTCTTAACAGCAATATTGTGAGTTTGCATTACTGAAAATTAATGCATGTATTAATTTGCTAAGACATCAAAATGAGTGCAAGAATTTCCCTAAGCTGAAGAATAAATTAAACACATTCCTAATGGGCTCATGCCTTGGGTTTCATAGGCCTTGAAGCGAATGAAATCATGGTTGGCAGTTGTAGATTTCTGTGTTAGGTCATATATGCCTTATTTCCCTTGTAAATTGTCTGACATATGAGTGTTTTCACCTATCTTCTTTTGGAAAGCTTGTAGAAGCTTTATTGTCAATGAAGTTTCTATCCAGTTGCTCGATTTAGTTGAAATGCACCAACAGATTAATATGCTATTAAGAGAATGACTTGAGATTCCACATATATATGTAGGATGATTACAGAAATTTTGCCTCCATGAGAAACCAGGACCAAGTTGTCTTACATTGCCATGTAAATTTAAAAATTAAATTAATTTTTAACAATAAAATTGAAACATCATATGTTTAGCAAAACTGGCTTAACAAGGATCCTTTAAAAGGATGAAGACTTTTCAGATAAAAATTGGACATTAATTTGAACAGGTGCAATCTACTGGCATGATATTCAGAAATATCTCTTAAGAATTGTTTTCTAAGAAAAACTGAAAAAATCCCTTTTCCAGTTTTTTAGATTTTTATATAAAAAGTATGTCCTTCTATATCACTTGTCTGGCAAAACCTAAGTTTATGGAAGTAGAAAGCATTGTGAACTATATATATTTTCCATATTTTAGAATTATGATGTCAAAGGAATGGCCAAGTGTGCAGGTGCAGATTACTGTAACCACAAGACACTTGCCTTATAAATAGGCTAATTAGATGAGATGTAGAAAAAATTAGTACATTGCAGTGCTCATAATGCAAAAATCTGATGTTCAAACCAGCATGAAACTGGCATTTCTAATGGCAAAATCATCCAGGAATAATAAAATAGAACTAATTTCACCTCCCCTCTGATTTTCAAAAGCAACATTTTATACAAAGTACCACAGTTGACTCTCCAAAGACAGCTCATATTTAGGTTTCTGTGGAATTCCTGAGGCTTTTTCCTTGTTTTGTGATTAAAATTTGTTGTTAAAGCATTTTCAAAATATTGTAATTAATTTAATTTGTCTACATGAATAGACTAGGTAGTGCAGCCAATTAAGACCCAGTATTTTGGCCCTAGGGTTTTAGTCTGAAACATCATTTAGACAGGAACTAATGCAATTATCCTTATCTGAATGCTCTGAAGGAGATAGGAAGCAAATGCCAATTTGATCTCTCTACACGGGCAAAGAGACACTTCTCTACACATAATCAAAGTGGAAGCATTTTCAATAATATATGCAGACTAATTAAAAGCTCAATTAAAACAACTATAAGGATCTTTACAGATGAACTTTATGAAAGACTATTTCTGCAGATGAAGTTTAGGATTCTCATAGAAATTTTATAAAATTATAACATTTATACATAAATCCCCTTTTAAGTTCTGTCCTTGCAGCTGCTCTGTCTTACTGCTTTCTCTTGAAAAATGATTGCAATAGGAAAACTATCTTCTTTTTAATCCTAGCTCTTCTTTTTGTCATGGTTTTTCCAAAACTACTATCTGAAAAGCTTTTTAGGCATTTTCATGTTCTACAAACTATGAAAATATGCTACACTGGCATTAGGTTACAGCTTCATTTCTTATTCCTTCAATAGTGAATAAAATCAAGCCAACATACTTTTCTAAGATTATTGAGCTGACCCTAACACCACATTATCTTAGATTGGTCTAAGCAATGCTGTCCCAAAGTACTGGTTTGGATTTTCAGGATTATTTTAGATGTTAATTTATTTTAATTTATAGTGAGGAATCGACTCTATGCACAATAGTTCCAGCCTTAGGGAGGGAATGCAAAGTTTGCTTGTTCTGTACTGACCCTAGTTGTCAGATTTCAAAATTTAATAGTTAGGATCACATCAGAAGTATATCATGTCCTTTAAAAATGTTTTTATAGGCCGAATACTATAAAGATGTGTTTACTTAAAGGCGCAAACATCACCCAAATAAGCATGAGAAACATAAGAATATTCAGCATTCTCCTCTCAGTATCTGTTTCAGTTCCTGTACAACATTTGTAGGAACTCTACTAACAAAAAGTGGTTGAGAAGAAATTTACCTCATCACAAGAATCTCTTAGCTCAGCAGCAAAATGACAAATGTTTTGCTCTTCTGTCAGTCTGGGGCTTTGGGAATAATTCTATATGTTTTATTGCAATTTTTATTTCAACCAATTTAGTAAATAGACTATAAAGCTAACCCTTTTTCTTAAATATGACAAGCTGATTATCTTGGTTTATAGTAGCAGGAATGGTAATTATTGGTGGTTTTCCATCAAACAACAATAGATTAAGGGGCCTTTTGCTATCCTTTGGGATACCTCTGGATGGTGACTCAGGAACAAAAGTCAAGATAACTTTCTTTCACTAGTTTGTGTTTTGTTTTGTTGGCTTTTGTTTTGTTTTGTTTTTAATGGGGTTCTAATTCTACTGTCTGCATAAGTCTGTTTACTTTGAGCAGAAAGAAACTGAAAACTTAACTTACACAGTTGATCTCTCAAAAATCTGAGTTTAAGATATCCCAGTCTTTCCTGAACTGTCTGTTCAGTTCACTTCCAATGAGTGGTTTGATAAACTGGAAGCATCCAGGAAAGTCAGATTGGACTGAAACCTCTTCACAGCTTTGCTTTCTGCAGTTTTTCCTATCCAGTTTCTTTCACTTTGCAACCTCTGCCCCATGCTTTTTTTCAGCTGGCATTAATTGTTTTTACTAAATACAGGGCAGTTGATTTTCAGTGTTTATAGCCTTAACCCTTGAGCTTCAGGCTGTTCAATAAAGGCGTGAAGTTGTGACAGGGGAGTTTTAGATTAGACAGAAAAAGGTTCTTCTCCCAGAGGGTGCTTGAGAACTGGAACAGGCTCCTCAGGGAAGTGATCACAGCACCAAGCCTGACCAGAGTTCAAGAATCATTTGGATGGTACTGTCAGGCACATGCTGTGACACTTGGGGATGGTCCTGTGAAAGGCTAAGAGCTGGACTCGATGACTGTTCCAACTCAGCATATTCTGTGATTTTGTGATTCTGTATTTTCCTGAACGGTATTTCAGACTTCTCATATCAGAATTTCATTACCAGACTTTCCACTATTGGTAAATACAGCATTATTACTTGGGGTGTGAGAAAGTTTAAGCACAAAATCTGAACTTTCATTATTGCATTTGCATTTGGTTTTGAATGATGATTTGGGCAACATAACAATAAGATTATTTTCCCAGTTTGACATGTCCAACTCCATTTAGGATATTAATGGTACTATTTATATACAGAAATGTCAAGGTACTTTCATTTTATCTGAGATAAAGTGACTGCTTTCATTCCTTTTATCCAGATGAGAAAAAGATAAACTTATAGGAATTTTTTGTGTGTAGAACAACAAATAGCATAGCTAGAAACAGAATTAAACAAGTCTCCTTTCTTTAGATTTCTTTATTATGGTACTACATTTACAGCAATTTGAGCAATTACGTAGGAAAAAAATCATCTGCTTTTGATGAATGAGCTTTGAGGACTGATTCCAAACACAAACGCATCTGGCTTGCACAAGCAAGATCTTTTCTGACACAAAGAGAGACTAAATATTAATTTCTAAGCTCATATTAAGCAGAGTGGTATCAGAAGAATCAATAAAGATTGGCTACCTTATGCCTGCTTAAAATTTTTTACTTCTCTGATTTATTGTTATTATTTGTGTTGTTGTTATTATTACTATAATTGTTATTATGTCTATGTGATATATAAAGTATACTAAACCATTTATAGGCCGTTTTAATGGGTTTACATTTCAGCACATTAATGCTTTGAGTTTACAGACTTACATAACTGGTGATGTCCTTTTGCGAATTTCCTATTCAGAAATTATGATTTAGCATAAAATGATTTTCTTAAAGCTACCTTTTATGATCTTTTGCAAGCAGGCTACAGATTCATCAGGTTCTGACCACAGGTTGAAAACAAAAGCTCTAGTGATAAGGCTATGCTGGCAAAAACACTTTTAGCTGTATTGAAGTACCTAATTATGGATATTCAACAAGAAGCAGCAAAATTTAAGACAGTGTCTTAAATTTGTCTGTTTTATCCATGGACACAGTCTTGTTTACAAATTAGTTTCTGTGTCAGTGCAGACTACTGTCAATCCTGAACCCTCGTAAGAGTGGGTTTCTGGGTATTATTTTTTTGTTTGGTAGTTGTTGTGATGTAGGGTTTTTTGGTTGTGGGTTTTTTTTTTTTTGTTGTTGTTGTTGTTGTTGCTGCTTTTTTTTTTTTTTTTTTTTTTTTTTTTTCCTAGATGAAGGGTCAGATTTAGCATCCAGATACTACTTACTACTTTTGTCAAGAAAGCCCCTATGCTATGTAGAATACTACATCATAATAATAATAGATAGATTAGGTTGAAATATACTGATCTGGTTGACTTTATGGTGGATGGGAAGAAAATTGGACTGATTTTTAGAGGAAGGTTTTAAAAAATAGGAATTTCCAGTGGTGTCCAATCACAAGAATGGGTGTAGATGATCTGATTGTACTGTGAATAGACATTTATCAGACAAGACTGTAATGCAGATTCAGGGACACACAAGTACTTCTGTCTATCTGAACTCACAGCTGAATATATGAGGGTGTGTGATATGAAGATACCATACCTACAGTACACAAGCTCTCTTATGTTCTGCTGGGCAATTTTACTTAGTAAATGAGTCTCCTAAAATAAAACCAACCTATGTCCTGGTGAGAAAACAAGTACAGAGACCTATCTTGTGGCAGAAATATGGGATTATCAATCAGACTTATCCTTGTACAGGGTCAGGTTGTCTCAGGCAAAACAACACAGGGGTGTGCAAACTTTCAACTGGGGACGTGGGGTTCAGCCACAGCCAAAGAATCAGAATCCTGCGCATTAGATGTCTTTCTTAAAAAAAAATAAAAAAATCTATTGAAGTAAAACTTTTAAGCATCTGAATTTTGTTGCTGATAACAGAAAAGGGAGGTTGTGTGTGGAAAACATGCTTTCTTATGTTGATCTCAGGAGAAGAAAGTTGATTAAAGTAGCTTCCAATGGAAAATTTAAGCCAGATGGAGTTCCCCATGTTTACAGGCAAGTAGGAGAAAAGGACATTTAGCATTTGTGTTTTTCCAATCTTCTGCTCCAGGGTGTAGTGGGAATCATGTCAGTGAGAATTCTTATAGTGTTGTACATTTTAATTATTAAACATGGTAGGCTTGATGTGTTATCTAGCTTTAATTGAACATTAGGTCCTACAAAAAAATAGAATAAAATTTTCGAGTAATAAAAATAATGCTTTAAATCATAAAATATCACACAGATGTGAACACTTTTGTTGTGTTTCTCTTGGATTCTTATTGAGAGAGCTGCTAATGCTTTATGGTGGAAACACTAAGTCTGAAAGACCCAATATATTTTCAGTCCTGGCTTAAAACAAGATTATTTAAATAGATTTGGGCATGGGAACAGTATAATTTTATTCCTTCCAATTATACAGATTGGGATTTAAAAATTTACCCTCCTGGAAGTATTTAACATTGCCTTTGGCTGCTAACTCTGGTAGTTTTTCTCTTCTTATATAATTTTAATTTTACAAGGAAAGAGTTAAATTATCATTCTGTTAGCCAAAGGAAATTTCCCTACAAGGTGTCAGTGACAGTTCTTTGGAAATCTGCTCAATTTTAATGCCCTAAGGAAACTTTCTGTGAAAGAGATAACTTCTTTTTCCTGCCATGTTTCTTCTACAAGAGGTTCTGTTATTTGTGCTAAAGATGTCACTATTGATATTTCTTTAACTCCCTACCAAGAGAAAGATATGAATCCTTCTCAATGTCATCCTGGCTGGGTGTTCAGTCATAAGCATTAACAACGAGATAGGATAGTTACCTACTACAGGTTAACTAGGTATAATGGTGGGTCTTGGTGTTGAAAGGCTTGTTGATTTGATAGAATGTACTTTTGCCTGGTGGAAATAGCCATGTAGACAGTCATGCTTAGTTTTAAATGAGCTATTCTTCTCTGAGGTAGAATTGCACCATCTGCCTTTGTTTAAAAAGAGTAGTGTAGTATCTAAGACACATTAAAACTGTTTCTTTAAAAAAGCCACATTATTACAGCTAAGAGATAATGCTGAGCATCCATTCTTCCAAAGACACACCACTACCAATCAAATCCATCCCTGAAGAAATAAGGTGATTAACACTTTCATAGATGTTTGCACACAAATTACAACTGTCAGATTAGAAAAACCCACAAACCTGGGTTAAAAATGTCGATAGAATTTTGGGCTCATGTTTCATATACTTAGAAGTCTATTTCTGTATTTCATCTGCTAGACCTTACACAGGTGTGCTATCTTTAGCACAGAAGGAAAACTATTTATCATGAGGCTGGAAGAACTGGGCACGTGGCTTCACTGGGACAGAGTGGAAAGAGAAAGGAAATGTCATTGCTACCTAACACCTGAGGTTCTGCCAAGCTGACGCAAATCCTCCTGCTGCTGTACAGGATCAAAAGGCTGAATTAGTTTTCATCTGCTTCCTGGATCAGGTGCTGGAACTAGAGTAGAAAACCATTACTGTTTCCATGCTTTTCTCAGGTATGCTGTGAATCACTCGGAGCATGTGGAGAATAAGACTACAGCACTGGCTGAAAACTAAGACTTTTTTTTTACTTCATTCAAGAGCACACACCAGTAAAAAAAGGCAACATAACATGCTACCAGGGTGTTATTCAATGGATGGGGAAATTTGCAGACTCATTGCTGGTCACACAAGACACACAAAAAGATTGGATGATTATATGCATAGGGCCAGATTTTCAGTTTGCCAGCCACTAGCGGTCTGACTGTAGCTGGAATTATGGGTGCTCAATATCCTTGCAAATTAGTTCCAGCTGTTTCTAGTTTGATATGCAAATATGAAGGCAATGACTACTGTGAGAATTTCGGTCTATAATTTAATGAGTCCTTTTTCCAGGAATCTTGTAGACCTGGAAACTCTACTTTATATCATTTTTGAATGTGCCCTCAAGAAAATTCTAAACCTGTTAATGCTCTTGTGAAAAGTGATTTTATCACATCAAACAGAAATTAAATAATGGGATGAGATTTTTTGTATAATGTTTTAAAAAATACTTTTTTTATGAAGTTAAAGCCTTGTATTCTATGAAATATCACATGTTGTTGTATGAATCATTAACACGTTTTACTTGAAACAGGAGTGGGAAGTATTATATCATGTACAATGCAAGTACAGGGACCTTAGAAGAGAACTTTCACATTCAGTTGATGCCTTAAGATTTTTATTTATTTGCAGATTTTAATAGAGCTGTATAGTTTCTCACTCTTAGGGTAGTAATTAACAGTTTCTAAAACCCTTTCTCGTGGTTTGTGTTACATTCCTGAATTTCTGTTTAGTGGTCTTTACAAGGAAAAAGATCTTAGCAAGGACGTCTTGTTTGGGACACATGCACCTGGAATGCAATAATAAGATATATTGTAGTCACGGCAAGATAGAGAGCCCAGAACCCTTGAAAAGGCTTCAGCAGGGCAGTTCTGAGGGTGGTATCGGGGGCAAATGGTTTTCAGATTGGATGTACCCATTAGATAAAGTAATTAGTTAAAGCTATAAAATCGTGAAAATTCTATGCTGGGATGTGCACCTATGTATTGTGTAGCACCTGAAAGCGCTTTCATTAAAGACCAACTCTCTATTTTATATATATTAATATTGTCTTGAAAGTTCTTTTCTCCTATTTTAGGCAACACATTTAGACTTTTAAAATGTGTTATTTAAGTGTGAGTAATTTTCATTATCATGCATTCTCTACAAGGTGACCTGGAAAAGACTAGGGATTTTATTTATCGTAAATGTCAGGTGCACTTGCTAAGTGTGCATCAAGCTACAATTTAATCTCAAAGCTAAACCCAAGAATTGAAATCAGGGGAGATTTTAAGTTCAAGACTTTAAGAAGGTCGTGAGCAAGGTTTGAATAAGCAAATTCAGACATACACAGAGGGCACTTTTCATCAACTGAATGAGACAATTATGAGGATGTCTTCAGCTCTTGAATATAAATCTGAGGAAAGTTAGCTCTGTGTGTAGGAAGGGTTTTCAACATCAGGACCATGAACTGAATGCTACTTTTCACAGGATTTGCTACCGCTCAGACTTGTCTCCCTCTTTCCCTAGACTGATGCTCTCTTCAATAATTCTGTTTCTCTTATATTGAATAATTTCACTACTAGAAAATAATTTCACTTTCTTTAAAATTTATAAGGTGCCACATTTAGGCAAATGTAAAATTTTATCTCACCATATTCAGCACTGTTTTGGTTTCTTAAGAAGAGAAAGTACACTGATTACCCTTAATAGTAATTTTGTTCATGGACACTTCAGGATAGCTCTCTGGCATGCAAAATGACATCTGGGATTCTTATTTCTCTTGATCCCCATAGTACTTTTATTCCACCTGGAATGCCTGTCCCAGGCCAGTGTATTTGTTCACAGATCTTCTGGACAACATTGGGTCATACATGGACTGTTAAATTCTGAAATTAATATGGGTTGCCTTCTTTAAAGTAAACAAGCAATCTAAGTCACTATACATATAAAGCATGCAAAGTCTTTATCAAGATTACAGAGGCAATGAATCCAAAACTAACTGGTTTACGAATACAATTATGCAAGATAACAGTGTTTTTGTAATCCATCATCTACTGTGTATAGTAGTCATGTATGTCCCAGAAGATTAATATGGAGATGTAAAATGAATTGCATTCTAAAGTTTGTTTTGTTGGGGTTTTTTTGATCTTTACTAAATTTGTAATACAGTCTTTTTCAGCAGATGGTTAGTTCTAGTCCCCTTCGTGTTCATACTCTGTTATGTTTGTAAAAGACTCAGCTGCCAACTGATAATATTTCACTGCTGAATTTGCCATGAGTGATATAATTGCTCATTATGTACTTTGGAATAAAGTTAAAGAACTATCAACATGGTTATTTCTAACTCCAAACAAATTAAAAAGAAATATTTTTAATATCTATAGCTCTCAGTTGATGTTTAGTTGTTTTAGAAATCTACTTTTTTTCAATAGATCCTTCTATTTTGTCAGGTCTTGATTTTGAAAAGCTTTGTGTTCAAGTACAGCATTGGAAATATCTTCTGTTTTAAATATATTTTGTCAGAAGCACATGTTTTGACATATCTGGACCTTAAGTGAAGTAACACACTCTGAACTTCTGCATGAGGGTTTTTTTAAGAATCATACTCAGTCGTCAAAGATGTCTAATTGTAATACACAGTGTAATGCTTATCCACAAAGAATTATGGGGTTCCATCAGAACAAGAATGAACCACTGAATGTTAGCTCTTTTTTTTCCACAGCTGCTGGAACTTTTAAATAATCAACCAGAATGAAAAAAATGTATTTCCTCACAAAATGATATTACTATTTTCAGTAAAATGTATGGTATGTTACACATATTACATGCATGAAGTGATTATGGAAGTCATTGCTAATGTTTTCTGGTATTATATGGCTGGAGGATCTTTTCCACACACTTGATAAAACTGGTGTGATCTGTCAGTAATATATCAGGGGTTTGTAAGAGACTGCAGTAAAAGATGTGATGTATTTCCTAAAGAACTCTGTAGCAATGTATATATGGGAACTTTAACCAAAATATCACAAATAAAAACCTTCTGAAAATTAAATTTAAAATAAAAATTTAAAGGATCTATCAATTAGCCCTGCAATTTCAAAGATGTTTCACTATACTTTCAAGGACAAAAGAACATGTACTTCTGAGTCTGTCTTTTTGTGAGCTTTGTTTTTCCTGACAAGAAAAGTTCATAACCTATAGGATTTCTCTTTATGCAGGGCATTGGTAGGTCAAAAGGCCTCACACTTTTGTTTACCATTATAAAGCTAATAAGCTAACACTGATGTTAAATGCTAATCCCAACAGAGTCAATTAAGATTAAGTGATCTATTAAAAGACTTCTATCTCTTAGGGAAGCATATTTAGGGATTTTGAAAGAATGCTCAGTGTCCTTCCTCATCCTTGATATTAACAGAAAATGAAGGCTAATATAAGCTCAGAAAAGTAGAAAGTATATCAAGTGGTCCATTTCAAGCTAGTTAATAAAAAATTTTAAGCCTGTATCAAACACTCAAAGTATTTACTGAAAAAATTGTCTTCCTTGCCACTTTTTCATTACACTGTGACTCTGTTCAGAAAAAGCAATCCAGCATGTTTGGTAAGGGACATTTCCTGATCACTTAATTGTGCTTTACACTATTGTCTGCAGATTTCTATCAGCTTTTCAAAATTTGTACTTATTCTTAAATGAGTCAAAGTACTGTAACCTCCTATAGACAAGGTCAAATATTAACATTACATAATTTTAATGTTACATTGATATTCTTCAGTATGCCTACAACATTCGCTGTCATGTCAGTCATAACATTATCAGATCTTCCAAATCACAGACAAGAGGAAAATATAATTGATCATAGTGACAGATCTTTTTGTTTGTAAACAAACAAACAAACAAACAAACAACTCCCTTGTAGTTTATTTTGTGTTTCTCCAGTCTACTTGTCAAATTCATCCTGAGTTACTTTCAGATTCCTGGACCTATAAGACGACTTTAGAACTTTTTATGTAATTATAAAACTTAATACAAAGAATTCATAAACCTTAATAATCTATAAACCATGATTGTATATTAAGTTTTAGTTCTCTTCCTTCTGGCAATAATACTGAGGGATAAAATCATCTAGGTTATGATGAATATTCAGAAAACGATACAACTGGGTTAATAATCCTTACAGCACTTGTGAGATTCTGAATAAATACACCCTGAGTACCTCCTTAGGGCATCACAGTAGGTTATATAAACTAATAAATAAATCATTCCCTAGCATCAAATTGTGATAAAGGAACAGATCATGTAGGATTTTGTGTGTCTTCTCCCAAACAGAAAGGGTTCCTGTTCATGTTAGAAGGGTAGATGTTTCTTCTTGGACATGTGAGCCTAAGATGTTAGCACAAATAGATGGTAAATAATTTTCTAGAAGTATTTCCATCTTCTTCATGGCTCAATCAATATCAGAAAGATATCAAAAAAAAAAAAGGAATTTTTCAACTTCAGATTTAAAGAAAACAACAGCACAGAATCAAAATTATTTAAGAAGATTCTTATTCATAGAATTTATGTACACAAAAATACAAGCCTTATATGGTTACTGATCTATGTGATTTTTCTGAGAAAGAAAAATTTCTTTTAAAAGGTTCTTTTGCACCAATGTTTCCTCCCCATTTTAACAAACCAACAAAAAGGTGTCAAAACAATTTCCTCTTGAACATCCAAATAACCTCTAGGGAAAAAAAAAAATAAAAAAATGTGAAGGTGGGGGTCTGAGAGCTGTTTTGGTTCTGAGTTATTTCCAAAAGTCAAAGCCCAAGACTTGCATGCAATTACATGAAAATTTAAGCAATCCATGATTATAATTGTGTATGCAAATAAGTGTTTTGAATATGCAAACACACAGATGCCCTTAAGCAGTTCAGATAGAAACAGTTTTTTAATGATTATATCAGGTAGTTTGTCAGGACTTAATAGATGCAAAGAATCTTATTTTACTATTTGTGCAAAATGGGCACCTACCTATAGTCACAACTGCTGCAGGCTCTGTATTAGATTTGTCTCACTGTTCACAACATTGTGAACTTTTGCCCTTTAAAAGAAGATTGCTGTCAGTGAGAACCATGGTTGACATTTCCCCCATATATATTCCTCTCTCTCTATATATATATATATGAATATAGCTATAAATAAAATATTAAGGGTAGAAATTGGCAAGTGAAATATGAGTTTTGGTGGGCTTTGATGCAAAGGAGAGAAAACTATGATTCATATAAATTTACCTTTCTTATTTTTAAGTGCCTCCAATTTTGTGTGTACAAATACAGTCATGACCATTTATGATGAAGGAATTATAGGTTTTAAACTTCAACCCAGAATACATAAAACTTTTGGTACAAATATATCTGTGTTACCCAAACAGTCCAGAATGTCAACCAGAATGAATCAGAACCTTGTAGTTGCATACACTAGTCACAATGCCAATATATGCAGAAAATTGTGAACACAGGATTATGAAATTCTCAGCTGAGTGTCAGTGGAAAAGCAGAAAACATTATAATATAGGTAATGAAATCAGTATGGAAATTATATTTGAAAGTCATATATGAAAGGGTAAATGTTTTTAATATTGGAGTTTTAAATTCAATCTTTATTAATATACTGTTGTGGGTTTCTCTGATTAGGTTTTTTTTTTTTTTTTTTGTTTATAAGAGGAAGATTGGCTTCTGTTGGCAGTCTCTGGAAGTTTTCCTCCATCCTATAGAGCAGAACCAGTGAGGGCCAGCTCCAAGGAAAACTTCCTCTTTTGAACCATTAAGTTATGCCTCTGCATGAAAACATACTTAGGAAGTTGTTGCACAGTTGGAAATTGGCAGCCATCAAGGTCAGTGCAGGAGGGAGAAACAGGGGAGGGACCCCATGGATCAGGGAGAGGACTTAAAGCTATTATTCCCTGACTACGTGGTGATGACCATGGTGATTACAAGCTGTGCCCTCAAAGCTCATGAGATCCATCGAGGTACAAAGACTCTCATACCAGAGCAGGGGGAGGCATGAAAGAGGCTGTTGCTTAGCAGGAGACCCCCAAGAGGGAGCGGAGGTCCTGCAAAGATTTGCCGCTGAGACCCACAGAGGGAGAAGCCCACGCCTAAGCAGGTACAGCCAGCTTTTCCTGAGAGACTGCACCCCATGGAATGACCCATGAGAGAGCAGAGGATCTCTCTCGTGGGGGGAACCCCACGGAACGCACGGGAAGGACTCAGAGTTATGATTCCCCTGTGACACTGGTGATGACTGTGGTGAAGCAAGCTGTCCCCTTTGCAGCCCACAGGAAAACCCCCTGAGACAGCACATTTGGAAGAACTGCTGCTTAAGTTTTGGACTTATATTTGTGAATGGCTGACCCAACAACAACTGACTGTAAACCTTCCATTCCCTCTCCCCAGTGCCATCTGAGGAAGGAGTGGGCATGGGCAGACCGAGGGGTGGTGGTAGAAAGGTGTTTCTAACCTGTTTCTATTTCTTATTTTTAGTTTTTTGGTTGTTAGTAATAGATATAATAAATATAAACATTATTCTAAGTTCTGCTTTGCCCATGGTATTAATCAGAGCTCCTTTTTTGGTTATCTCTAGCCGTAAATTCCTAGATGCCTTTTTTTCTTCCCTCTGGAAGGCAAAAAGTGGGGGAAAGAAAGCCTTGAAACAGTTTTGCTGGACACCAGTCATTTATCCAGGGTCAAACCACCACAGTTTTTTGCTGCCATGACTCGGATATGAGTAATGAGGATTTAATCTTGGGCAAAACAGACTGAAATGACCTTAGATAATTTTTGCTGTAGTGAAGTACAAGGGGTGGATTTTGTGAAGATTGTTCACCTAAGTTTGGTGTTAGGGTGCACACAGAAATTTTGAGAAATATAACAAAAATCACAAAGGTTCAAAGAACTCTGATTTGGGAGTTCAAGGCTTGCACTGAGCAATCTTACTTTCCTGGGAAGGACAAAGTCCCGAGTCCTGCAAAGTGCCACATGGACCTCAACTGGAAATAGCTCAGACTCAGAGCAGACAGCCTAATGAGAAAGGAGCACAAGGTAGAGGGAAATGAAGAACTGAGAACAGTGGTGTGTGCCTGAAACTCTATGTAGCCTTGGCTACAGGCTTTCCTCTGCATGTCCATTTCCTGCCCGATCCTAAAATGTGTATGCAATCTGTCTTTTAAAGTCAAAGCAGGGGGAAACCGTTTCTTCTGACAGATCACAACAGAATCAAGTTTTCTTATCATACGACCATGTGGTCTGACCACTTTGAGGACAAATACAAACCTTTGCCTTATAGCAGTGTACTACCTATCAACCTCCAGTACACACCATTATCATTCCTCCTTTATGACACAAGATTTTCTATGCAAATAATAAAAGGCATATACTGACTTCCTCCTGAAGTAAGTATATGGTAAATAAAATCATAAAATCATAGAATGTCTTTGGTTGGAAGGGACCCCAGAGATCATCTAGTTCCAATCTCCCTGCTATGGACAGAGTTATATTTCACTAGACGAGATTTCTCAGAGTTCCATCCAGCATAACATTAAACACTTGCAGGGATGGCCTCTGGACAACCTGCGCCAATGATTCACCACCCTCACAGTAAAGAATTTATTCCTAACATCTATTCTAAACCTATTCTCTTTCAATTTGAAACCATTGCCCTTGTGTTGCCACTACATGCCCCTGTAAAAAGTCTCTCTTTGTCTTTCTTGTAGGCTCCCTTCAGGCACTGGAAGACCACAACAAGGTATCCTAAGCCTTCTCTTCTACAGGCTGAACAATCTGAATTCTCTCACCTTTCCTCATAGGAAAGAAGCTCTATTCTTCTAAAGAACTTGGTGATCCTCCTCTGGACTCACTCCAACATGTTGACGTCCTTCTGGTTCTGATGATCC
>JAWWEW010000078.1:81402401-81426391 GCA_035583185.1 Anabacerthia variegaticeps
CTATTCTTCTAAAGAACTTGGTGATCCTCCTCTGGACTCACTCCAACATGTTGACGTCCTTCTGGTTCTGATGATCCAAGAGCTCCAGGTGGAGTCACACTGGACCAGAGTAGAGGGGTAGAATCCCCTCCCTCGACCTGCTGGCCATGCTACTTTTGATGCAGCCCAAGACACAATTGGCTTTCCGGATATGTTGCTGGGTCATGTCCAGGTTCTAATCCACCAGCACTCCCAAGTCCTTCTCAGCAGAGATCTTCTTGATCTGTTCACCCCCCCAGCCTGTGTTGACATTTGAGTTGCACTTGGTCTTGTTCAATCTCCTGAGATTCCCTTGAGCCCACTTCCTGAGCTTATCCACACTCCTCTGGATGCCATCTTGTCCTTCAGCAGCACCACTCAGCTTGTTGTCATCTGCAAATTTATAGACTGTGTTAAAACTAGTATCTAGGATAAGGCAATGATATAGCTCTCCTGCAATGTCAGTATTAGAAAAATATCTAAAATAAGCTGAGATAATAATTAAAACTGAAATAAATATTTTTTTTAGCAAATGACACAACACTTCTCACAAGTAGTATAATGAGAGGGAACTGTTGCAAATTGTGCCAGTGGAGGTTTAGATTCGATACTATGAAAAATGCTGAAAGTAGTCAGACATTGGAACAGGGAAGTGATGAAATCATCAACCCTGGAAGTTTTTAAAATGTGTGGATGTGGGACTTAGTGACATTATTTAGCAGTGGACATGGCAGTGCTGTGTTAAGGGTTGGATTGAAGGATCTTGTGTCTTGGATATTTTCCAACCTGAAAAAGCTTATGATTCTATTACTGAACCACAGAAATCTGAGAAAAATATTGCCACTGTGAGATTATAGTTACTCCAGAGAAGGATTAGAAGTTGAAGCATTTGAGAGTATTTAAAGCAAAAATAAATAAAAAAAAAATCAATTTCGATGCAAGATGAGTAGCCTCTTTGAGGACCGTATTCTTGGGCTACAAGCTAGATGAAGTAAGTGAATGAGTCTTTTTGTGACAATTATCTTAGCTTCAGTAATCTTTGAGATGTATTTAATTGTATTGTTATTCCAGGCTTAAAGTTCAAGCTTCCAGCATTCTTTTTAACAGCAAAAGGCATTAGTCATTTTAAAAGCAAATGAACAGAAACCAGAACAGCAGAATAGATTAATGAAGAAAGCTTAGTAATTTCTATCCCTTCTTAGACATTTACCTTGCACAAGATTTTTCCTATATTTGTTTTGCAGTTATGCTAACGCTTTTCTCATGTGCCTATAAATAGTTGGTAAGACTGGAACTCGTGTGCTTACACATCAGAGAACCTAAACAAATCTGACCCTAAGAACTGTGACAGAGTTGAATTTTCACTTGATTTGATGATCTTATATGGAGGCACAGAAGACACAAGAGGAGATGAATAAAGAACATGCTTGTGGCAAGCATGGGGAAATAGAAATGCAACTTGACAAGTATAACACTTCCAATACCAGGTGCGGCTGAGAAAGGAATTGGGCTAATCTTCCTAGCTAGCTAGGAGATGAATGCTCCCAGAAATTCAGCAACATTTATCAAATTGTTATCTGCATCTGAACTCAGCATAATTATATCAGCTGGATACTACTATAGTCTAATTCAGAAACAATAATCACACTTACACTGCCTTTACTTATAATTTCACATTATATGTGATGCAATTTTTTTTAAAGGTATGGGGGTTTTTTGTTTTGTTTTGAACATTAGAGACCATAAATACATAGAAAAACGAATACTAGCTAGAGAGAAAACAAATCAGAATCCATCATCGAATGATTGAGGACATATTTGCAGATGAAAATAGAGAACTAAGGCAAGAGCTATAGAAAAAGAATCTTGCAGCAAAAGGGCATAAAGAAGTTTGTACAAGACATGGCAAGAGAAAGACATGACAGAGTTCACAGGAAAGTGCCCGTCTGTATATAGCTGGCACATCAACACATCCCTGATCCCCAAAACTGCAATCTAGAGAAAAAAAAATTATGGAAAGAAATTCACTTTGGAGATCATCTTGAATTTAGGGAATAATGCCATGTTGTGTTAAATTGTGTTTACCTTAGAAAATACATTTGTGTTGACTCACTTATATAACAAGCATTGCTAGGGGCTGGTGTTGCTCTGACTTTTATAACTATCCAACCCAATTACCTAATGAATTGAAAAAAACCTTCTAGAGCCCACAGACTTTGGATGTAATGATTGGCAAGGGAAAGCAACATCAAGTAAATTATTCATAACATGCTGTTTAACCACATCTAGACTTCACTAGACAATGCCTAACAAAATACAAGGTAATCCAAAAGTAAATGTCTGAATCTGACCACTGAAGGAGTCACTGTAGTGGTTGTAGTTTATACAGCACAGAATTTACCTAGAATTTCATGTATTTCATGTATTTCTATCTCTTTCTTACAGCAGTTAAAGTGGAAGTAGGAAAGAGAGTTACTGGGAGTCAAGATGATATAGGATTTTTTATGTGCTTTTAGATCCAACCTGAACCTGGTATGTAACCAGGGTAGAGGTCTTCCTCCTGGAATCTGGCAAATATTTTCTGATTCAGCATTATAGGTATAATGTTTATGACCCTGATAGATTTGTCTAACCATGTGTATCTAACATTGGGCACTATAAAGATGAAATTTTTGAAACTACTACTAACAGCTCTGTTCATATATATGACCACTGAAAAGAGTTTCTTTAATGAAAACTGAAACATGTATGTGAACTTTTTACTGTAAAAAAGATACTTTTCCTGTAGTCTATACATGATATATTCCCTTAATAAAAAATAAAAAAAATAATCTTTTTTTACTATTCATGTCAGTGATGACTAGTCTGCTCTTAAATCTCGATTTCAATTTGCGAATTATTGAATTAATAATTTTAAATTATTATTTTATAGGCACTAAAGCAATTAGGTAAAAGTTTTTACATTTCCAAAAAAATGCTTATATAGAAGTTTCTACTGCTACTGTATTATTTTTCTTTTTTTTTTTTTTAGCTTAAAAAGTCTATTTTTAATTATATGTTATAATTTAACAAGCATTTTCAAGACACCTGATTTCATGGGATTCCCTTCCTTTCATTCTTGTTTGAAACTTAGTAACAGCAAGCTAAATAGTTTGACAATAAAGTCACCTGTTTGAGATGAGAAAGTTATTAACCTCCCCTCTGAGAAAGAATTGGAGTTTACTTAACGAACACTTTTCAGCTTTTCAGACTAAACCAGACATTTGACTTTCAGACACTTGTACAAAACTTAGCAACTCATTGCATAACATGATGTCTCTCAGGGAGATAATTGCTCAAAAATTTCAAAGAAATTTATGCTTAATTAAAGAAGACATTTTTGACAATATTTATTTTTGTCAGGGACATGCCATTTTGCATTTTGTAATAGAAATATTACAGAATATTACAAGATGCTCTTCACTAAATTGCTAAAAATATTTGGTTTTAGTCTTTGGTATCTAACATGCCTTGTAACTTGAAGAAAAAAAAAATAGCATTTATTTTGTTATTTTACTTAAAAAAATGAATATTTCATTTTCTCTTCCCATTTATTCCTCACTTCTCTCTATTTTAATATTGTCTCAGTCTGATAAGTGGTTCTTGATGAGCTTATTAAGCTATGTCCAAATACAGTTACACTTTGAGGAATTTGCTTTAGAGGATTGCACTTGTATAAAATATACTCTATGTGTTTTATATAATCTGCTTATAAAAGATATCTTAGCACTTCAAATTAAAGCAAAATTATTCTATAGTTCTTCATCAAGGTAAAAACACAAAACCATACAATCATATGGATGTATATTTTCAGCCTATTGTGTCACTTACAACCTAAATCTCAGACTTCTGTATTAATTATATGTTGTGAGCTCATAGATTCAAGCAACATTTTGTGTCACTGAAAGGTTTTGTAGACTGAAACCCCAGATACACAGAGAGGATTCATCTAATCTCTTTAATTCCAAACATTGGCAATAACTCTTGCAGGCATTCAGAGGGGAATACTGTCAAACAGAGCAACATTGCAGCTTCTCAAGGACTATTTTTTATAACCCTTATGCAAGTGTCTGAGCCTCTAATATCATATCTTCAAACAATCTTCATGCTGCCTGCTTAGATGTTGTAGGTGGGTTTGGTTGCCTCTTCAATTTCCTTTTAGTATGAGTCTTCATTTTAATAGGATTTCTGTTTCAGAAAATAGACATTTTATATTTTATGTGGAAGAAAATATTATATTAGAAATTCATAATGATAACTCAACAGAAATATCCAAGTCCTAAACTATACACTTTCTTGATTTGGTACTCCTGGCTTTTTGTCCTCTGATTTATTTACCTAGGCAATATAGAGAACTATTTTTCTGTACTTTTTTTATTTTTTTTTTTTTTTCCTAAGGCAGATGAATATCCTCTCTTCAGGCCAGAGAACAGTGACATTTCTGGAAGGATAAATCTTGAAGTTTGACAAAGCCTGAGAAGGATATTCAAAGTTAAAGAAATTTCTTATGTCTAAACGCTGATGTACTCAGACACTTATTTAGATTATTTTGAGAACATTCTCATTAGAGACCATTTTGAGAAATGGTCAGGAGAGGAAGACCTATCCCATGCATTTTTAGAAGACCATTGAACTGTGCAGAGTTTAATGGAGAGTTTCCTGTGTATCTCATTTCCCTTAGTTTAATATCTTTGGGGAAAAAAAAAATAAAATCCAGGAATTTTGGCAAAGAGAGATAATTACAGTGTTGTTACAGATGAAGTCTTGCATACTCTGCAAAGCAGAAGGTTCAAAATTCCCTAGTAAGAATAATTCCATCTCCACTTCTCTGGCATAGTTAGTTGAAATTGTTTAGAAGCATGATTTAAAGTAAAAAGCAACTTTTTACTCACAACACAGCTGAAAAATTGTCAAATTCTTAGCAATAAGGCAGAAGCTTTAATGTTTAAGAATGGGACATTCCTGTCCTGAACTTGTAAAAGTATATTTACATGCTGTCTTCTAACTAGGAAAAAGAACAGTTTATCTTGTTTTAAGATTGTGTTTACAATCATTGTGAAACTGTAAATATCAAATGTGACAAACTTGTTACTACATGAAGAATTGGTTAGTCCCACCCATTGCTGCCATTTTCCTCTTGTGGTCATTTATACCTACAGAAAGCAAATACTAAAAGCTGCTTAGGGAGTAAAGGATTATCACAACAGTGTTTTACAGATAGAAAGGAGTGATTGCACAGGTACAAAAGAGCAAGGAAGATCTGAAATGGTTTCCTTGACATTGTGCTTTCCCTTGAACATCCATTATTGACCATCAGCATCTTCAAGCTGGACTATATGGCGGTTTTTAAATGAACTGGCACGTCTGCCAATAAACTGAAAGGAAAAATACACAAGAAAGAACAAACTTCAGAAGCTCCTGTTAATCCATTTAAGATTTCTTCTTCATTTGCCACGAGCCAAAAATAGGTAAAGCATTATAGTTTTGCAGCCTTATAGAGAAAACCTGACAGGGGCTACATGACAGTTATGCCAATTGCTCAGTTTGCATTACACACCAGTCTTTCAGCTTTTGCTGCCTTCTGTGTTCTAAGACCACAGCAAAGATTGATTTGAGTTGTTTTCTGAGCAGTCACAATGTAAAGCTCAAGCTGCCTGCTGACATGGTGCAGTCATTTCAGTTCTCATGGGCAGAAATCTCAGGCATCAGCTGACTGTCAATAACTCATGAAGAAAATTCATTATGATATGTCTGGCACAGAGCACAAATGTGATTATACACCCACATGTAAATAGCAAAAAAGTTTTATCAGTTAAGGATGTCTGTTACTATTAAAGAGATTGCTATTAGGATCATACTTTTCTCAAAAATAAAATTTGGAAGTTTTGGGTTTTTTTCTGGATACTGAGGTTTTATATTTTTTCCTAATATTTACTTATTAAATATTTAATTCAGAACAGTAAAGTTTGCGGGGGGTTTTGGATTTTTTTTTTTAAAAGATCTACTAGTCTTATCTAGTCTTATATGGAATTTTGTATATCCTCTAAGCTATTAGAAAAAAAAAGGAAATTATGCACTCCTGTAGTTATATGGTCCTAATTATCACAGTAACTTAGTGCCTTGCTTTCTTTAATAGATTTAACCTATAATGTTTCACAAAATCCAGAAAACTACACCTTTTTTACAAGTAGGGTAATATATGTGACTTGTCTTAAATCATGCAAGAAAGTTGTCACTGAACAGTTAACTGTATTCAACGAGGCAAACTCAGGCAAGCACATGAAACATTTCCTTCTGCCTCTGAAGGAAAAAAAAAAAACAAACAACTAACTAGATGGACCTTTTTCAGAGCATGTTTTTGTCTAAATATGTCTAATGTGATTATTGTGACTCATATGAGATGTTCTCTTAATAAATAGCTAAAGATCACAATGCTGAAGAATTGTTAATTCATCTGAGGAAGTAAAAATGTAAGTTCTGTTGATTTGTCTTCACCTTTGGTAGGCAGTTAAAGGAGCATAAAAAGTTCATGTCCTACAGGCATGTGAATGCAGAGTGCGGACTACAACACCAAGATGTTCATTTAGAAGTCCGATTCTATAATCAGATTTTTCTTTGAACTGATATTAGTTGTAGGCCTCCACTCTGAATGTACTGATGAGTAAAGAAGGGAAAGAATATACACTTAGAATAGTATCTATTTACACCACTGACAGGTTCTTACTAGAGTAAGAAAATAAGTTAATTTTTTGGAGCTGTATTACAGATTCCTAGTATCACGTGTTCAAATTTATTAAATACTCCCCCGCCAGGTTTAAAAATAAAACAGATGTGTTTACAAATGCGCTGGTGAGAAAACTTTTTTCCTGGTTGTTGATGGAACACTGGGATTACTGAACCAATTTTTACAAGGCAAAATTTCTGCTAAGATATCTATAGACAAATCTAAATTCCTCTTTAAATAATAGAAAAAAGAAATAAAGAAATTAAACAGAAGGAAAAGACATCAGGCTTTATATATTCAGAGATACTGCTAAAATAATGATTCACTGGAGATAAGAGTTTCCTGATCCATGTTACAAATATAAAAACCCTTCAGATGTCAACTGATAAATACTGTAATACTGCAAAGAATTGATAGTTCTGATTTCAGATCTGCACAACATTCAAAAATATTAATAAAACACCTAAACAGTCAATTAACTCACCCCTGGAAAGTGAGGCTGAAATAAAAATAAGTCCAATTGGTACAACTCCCTGAGCATAAATTTCGCTTTAGCAGATTCTCACTATTGACAGATATGGAAAATTACTTCAGAGCTATACATAATAGAAAACCAAGGGTCACAAACTGAAAGAAGAAAATAAAAGTCACAACATGCAATGGAAACCATGAAATGAATGACAGTGCAATTAACATGACAGAGAGAAGATGGAAACTTGTCAGAAATTGCTGCATGGCTACTCAGGTTTGATAGGAGTGTGGAATTGATTTCTTCACACAATCTATTAGAAAAAAGATTTCAATCAAAAAGCGAGGGAATGAAACTTGAGTGTATATGCACTTGACTCTGTGTGTGTATGTGTGTGTGTTTGAGTCCTTTTATGGAAGCTGAGAACAGAGGAAGGAGCTTAGCAAAGGTGGTAGACCATAGAGATGATGAAAACAGGTTCTGCTATTGAGACCACGAGAGGCAATAACGGCAGGAAAGCAGTAACAAGGACTTTGGACTGGCTTTCAGCCATTGAAAAATGATTTTTAATGCAATTACAAAGAAGTTAGACAACCATTCCAAAGTAAACAATATGAAAGGGTCTTTTTTAGCTACAGAAAGGTTTATCACTAGCAATTAATTATGTGAGAGTTGTGAAGAAACTAGGCCTAAGTAGATTGCATAAGAATGAAGATGGGAAGTTGGTTTTGCCTGTGTTGTGAATCAGACTAAAAACATAGTCACTGCAAAACTCTCTCGCAAAAGAAATTAAGTCTCTGCACTTTACATCAAGAAAAGTGTTAGTTGTACTCTCAGGAACTGACTACCGGAAGCCTTCAGGGGAACACACAGAAAAAATCCTTAAGTGAGCAATGACAGACATTTGGTACAACATCTCTACCAAAGGTCCATCAGGCTGAACATGTGTGTTGAAAGAAAGGGGGAAAATTGCTTAAAGAGCTCATCATTATGAACTGAGCTTCTACTGCCTTCATTCTCTATCAGTTCAGACAGAATATGTAAGGGTAAAGTTCACTGGAGTAAAACTCTCATTATCCAACCTAGAAGGGAATTAATGGCTATTTTGTGTAGTGATTAGCTGTCATACTGAGTGTTGTTGGCAATTATTAACTTCTTGTGACTGTCTAATCTGTACCAGTTCAGCTGTAAAACATACTGTCTGGGTGTGTCTGGTCATTGAAAAAAGGACTACTCAATAGATCACAAAATACTGAATCCACTAGTTCTTTGCTGAATCCACTTCTAAATACTTGGAATTGAAAAAGATGGATCAAGGGAAATGAATGTATGATTTATTATATATTTCTGCTTTTAATCTTGCTTTAAGTAGGCTCACTGCTGGAAACTACAGACCTATCACTCTCACTTCAGGGCCTGGTAAAGTTATGAAGAAGATTATTCTGGAAGCTACTGATAAACACCTGAAAGACAACACAGTCATTGATCACAGCCAGCACGGCTTCATGAGAAGAAAGTACTGCTTATCACATCTGATAAACCTGATTTCCTAGTTAATGAAGGGGAACCAGTTGATGCAATCTTTTTGGATTTCAGTAATGCTTTCAACACTGTCTCTCACAGGATCCTTCTGGACAAAATGTCCAACCCACAGCTGGATAAACACATCATGAGGTGTATAAGCAATTGACTCATGGATTGAGTACAGAGGGTGAATGGGGTGACATCAGCCAGGTGACCTGTCACTAGTGGGGTTCCACAGGGCTCCATCTTGGGCTCTGTGCTCTTCAACACCTTCATAAATGACTTGGACACAGGAGGGGATACTGAGCAAATTTGCAGACAATACAAAACTGGGAGGAGTCTTCTCACTCAGAGGCAGGGAGGCCCTGCAGAGAGATGTCAGCAGATGAGAGGGCTGGGCAATCACCAACCATGTGAAGTCCAACAAGGGAAAGTGCTGGATTCTGCATCTGGGATGGAGCATCGCTGGATTGCTCAGTACAGAGTGGGGAATGAGATGCTGGAATGAAGAACTGAGGAAAGGGACCTATGGAGGCTGGTGGATGGCAAGTTGGATATGAGTCAGCAGTGCCCTGGCAGCCAGGAGGGCCAATCCTGTCCTGGTGGCATCAGGCAAAGCATCACCAGATGGTCCAGGGAGGGGATTGTCGTGCTCTGCTCTGCACTGTTGCAACCTCACCTTGAATATTGTGTTCGGTTTTGAGCACTGCAATATAAGAAAGATATTAAATTATTAGAGAGTGTTCAAAGGAGGACAATGAAGGTGGTGAAGGACCTTCAGAGGAAGCTGTATAAGGAGCATATGATGTCACTTGGTCTGTTCTGTCTGGAGAAGAGGAGTCTGCAGAGAGGTCTCATTGCAGTCTACTGCTGGTCTCTTCTCTGTGGTGACCAGTGACAGAACCTGAGGGAATGGCCTGAAGTTGTGTCAAAGGAGATTTAGGCTAGATAGAAAAAGTTCTTCCCCCAGAGGTTGCTTGAGAACTGGAACAGGCTCCCCAGGGAAGTGGTCACATTACCAAGCCTGACAGAGTTCAAGAAGGATTTGGATGATGCTCTCAGACACATGGTGTGACTCCTGGGGATGGTCCTCTGCAGGGCTAAGATTTGGACTTGATAATTTTTGTGGGTCCTTTCCAACTCAGTATACTCTGATTCTGAGATTCTATGAAGGTATATCTATGTTTTCCAGATTTAGAAAACTATCCTAACTTCAGGCTAGGAAAAATAAAGATTGGAAACCAACATCAGCTCATGTCATACCGGTGCCATCAGAGCTCCATTTTGTTCTATGGTGTCATATAATGACAATACTTGCCTAAAAGATCCCATATATAACTCATTTGGTGTGATTAATTTGATGTGCAGCTTATTTTTATTTAACAATAAATTAAAATAAGAAAGAAACAAGACCCTCACATTGAAATGCAAAGGAAATGGTCAGGTATGAGCAATTTTTTTTTTTTTTTTTTTTTTTTTTTAAATTTGACTAAGCCCTGGCTTAAAACCCGATTGTTGTGGTTTTTTCCATGCTCATTTTTGAATCACCATGGGTTTGGGTTTTGTGGAGGTTTTATGTAGCAGAAAATGCATATTATTCTGTGTTATGCTATATGCTATTATACTCAAAATGTATAGTTCAACTACATGTAAATAGCACCAGGTTTCAACAAATGAAATAAATTACTGTTTTTCCTGTTCATTCCAGGAAGCCAGTAAGGAGCTATTGAATTTCTTGCATACACTTCTGGAAGTAACTGACATGCTCACAGTATGTTTCTGCACTTGCTTATTATAAATTTTGCAGAAAACACACTTTTACACTAAAAGGAATTCAAACAGAAAACATCAGTGTCTTAGCTAACATTTTTTATGAAACTGTATTATTGAGATCTTTATAAGGTGCTGGGCTAACTTGCTCCTTCTAACAGGATTGTCAGAATCCAGGAAACCACTATAAGCAACTAAATGTACATATGAAAGGCTTAATGATTACAGCACCTACAATGCCTTAATATCTCTCTGAAGAGTTCTCTAATTTGTTGACAAAAACCTATAAATCCTACATAATTATAGCCATTAGATACAACAATTGAGATTAAAATGCATTCTTAATAACCATTTAAAATATAGCCTATTTTAAATATTTTAATTAATTTAATGGAAAGATGTAATTGCCTGCATAATTTTCTCTTAAAATCCTTTGAGGTGAAGATCTGGCTGACACAAGTGTTGAATATCCTAAAGAATCCTGCTTTAATTCATTTGAATTCGTAAGCGATTCAATGGATTCACCACTAAATGCTCCGAAAAAGTAATGTGTGAACTAAAACTAAATGTCTTAATGGGAAACATTCTTTAAATAGAAATGGAATAGTTGTGTCACAATGGACTTTTTTAACATGAGGGGTGGGGTGTTGGCTTTGGTCTGTTTTCATTTTGTTTTGTTGTCTTTGTAATATAAGAGACAGTTAATGAAACAAAAAAAGTGACCTGTTGAGGCTATAACCAGCATTAGTACACATTAGAGGTTTAATGATCTAAATAACAGCAGAATATTGCTGGCAGTGCAGACACTATCAAAAATTACATACAGAAACCTTGCTAAATACTCCTTCTTCAAAGGCTGAAACAATTACATATCTGTTTCCCTAAGATTAAGCAGGACATAAAGTTGCAGGTATAAAGTCAAGTATACTGTATTTTCTCAATTATAAAAGTAAAGGAAAAATCTTTTCCTGATCCATAGTACATGACTCAGTCACAGAGCTGACATATAAAACCATTCAAACAATAATTTCCTCTGTACCTAAGGGATATCTGAGAGGTTGTTCCTTATTTGTCTCTCAAGAAAACCTTACCATCATAATCAGGTTTCCTTTAGCTTTCTGAGACAATCTAGGGAGTAAGGGTGTGCCAGTCTATGAAGCACAATGCGGAAGCGCACATTTGCTCCAGCCATTTGTTTGTCTTACAGTTTCATCAGGTGCAATTTTCAGTTGCTTTTTCTACACTGAATATAAAAGCACTATATTTAGGTTTTTTGCCCCCATGGATTACAAAGAATGAGTCATAAAATATGATGACAGTCACTCGTTAAAGCCAGAGGTTGTATTATTTTGTGCTGTTCTTTCAATATAAAAAAAATGTATGAAAAAATTGACAAATCATTAAAGGTAATGCAAATAGCATGTCATAGTAATGGATACCTGACAATTGTCTGACATGTTAATACAACTATTCTTCAATTTTGATATTTATGTGGTGGCTAACAGTTACAGAATTCCCTTTGGCATTTCAGGTCACATTAGAACAGAGATGGATTTAATTATCTGGCTTTTGAGAATATTATGTTTCATGCATTTCCTGGTAATACAGAAGAAGTTGTAGATCTCACATACTAAATGTTTGCATTTCCTGAGCATCCCTTCATACACACTTTATAGGTAGTCTCTGCCCTCCAGCGCAGAGTGTTCAAAGCTAAATTTCACTCTGCATTAGGTCTTAATGATGATCCAATCCAAAGAAGCTGGCTTACTCAGGTTATAAACTCACAAGTGCAATATATTTGTTCCAGCAATGTGGAAAACAGTAGATGCTGTTCCTGAACCGCAGTTGCACACAAAATAATTGTGAACCATTGTCTGAGTGAAAATCATCTGTACTTCAATAGGAAAGGAAAAAAATTATATACAAGTCACTTCTGTCATTTGAAAAAAAACATATAGTTCCAGGACATTGATTCCAAAAGTAAATCTGCTGATTCAGCAGACTCAGAGATAACTACTCCAAAATGAACATTGTCACCTCTGATTTTCATCATCAGGGAAAACAAACAAACAAACAAACAAACAAACAAAAGAAACAAAAACCCACACCTTTATGGAGTCTTGCAAATCTTGTCTTATCTGTGGTCTAAGATATATCAATCGCTCATATTGCTCTGTCTTTTTTTGGATCATCTGCTATTTAAACTGGGATCAAGAATATTCAACCCAACCCTTGACATAGTGTCATGAACGTGCTCCCAAGTGAATGCTTTTGTTCTAAACAGTTTTTCCAGGTCAAAGATGTGGCAAGTTAGGACATATGTGAAAGTGTGGTGTGGTGTGAAGAGTAGCTAGGATTACTGTGCAGTAGCGTTCAGCTTTTGGATGGAGGCCTCAAGCTGGCATCCAGGTGATAAATGGTGGCCTCAAGACCAACTGTGCCCAAAAGATATAGATTTTATTATAATTTTCAAGTGTGTTTTCTCAGTTAATACTTGGATTTTTTCAATTGAAGTGTTACATTCACATCAGGACTGCTGTTATGACCAGAAATATGGAAAATCATATTTCCAACTACCTCCCATTTCTTCAGTAGATGTCATTAAAAATGTAAACCTTGATTAGACTTTCTTTCTCTTGTGCAGGTGCTCATCTACTGTTTGATGGATGCAACTTGCTTTTTGCCGAGTGCCATGTTGCACAGCAGAACTGACCAGCAGAACTGGACACCAGCCTTTTTCCTTATCGACCAGACATTGACAGCCAATGCCATTACAACTTCTCTTTCTAGAGGAAAGAAAAGGAAAGTCTAGGAGCAACAATCAGGATCAGCTCTTAGTTTGAAAGATGTGGAGAATATCTCTAGCTGATGAAATATACGTGTTCCCACAATGACTACAGACAACCTCATTTTTGCATCTCTAGCACTGTGTAGGGCCTTTACAGGGTTTCAGGGTAGCAACCCTGGGACACTGCTTTATGACTTTTGAGGAATTCTCCGTCACTCAGATGGTGTACCCTGCTGTCTCTGAGTCTTTTCCATACATGCATTTTCAATTTTTTAAAGGAAAGATTTCACTTTCTAGCTTAAATGTTTTATAGAACTAGCTTATCATAAGCACAAGAGCCCTTTGGGCAATAATATGTGCAAGAAAGAGTGGACTCAGATAAATGAAGTACATACCCCATCTCTTTGGACAGTCTAGCCTAAAGTCTTGTGATCTTGCAAGCTGTAGTATGGCAGTGGATGGTAATTCTGCCTAAGGGTTAAACCAGATATAAAAACTCTATCACTGAAGAATATAAGCAATAAGATTTTTTTTTATCAGACTTATATGTGTTTATTTTTGTGAAAAATAATCAACTGAGAAATCCTTTGCATATTCTTTAAATGGAAACCTCTGGGAAGGAATTTATGGCTAAAAGAAAAATCACCTACAGCCTTGTATCAAATTTAAATGTCTGGTTTCAAACTTCTCCTTATAAAACATCTTGTAGAGTGGTGACACCAACATAAATTTTCAAAGAATGAATTTTGATACTTGTCCTTGGTAATTAGTAGGAAATAAAGTTTTCAGTTTTATGAGAAAAAACTCCAACAACAAAACAAAACAAACAATCAACCAAACCCAACCTAAATATTCTGAGAAAATGGAACTTTTCAAAACTACAAAAAGTCACATTTGCTAATTCCTCAACAAATTAAATGAAAATATTGCATGCCTTTTTTCTCTTCTTCCAGAGTTTCTTAAGACTATGTTTTGAGCTAAGCAAAGAAGAGAGGTTAAAAATAGGTAATATCATTTTAAAATACAGATTAACATTGATGTACGAATAGCAGAATTTTCCCAAGGATAATTTAATTTCAAAGTAGAACTGAGATTGGTGTTTATTAGAGCTTGATATTGAAAACTTCTAGAGAAAACCCAGATCTAGCACTGTGGATATATATGGCAGTTTGCAGCAAATTGTTTTTTAAACATGACAAATAAAGTCAATACAGATGTTTTAAGACAATTATCCTTTGAGACTCTTTAAAAGCCAAAAAAAAGAAGATAATATTTGAAGTTAGCAGAATTATGACAATAGAAAGCAATGTTTCATTTTTAATTTATTTTTTTTTTTTGTCCTAAAGAACACTTTATAGAGTAAATGAAGGACTACATATTTCCTTGTCTATCACGGTATATCTTTATTTGACTAGGCTTTAAATAATAATAAGTAACTAAAGGTTGTCAAGTTCTCTAGTGTATTACTTGAATGTTACAGAGTAGTTTTTTATTTCATATAAGTGAATTCTGTGTCTACGTTGCACTTTCACTTTCCAACGCAACCAAATGTGAAGCAGTAGAAAATCAATGCTTTAGTGGGATAAGTGGTAAATGAAGCAAACAGACTGATGCTTCTTTTTGACTTTTTTCCTCTGGAAGCTCCAATCTGTGAGCTAACACATTGCAGAACCTGAAAGCATGCTCACATTTTATTATAACTTGTTTTAGAACTAACAGCATCTTCCTTTGCTCGCTAGGTCCAAATCATAGGTTTAGTCTGAGGCAGAAACAGATGTCATCTCTTTCACAGATTGTAACTGTAATCAAGGTTTTATCAAAGCTGGTTTAGGTTCTTTATATTGTAAATGAGCTTCTTAATCCATTAGGCTGATTATGCAAAGCATAATCCAGGGCCAGCCTTTCAAAGTTCATTTTATAAATGGAACACAGCTATCTCGCTTTTAAAGATTTCTGAAAAACGATTGCCAATTCCACACATTTGGGTGCATCTCTGATGGGAAATGCAAATGGACTTGATAATGATTGCCGAATGTCGGGAAACTGCATGAGGCTTTTTATTAACTTTGATAAGTTATACTATATGCAGATGGGCCAGTAAGCTAGTTTCAATTTTTTGTCTAACCTTGAAAAAAGAAGCTATTTGACACAAGACACATGGATGGTTCTTTCCTTACCCCCCAAAAAACCCCCAAACCAACAAACAAACAAAAAAAAAAAACCCACAAAAAAAAAAAAAAAAACATTACCCACAGAACCCCAGAACACCACAAACCTCCCCAAAATCCCAACTCTTTTCTTGCTTTCATTTGTGCTCTTTTCAGATTTTCTCACTAAGACAACTTTCAGAAAAGTGATGGTGACAATGATGCTATATATCTAGAATTGGTGTGCAATTAACAAAGATCTGTGTTTTTAAATCTACATTTAAAAAATGGTAAGTATGAAGTGTGTTAGCTCTAGAGGGAAAATTCCTTTTGAAATACTCTGAAGAGATACTGTGCCACTCCTTTTTTCCCATCATCCATGAAATACAACACAGTACAAGCAGACCACAGATCCACAGGCAGGGTATGAGTGTTTGGAAACATTATAAACCCTTTGTGCAACACCGTTAGCAAAGCATTTTAATTGTTTTGCAAGGACAAATTGTTTTGATCCTAAAAGTGGATTTCTGTGGTAAGATGACTAAAATAGTACTAAACATATGCAACTGTTTCACTGTTGTATTTTCATGTAATGTTGTTTCAAGTATTTTGTGTGTAAAAGAATCTAAGGATTGTGACTGTGAAAGAAGTAAAATAAGCATTCTGAATTAAGTTATAAAGATAATTCCATCCTTCACCATGTCAAATCATCTGACTAGTGTATTTGGAAGAGTTGGAATAAAATATACTCACAGATACATTTGTCAGATCAGAAGTACAGATATCTCAGGAATCAAGTGATAGTTTCTGGTGTTGCAATGTAGTTTATGAAAACTTTTAACTGAGACTAATTCAACTACTAAATATCAAATGGCATGATTGTCTCATGTAGGACACTGAGGAAAAAAAAAAAAAATTGCCACTCTTCCTACCTCATGAACAAGGATAACAGCTGACACAGAGAGATGCACAAGGAATTATCTATGTGACACTAAGTTTTGTGCTTCTGCAGCAGTTAGAATGTGCATTATATGGCTGCTGTATCACACCACACACATAAAGGAAAAGATACATTTAAGAAACTTTTTTTGCTAACTAATCACAAAATTAAAGTACTAGTTCTCTGTTATTCTACCACAGTACAATTTGGCATAGTTTCACTGAAGTCAAAAGACCAAGCTCAATTTACAACTATGAATAAATACCTCCTAAAAGACTGTAGCTATGCAATTTAATATTAAATTATTATTCTTTAACAAGGACTTCAGATTCATAACTGTATTAAAAATTTAGAGGAAAAACTTTTGCAGCTACAGTTTGAAAATAGAGTAGAATATGAAGTATCTTCTGCAAATATTAAAAGATAATTTTTTCATCTGCTTCAATTTAATAAAATTATGCATTAAAACAGAAAATCATACACTAATTTTCTTGGAGAAATTATTTTGCTCTGTATAGTAGCAAGTTCTTCTTTCTAGCAAACAATGAATTTTATTAACTGTGGTCAAAAAAGTTTTCCAATTTTGGAAATTTGACTTTATAGAGGACAAAACACTCCAGTAAAACATGTCAGTTTAAAGACCACCAGTCCCACAAAACAGCTACAAATGTCTATTTTTGCAATACAAGCCCCCTCCTTCCCTAAAAACACAGTTCAAGCATGATCCTACTAATAGAGCGAAGGAGTTTCTTTCTTGACCACACTCTCTGTTTCAAGCCATACTAGTTAAAACTTTTGGGGGCGATTCCATAGTTGATTTGGGAGATGTACGCATCAGGGACCAACAGTTGGTATGGGCAAATTTTAACATTTATATTGCCCTCCAATATGTGTGGCACTCCATCACTATTCCATAATATATTTTGCAGATTCAAGCATATTCTTTTGAATACCCGAAGGCATGCAATGTGGACATTCAGATTAATGTAAAAAACCAGACCTACACCACTCTGTAGTGCTGTTCACATTATTTCATACAGTAACAAATTTAAAAATTAAACCCCCCATATTATCTTGGGCCACCACTTGTGTCAAGGGACAAGAGTTAGGTAGCCTGAATCTACTCAGCGTATGACCCTGTAGATTCAAGGTTACAAAATATTTCCTGACAATTTATGTTTAAAGATATTTTTATGCATATAATTACAGTCAGAACTTAGGGTCAGAGATCAGAGCTCAGAGGCAGGACACAAATGCTTTCAGGCTTTTCAAGCTCTCCATCAAAGATCTGGAACACAGTAAAGGCTTTCTGGCCTTCTGAGCTCCATGTTACAAAAGAAAATATAGACAAATTGATTTTTTTTTTTTTTCTGAAATAACTTTTAAAGCAAGTTTCCCCAGTTCAGGAATTTGTCAAATTTTGTGTTACATTCCAAAACAGGTCAGTTTTTTCCTCCAAAAATGATTAGTTCTAATGAGTCTATATAGCTTATTACACAAGGAAGTGTACTAGGACTGGACATTTTTTCTTGGCATTTTCATTCCTTTATCTCTCTTTATCCTTCTATGTTCCAACCAAGGAGTTTATTTCTACACAACCTAAAATTGTTTTTAAATGACTAATAACAAGCATATTTCTCTGTGTACTTACAATATTATTCATTATTCTTTACTGATCACCTCTCTATTTTTGTATGTCAATGGCTTGTCAATATAGTCCAAAGTGGGATCATCCAGAATCCTTAAAGCATATATCATAGTATCATTTCCATTCCAATGCTCTCCCCTTTTGTCCATTACCTAAAAATGCAAATATTTCCCAGTATTTCTTGCATTCAATAAGATTTATGCAAGACTTCAGTGCTAGTGACTAAACAAAGTACTGCAGCTGTTCAAACTTCCACTGTAAATTTTCAACTCAATGTGATTACACGGGCTCTATCATATTGCTTGCACATGATGCTGCAGCACTTCTACAGTGCTCGTCATGCTGTCCATTTTCAGCAATTTGTCAGCAAAGTGAGATAAGAATTTGTCTCACTGTGGAGATTGTAGGCAAATGCTCATTTGGAGAACTACATAGAACATCTACAAGGTCTAAATCACAATACATTAGGGATTAGAAAACACACAACACAAGTGGACAATAAACAAGCAAGTAAAAACATCAACTATTGTTCTTAAGTTGTTACTCCTGACCAGCTGTTGGCAGCAGGTCTGAAGGATAGCCCTGGGGCCTGGCCCTAACAGCTGGGATGGAGCTGGGTGGAAGTGGGCTGCAAGGAGACCCCTTGGGCTCTTCCCCCTGGCTCAGGGATGCTTAAGCTCAGAACTCGTTCATGTCCAGTACTTCTTGGCAGCTGCCATGTTACACAGCTGTGGCCTGAGTGTGAGTGCCTCATTTTATCCTTAAGAAATAACAAAGTCATAATATAATGAACGCCACTAATGAAATGCATTGGACTTTTTTATTTCTTCATGCAGCATCACAATTCTCAGTTTTCCCCAGCTCTTATTAAAATGTTATCATGTCCCAAAAAGTGGAGAAAAGTTATCAAAGCTCAGGAAACAGATGATAATTTATTTTTCACTCCACTCGTTCCCATTCCTGTTTAATAGTTTTTCATTTATTTATTGCATTAAAGATATATAGTTCCAAGAGGACTTTGAGAAGTCACAGAATCTACCCATCCTTGTTTTAAGGGAAGGATAACTATATTTAAGGTTGGTTTAATTTGGTTTATAATCCTTCAGAGAGACAGATTCTGTAGTCCTCCTAGACAGCCGAACTCCATGCTTCATTTCCTTTAGCATGGTTTTGTTTCTCTACCTTTCTATTCAGAATATTAACACACTAAGCATTCTAGGATATGAAAATTCTAAATTCTCCTACTGTGCAACCATGTTTTCATCAAACTGAGCTTGTAATTTTTGCATCCTACCCCAATATAAGTGCTTCACTCTCCTTGGTCTTTTCCACCATAAATGAGTTTTACCATTTTGTTCTTGTGGTGTTTCTTTAGCTAGGCTAAACCAGGCCAAGTCCTTCAACTATTCCTCATTAATCTCTCATTTTAAACCTCCTGGTATTATTGTCTTTCACATTTTTTATAAGGTGGTTATATTTTATAGAATTTTTTTTTTTGTCTCAAACTGGATGCATTACTGTTGCCACAACAAGCAACAGACAATGATTTAAAGTAAACATGAATTTTATTTTTTTATGATTTCTCTCGTCTCTGAGGCTTAGTCAACCAACTCTAGGCTGCAAAAATATGCACATTTTATTTTTGGTTTTACAACTATTTTTTTTCTCTTTCTCTGTATTTATAGTAGGAGCAATCTTTTTATTTTTATTTTTTTAATTATTTTTTAATGAAGGTGGAGTATTTTTTAGTATACTGCATAAACCCTGAGAAAACACTATTTTAGCTGGGTGGATTTGTATTTATGTCAGAATAAGTGTCCCAGCACCTAACCTGCCATTTCAAATGGTCTCTGCATGGAAGTGGGAAGTTATAGCCCCTGTGGAAAGTTTCTGAAGGCTGTGTCTCTCCTGAGAGAATTAAGAGTTCCAGACATGTTCAGAGTACTTGAAATCTCACAAAAAAGAGAAAATTCATAAATACTATAGTAAGTAGGATATCGGGCGCGGGGGCGGGGGGGGGACACCCAACAAATCAAACAGACAAGCAAACCTCCCTCCCAAAAAATGCCAAAAAAACCCCCAGCCAAACAAAAAACCCAACAAAACCCAAAACCAAACAAAAAATTACAACCCAAAACCTTTAAAATGTGATTATTTTCTGCTTCTCAGAATGCAGCAATAGTAATTTATTATATACCAACCTGGATCAGGCTATGATGGGATTAGTGACAGAGTAGCACAAAGTACCTTTAAAGCATCTGATTTTTAATTTATTCTAGATTTCTTCATCTCTGCACTGAGCTGAGATTATGACTTGATGAGTCAAGTGAACAGGGATGGATGCACCAGTCGCACCAGTAAGCAAATTTACACCAAAGGATAGTTTCATAAGGCACAGGCCAGTAGGCTGCAAAACCAAAACTATAGTCAGAGTCACTCAGATGTCAAAACCTTAATGTGTATGTGACTCTGTATGACTTTTGTAATTTTCCAAGATATCTTCTTCACTGGTACACAGAAAATATTCAGGGTAAGCACAATTTCTGCATTTTTTTTTTTTTTTAAATTTATTTATCAAGGAAATCTACAGATATATTGTTTATCACACTACAAAAAACATAGATTTCTCTCAAATAGTTCTGTATATTTCAAAGATTTGTGTATAATGTTGACTAGAGAAACAGATACTCTCATCAGCAGAATTTGAAATACACCTTGATGACCTGGCTTTTTTTCACACAGGAAGAACCTCTTTTTTATCTTTTTATTTCTCTCTTATCACCCATAACTTGAATTATAGTCTTTATTAGTGAACTGGTACTTAGAATATAGCACTGTCATCTGCAAAAATTGAAAATTCCCCATCTTCTGTTGTTGAGGTTTAGCCTGTTTCTTTGCCCAAATGCTGCATAACCAAGTCACGAATCAGTAACCCATGGTCTCTAAACTGGAATCCAGTGGGAGGCAGACACTAGTTCTCTCTGGTGTTTCAAAGGTATTGCTGACTAGAACTGATTGTTTTTTGTTTTTTTTCCGAATTTCTCATTTATCATCCATATCATTCTGGTTTTCATCAGACCGAATGCTTACTAAATTATTAGCACTCTTCAGTCAACTCTATCTTTTATAGAAGAGTAGTCAATCAATTACTCAGTAATTAATGATGAAAATTATCTGTGGGCTACTTTTAAAGGTAATATACCTGCATGTTCATGCACTAGAGTGTTCTGTTAGACTGTTTAGAACAACTTCCAATCTTTGATCACTGCATTTGAAAGTAAAGCCCCAAAATATCAAGAATGGATGTTTAGCAGACCTTCTAGAAGTCTCTAATAATATAGATTGAATGCATCTAGTAAGTTTCTAAACCAGAATCAAAGGAATCACTATTAAAACCAGAGTCCTAGCTCCCAAGAGCCTGAAAACACAGTGATTTCTGAGGGAGCTGAAGAGCAGGAGGGAAAAAACAAGTTTCTAAATGTGACCAGACTTATCACCTTGCATTTCAAGATTCACACCCAGGAAAAATTTGGAAACAATTTACCTGGTGTGGACAGACTAAACTACGTCTGGTGGGTTTTTTTTTCCTGGAGATAGCAAAGTGTGGCAATAGATTTACAATATCAGAAGTGGAATAAATCATGCAAGAGATGGGTGTTTGAAGAAGATGAAGAAACTAGCCATAATGCCTTAAAAACTGAGGCTTTTACTGTATTGTAAAATGGATTCTTCACCTTTTTTTTCTCCTTGAGTCATCCTTCTTCTTCCCAAGACCCCCGTATCTTCCTAGATTAGTATGTAAGAATGGGCCTCGACAGATCTATGTGAAAACCTCCCTTATTGGTCTTTTGTTAATCCTTTCCCCATTTGTTGTTAACCCTCGATTTCTATTGGTTGTGACCAAAATTCCCTAAAGCTCTTTAAATACCACTGACCATGTGAATAAACCGTCTCTCTGCTTTCCCCTCCTGAGGTCTCTGTGTGTCTCTTTCCTGGGACATCTTGGGGACCACGTGGCTGTGAGGGAAAGGGAAGGGGGAGCGTTCCACCACTTTGTCACAACAAAGTCTCCATTTTAAATCATGAGGACTGTTAGTACCATTTATTGGGATAAAGGAATCTTAAAATATTATACCAGTTTTAAGGATGCTTTTGGTGTACTTAAATAGGCAGGAAAATATGGCTTCTTTATTCTTGTAATCATATGTGCAGACTAGCACTCTAAAAAAGTGAACTGGACTAATGTGTGTGCTCAGCCATCTCAGTATCATGGTACAAATGCTCTGGTACTTAAAATGGTTTAAATTCCTGTGGCATTACCTAAGTTAACTGTCAGGCACTACAAAGCTAGTTTCAGACACCAAGAAAATTCGGGCAGGTGATGGATATTTCCCTTGGTGGAGAATAGGGCAAGTTTAGGGAATGGGGAGCTGGAGTTATATTTGTCCATGATGGCTAATGTCAATCTTCATGAAATTCCAATATGGATGCTTGTATCAGAAGCAATGTAAAGCTCCACAGCAGCACTAGGGAGTGAAGGCAGAAGATGACTCCTTCTCTGATCTTCCCAACCCAGTTATGGACTCTGCATCTTGGTATCTCTGCCATCAGGGAACTTAATTTTCTTTGTCAGATTATGTCTTCCTGTTTCCATCTCATGACTTGATGAAGAATCCCCAATTGTTTAAAAAGCTGATTATCTCATCACCAAGCATATCCTAAAAAAATACTTTATACTTTGAATAGGGAGTTATCAAGTGTCAGTATTATCTGAGGGGCATTAAAAAATACTGCCAAATTTAGAAGCATATAAATAAATCTAATTTATAACCAAGCTAATCTTTAGGTCACGAAATTACCTGCCTTTCATATTTTAATGGTTTTTCTATTAGAGTCTCAAACTGGGTCATCTCTGCATTAAAACAACTTTCTGGAAATTTTCACATTTCCAGAGAAAATGAACAATAACATAATTAAATAACATAACATAACAATAACATAATTAAAAATCAAGTTATTTATAATTATATAAGCACATAACTAGGTACTATCTTTCTCCCTCTGCCTTTCAATGTACATGTATTTCTCAGTGTGTGCGCATACATTATAGACATTATAATTCTCAACTGATCCAACAAAAAATTGCTTCACAAGCTAGAAGATAAACTTGTGAATAATCTCACCAAAATGTGTGCTTTGACAATTTAAATATATGATTGTTTTCTCTATTAGATTACCCTCTAGATTTCTCTGATAAATACCACGTTCAGAGCTACAAAGTCATGATGATCACTGTTGGAGTCTACTGCTGGGTAATGAAAAGCTCTGCAGGTTTTTATCAGGTTTTGACTTACTACCTCAACCCAGATGCTCAGATCAGAAAGGAAGATGGACAAGATACAGAGAACTTTGTTTGCTTACCTTATAGCCAGTTGCTAACAATGGCAAAACTGCATTACACAGCTACATCCATAGATTGTCAAAAAAGAAATCTCTCTCTTTAAAGATGTAAAACAAGACTGCAAAATATCAGTTTCTGATTCCCATGAAACTGTTCCAGTAATGCTCCCTGTAGAAACTTACACAATAAAATTTGTCAATGGTTTTAAATTTCAGCAGGCACTTATTCTTCTTGACCCACTGTGGAGGCCCCATATTTCCTCTGGGTTCCATTCGAAAGGATATCTTTGGAAATGAAATCTTATGAGGAAACACCACTTACTAAGCATATAGCAAGCTACTGTATTTCCTTAACACACTAAACCCACTATTCTACCGTGTGGAGGGTTGAGTTGGCTCCCTGCCAAACCCAACTGCCAGCCACACAGATTCCACCCCCCAGGAGAGAAGGGAAAAAAAAAGGTACCAAAAAGACAATTGTATTAAAGATATATATATATATATATATATATATATATATGAT
>JAWWEW010000078.1:81436162-81494918 GCA_035583185.1 Anabacerthia variegaticeps
TACCAGAAACACATTATAAAATTACTGTATCTGTCATTATATATGTGCTTGTATGTATATATATACACACACACGTATAAAATATCTTTTATAATCAGGTTCAAAGGGCTTTCTCATTAGTAGCTGACTTAGACACTGCAGAGATAAACATAGATAATAATTTTAAGGAGAATATTTAAATTATTTATATAGCTGTGTTTGATCACTGTTGCTAAACTATTTTTTTTATCTCCTCAAGAGATAATGAATTTAGTTCTGATACTTTCCCACAGAATATTTCCAAACACTGAAAAACTGAAACAGATAACAGAAATAAGATTGTGACTTCAAAATATTATTTAAGTGATATATGTTTTGTTATTCAAATAATGATTTGCTTACACACACACACACATATATTTGTGCATTTAGATATAGGTATACAGGCACATAAATACAAACATATATCTATGTAAGTATGTTTTTTGTTTTTGTTTTGTTTTTTTAAATCGACTTTTGTCTCCATGAAGTTTTGAAGATAAAGGGAAAGTTACTTTCTATATTCCTCCTTTATTCCTATTTAATCTATTTCTTGACAATGCTTGGCCTTCATCAATTGTTTTTCATCCATCTGCAAGCGGTTACACCTGTTGTGACTGATGGGAGATGATGCAGTCAGTCAATGTAAAACAAAAGTGTCTGACATGCACTTGCAATTGCTTATGCCTACAAATGACTTTGTATCTTCCAGTGGCTTAAAAACTAGAGAGGGCAATTTGGCATTCATTTTGGGACTTTGTAGGTTAAATTGCTAGGAAATAAATGAATGTGATTAAATCCAACATCATTGATGTCTGCATCTATTTCTGGCCACCATAATGCCAATACTTTGCCTGACACAATTGCAGGGATATTATGGGGATCCTGGACTGGGGCAGTGGCCAGGACAATTTGTTAGTTTCTCATAGGCTCTGATATATCCATGTAATCTATCCATTCATCTATTCTGTAATTTTTTACTAATTCACGAGTATCCATGTACATTTATATGTTATGATGCTGCACAGCAGGGAGACACGTAGCTTAGCTAATCAATGAATCAGTCATGGGAAAAAAAGATACCTATGTTCAAAAAGCAGAAGAACTAATCCCCTGATGTGTGGTAGACTTAGCTGAGATATAAATATAAAGAGAAGAGTCCGAGGCTGTATCTCCTTCCTGATATGCAATTCTTCTCTGATATGGTAGTGTAAAAATCTGAAATGAGAAAGTAATGCTCAAATTGCAATCATTTATTAACAACTGAAAAACAGAAAGAAAAAATTCAGCAGTCAGACAATACTTGATAGCATTTTTTAAAAGTATTGTGAACAAATCAGTTCTAGTCCATTCTGCAAACTTAACTGCTATTTCTGAGATATATTAGTCTGTCCAGAAACAGATGTAAATGATGTATACCTGAATGAACTTAACCTGACTGGACATGTCATGTCTGAATTGGATGCTGCTGTTGCTGCTGTCCCTGGCATAACTGAAGCAGAGTCTGAATAGTCTTGTGCAGTCTATCCAAACTGTGTAGCCGACAGTTTTGCTTCATCATCTTCAAGAAATGTCTTTGTAGAAGTGCATTATTTTTTTAGGCATTTTTAAAGGAGAGTTTTGGACTAAGAAATGTGTTCATCTAATTTTGGCATATGTCGTAGCACAAAAATAAATTGCTACAGAAGGGTTCACTCTTGCAATTAATCATACTTTCTGTTCCTTCTTGAAGGACTTAAAGATCACAGTTGCCTGTCTCAAGTTGCCTTTAAGGCCACAGAAGGAACTTGTAATAAGATAAGGATAAAATTACGACAAGAAGGCACTAATTCCAGGACTGGCAGAGTTAAGATCCAGTTACTCATCCTGGTTAACATATCTAGACAAAAATTCCCACTGTGGTAAATCATGGAAAAAAGAAGCAACTGCTCATACACATACCAAGTTATGGGAACATCTGTGCCCATCCCGTGGATACCCAGAACTTGGACTGCAAAAAGGTGATAGCCCTGAAAGAATGAACAGGGACCCCACCACTGAGAAGCCCAGGGTGAAGAGGGACCAATGGGACACTGCTGGATCTACTGGAAGTGACTATCTCCTGCTTGATCTCGATCTCTCTCTCTTTCTCTCTGTCTCTTGCTCTCTCTCCCCTTCCCTCCTCCTTTTTCTATTTTCCTTCTATCTCTCTACCTCACATTTACTGTTAAATAAAAGCCATATTATTGACTTCAACATATGATCACATTTGTGCCTTAATTTGGGCAGAAGCATCTCTCAATAATCAGATCATAACTGGTGAAACTGCAAACTGTGGTCTTGGGAGGATTAACTCATTGGTAAATGAGGTTGATGCTGTCACTGTAGAATTTCTTCCAAAAAATTCTCACCTTGAGAAGCACCAAATGATTAAACTAGTGCAAAATATAATAACCAGCCATAACAAGACTCCTTTTACCTGTTACCTTACCACTACATGAAGGTAGATAATTAAGAAAAAAAAATATTTTCATCAAATAATGACTTTTTAATTCTGCAACTACTGTAAAACAAAATACAACTAAAGAGAATCCTTGTGTACAACCTAGTCTGAGTGCCTACTATTAAGTTGCATTTTTATTTGGAAGGAAAAGAGACATATTTTTATTTCAGCATTGATTGATACAATAGGTATAACTGTATTTAATTTTGGGCAAAACTTGAATGTTAATGCCCCTCCAAAGTTCTGAATTCTCATCCACTCTCTGTTAAAATTCACTTTTACATTCCTGTTGGATACACAGTACCAGCCTGTGCTTCATCTTGAGGATAGAAGATTTCCTATAAAAATGCCATTTAAGACTCTCCAGGGTTTAATTTTGTTGCTGTTATAAAATTTGAGTTCTACTTATTGTCATAGTTTATTTCCACACAAGTTAATACTTTGGTTGCAGATAGAATCAGCCTAGTGCTGTACAATCAAGTCTTGTATCTTGATTTTTTTTTTTAGCTCCATCGCATTTCCTTGGCTGAAAGAAAGAAAGCAAGAAAGTTCATTGAAAGAAAATACCATCCAGCTGTTCCAGACATGGCAGCAGCAGGGGTGTGTGTAGAAGAGAAGGCCAGGGGTTGATCTCAGCCAGTCACAGATGGTTCCAGGGAGCTCTGCAACAGGCAGAGCAGGCATTCCACATGCCACAGCCAGCCCTGTGCAGTCCTGGTTTTGCTCTACCCCTCATCAGGTGGTTCCACTTGTGCCGCCTTTCTCTCCAGAATCTTTCCTACCCCTAGCCATTTCTGCCTTTCTTAAATACTCTTTTGCGGCAGAATCCCTTGTGTGCTCCTCTGGATGCTTCATCTTTGGGGCACAGTGGACAACTTTAGTCTGTTGTGGATAGGGACAAGCAACCTTAATGAGCTATTAGAGATTCTGTCACTAGTATGGTCACAGGCTCCTAATTACCAGAAGTTATTTCCATACTTGCATTTCTCCAGAACTTTTAAAGCATCATGTAAGTTACTTCTCAGCTTTTTCAAAAGATTTTCAGACATTATAAGGGGTTTTATATCTACTGGGGAACTCAAAATGTGCTTTGTTCTTGTTTTCCTTAAATTTTCTCTCAGAAAGAAATGAAAGATTCTATATTTAGTAATCTGTTTAGACTTGTTCAGGGTTCTTCTTTAGCCATTGAACTCCCATCTACCATTCCTCTCTCCTCACAGGCATGCAAATATTCTTCCCACACCCACAGTAGTTTTGGTGCAAGCAGAGCATATTACTAGTTATGTCTAATAACTATTACTGTAGACTGTTCTGTCTAATAACTATTACTAGTTATGTCTAATAACTGAGCACATATTGCAATTGCACAGAGTCAGCAGAACTGAGCATCTGATTTGAACGGTAGTCACAGGACTGTAAACCTGTGGGTAACCCAAACGAGCATTTGGTTACTGGCTGCATTTCCAGAGGTGGTCCTATGAGCAGTAGGCTAAGAGAAACACAGTGCAGTTCTCCTCTGAGGCCAAAGACAATACTCTCATTGACATGATCTTTCCCTGTGAAAGAGTGACAGATTATCCTAAGACAAAAAGTCGTTCTCTGACAGACTTAGAAAAGACCTAAAACACAAAAATATCCCCAAAAAAATCCAAAACGCTTTGGAGGTTTCAGATCAAATGAAAGAACACCACACAAAGAAGTTTCCAAGTCAGAAGGGTCACTGAATCTACATTCCATGGCTGGTTTTGATTTCTGTACTGTGCAAAGCTTTCCAGGTCATGCAAAACTGGTTACACACAGTTCTATGTTTCACACAGAATGAGTAAAGAAATATTTTCAGATAGCTACAAACATCACTGTCATTTCTCAGCAAGTGTTCTTTCTTAACTCAAAAATGAAGTCTGCACTAGCGGATAAGCCAATGTTTAAAAGTTCTTTAAACTATTGTTGTAAGCCATTGAAGCCCAACTTTCTTCTTTATAAGAAAGCACTCTTCCATGAGCAATTTATAATTCAGTGCTGAGGAGGCTCAAATGCACAACTGCATTACCTAATTCACTGCCACAAGGTAGAAGGGTAAAGAAAAAAGAAAAATGTTTTAAAATCAGTGACAGCATAAAAAAAAAAGAAGATTCTATTTGTGGGAAAAGGAGCACTGTGGTTGAACTATTTCTTGGATTTGTTGTTTATCCTTGGAGCAGTGCTAACCGTTAAAATGAATTTATAAAGAATACCAAAGAAAATGAGGATCTAAATTGGGATAGCTAATGGTTCTGTGATGGTTACAATTATAAAATGTATATTTTTCAATTTTAAACCAATGTCACTCTATTTTACTATTTTAATTATCTAAGATAATCTTTATCTGCCTAACTAATTACATAATGGCTCAGATCCCAAGTATTATATCTTTTTCACTGTGCTCTAATACCTTTTATTGATCTAGAATCATAGAATCCTTTTGTTTGGAAAAGACCTTGAAGATTAAGTTCAACCATTAACTTTTGCACATCATCCTGCTGAATTAAAATGTTTATCACCAAATTCTATTTAAAAACTGCAAAAGTTTCTTTTGGGTAGGAATTTCATTTCTCTGATTCAGTTTTGCAGGACTGTGTTATAAACTCACAAACACTGATTCTGGAAGAAAATGTAATGTCATCTGACCAGGTTTCACTGTCTCATCATCAAGACAAACAATTTGATTGAGGGGTACTTTTCAGAAGGCATCTGTTCTAGTGCCAGGTGTTTTCTACTGATGGTGTTGTATAAACAATATAATCAAGTTATTTCTTTATCTCTGTTTAGAATAAACACATTTCGGTTTGAAGATTTTTCTTCGTAAGACATTCTGTCCAACCCTTAGTTCACATACGTGCCTTTTCTCTGTAGGTCTCTAAATATTTAGTCCTGTGTTTAAAAGAGAGACAGCAAAGCTTGAAACAGTTTTTACAGTTTTCACCAGTGCTGTATTCAGAGACAATATTAACTGCACGCATTTGTGTTTACTACATATTAAGTTGATTTTCACTAGTTTACGTGTTCACAGATAAACTCTAAAGTGACTGAATGACTGCCCAGGGACCAACCTTTCAGAATCTGTGGCAAGCCCATGTGTCTCACCAAAGGTTAAGCAGAGTGATGACTGTTATTTTTCCTAAACCAAGAAGACCTTTGCCTTTGTGAATTGTAACGATGCCAGCTTTCACTTGAACCACAAGTCATCAGTGGCATCTTGCTTTTGCAAGAAAGAGTGAATCTCACACATTATCTGTGGGGAAATTGCTAGTCAAGCCTGTTCACAGTGAGCAGGGTTGAAATTGTCACAAACACAGTGTAATACTGTGTGTATTTGAAGCTAGGAGATGCAGATTTCCATAAAAGTAGTGTCCTTTCCCAGTGAGATCTACCTGTTCCAGCCACCGGAGTTTGACAGAGGGGCCTGCAAGCCCTGTCTTTAAGACAGCAAGATAGGCTGATACCAGATACTAAGTACAGATACTGAGTGCAAACTAGTTCTAGTTGTAGACTTGAGACCTGACTACTTCTAGGTGGCTCCTAGATTCCTACTAAGGCCATACCAGAGGTTTTTCAATATTTAGGCTGTAGGTATCCAGAAACAGCTCTGGGAGCCTCGGTGAAGTCTAATCCTCCTGTAGAGACGTAGTTTATTAAACCTTAATCCTCTTCAAAGTATTACCTGCTGTTTTTTTGGTGTGTTTTTTTTGTTTTTTTTTTTTTTTTTCCCTATCAGAATGGCCTGCTCTCTTTGTTTTTATATTTCTTTTGCAGTTGCTTTTATAACTCATTTTCATATGAATTAGAAGTGCCTAAAAATAGTTAATATTATATTTTGTTGCTGCTTTGTACTTATTATTGTCCTTCTACTAAACTTGACATAATCTATGCATTTCATCAGGAGGTGGATATTTAAAAAAAAAATAAAAATAAGTGTTTACTTGTAATTTCCTAAATTTTCATGTTTCCAATCAAGTTTATTGATTTTTTTAAATATTCTAACCACAGAGAAATATCTACTGAACAAAAATGTACCATAATATTTATACATGCAGACATACTTGCTACGGTTTACATATGCATATATGTTCATATTATTTATGTTGATGGGTCAGAAGGTAAAAAATTATATTCAGGCATATTAAATAAAGAAAATCATTAATTATAACAATTTGTACATAATTCTACCAATAGTCAATTTAGTGAGAAAAAAAAAAAAATCATAACAGTTTTGATGAGCATTCTATGTAAGATTCATAGTGTTTGCATTCTGACAAGTAGAAGTGGTTTCAAACCAGAGCACCAAATTCTAGTAGAATCAGAAAATATTATCAACTATTTGCAACCTCTTAAAGTTATATCACTCAAGACAGGCAGGAGAGCTTCTGTACAGTATCAACTGCCTAGCAAGCTGAAAAGAAAATCTACTAAAGTATCCATTAACTAAATTTTTTACTTTATTCTTAGAAAACATATTGTGATGTTTCCAACAGTATCAGCAGGGTCTGACTCCCAAAGAGGAGACATATAAACACTGGTGTATTCGGGATTGCTGAGTTCAATTAGCATTTTTGATACTATTTTTCAAGCAAGCCCAGAGGAAATAGCCCCTGCACATAAGATGCAAAAGCTTTTCATAAACTCAGTTAATAAAGGGAATGGTAAAACTCCATTATTGAAATACAACAATCAGAAAAAATCCTACGCCTAAGGTACAATTAATTGTTCTAAAAGAAGAATGCAGATGCCTTATCAGAATATTAGCAGAGTATTGACTCCCCTAGGTATAAAGGAAAAAGTGCAGGGCTGAGGCCAGCCAAGCATTAAGATAAAAGCTGGGAATCTCCCCAAAGCACCCATCTAGTGGTTAGAAGAATCAACATATCCAGAGGCAGGGCATCAGCAGCTCTAACATGTACATTAACACCACTCACAGTGTCACACATGAATCCGATTGATTGCTTCCTGTGGCAGTAATTTTCTAGCCATCTTGCACCTTTCAAAGTTTGCCAGCACCTGACCCAGGTTATAAGGCAGGAAAAGGAAAGTTCATCTGACTTTAGCTGGGGAAGCAGTCAGAACACTGTTGGGTTAGACTCAACAGCAGCAGTTTTGCAGTATATTTTGCCATGTGTTGAACCCAAACTTAGTGTAGTGCCTGCTACGAAACTCAGCATGCATATGTTACAAGACAGAGTTCAGATCCAAGTTCTGATCTGTGAATTAGGTCAGATAATCTCCAGCTCACATTTCAATATGGTTCAAATATTTAAAAATGTATGCAATCTCTTTTTCTTATTTCTCTCCTTACTTGTAGGAAAGAGGGCTTAGTTGAATAATAGGATTATTCCTTCATTAATGATTCTACCTGTCTTTTTCACAAGACTTTACTTAATACAATCTAAAGTGGAAGGTAAATTACTATGTTTTAAAGCAATGAGGGTGGTGTTCACTCTTACTGCAGCAAATAACACTATAAAGTTCAAGGTGAAATCCTAAATGAAGGGAAAATAATAATTATTTTACGCAAGACTGTTTCTATTCACTCATACATAGTCTAGTCTGGATTTCACTCGCTCATTCTCCCATACTAACAAGTACTAATATATGTCTGCTGAAGTGCTGCACCCCATGCAGAGGATGCTAGTTACAAGTACTATCCCCTTAGTCAGTATTTTAGGTATGACCCATTGTGGTGTGTGTTGTAAGGACTTATAGACCGCAACTGACTGTCTCAAACACTGTTAAGGCCACAGAAGGACTTTGATGAATACCAAATTTAATATTTGCATTACAGATTTCTAAATTGTTTCTTGTGGGAACAAACTTATAATCTAGGTTTGACCAAAATTTCTATCCAGGAATAGTCTGAAGGTCAATCTTAAACTGCCAGCAAATCACATAATTATGCTACCAATGTAAAGACGTATTTTGTAATTTCAATTCATATCGTTAGCCAAGTTTCACTGCATTGGTCATTTTGAGAGAGCATGAGTCTGTGGATTACTATAATCTATACCAGCTTGCATGTAAAAGTCAAGAATTTTTGTCAAATGTGAAAAGAAATTGAGTTAACATTAATATTTCAAGCATCCAACAGCCAGGAAAAGTTCATGTACTGATTAATTTGCCTGAGGAAAGACCAGCTTCTGGTGAGCATGATATTGAGGAAGTAGGCTCTATGAATAGTTTCCATTTTATTTATTACCTCTATCTTCTTTGAGTTTAGTTGCACACAAAAGTTCTTGATCTGTTCCTGACTGCAGCTGACAAGAGTGTGAGACGGAGGTCCTTGTTTAATGTGAAAGAGAGATTCATTCCCAATGTGTCCTGCAACTCGTATGGGCCATGTGTTCTTTTTGTGCCTTAGCTGAATGAACACAGTTGACTTAAATGGAGTTCTCTTCTTTTTTTTTTTTTTGTCAAAATGCTTATGATAATACATTTATAAAGGTACACTATGGTGCTGAAATAAAACTTTGGGAGAAAAAACTATTAGTTTTAATCAAGTGGCCCATTACAAAGATTTATATATTTCAAATATGATATTGGCAATGCTTTGTACTCTGACCTCTTCTAAACATGGTACAAAATAAGATACATTGAAAGAAAAGTGCTAATGTTTGGTCTGAAAACACTGATCAGCTTCTAAAATACGTTTTTAAAATATTACTATGAGAACGGACACACCTAAGTACAAATAAAGGTAAATATAAATGAAACAGCTCTGTTTGTTATGTAAAAAGGACCAGTTTTACTTCCTTACTTTTTCTGGATATTTTATTTGAATAAAGCATAGTTATGATATGTGACTTCTAAGCAAAACTTTTGTTTGTTTGTAACAAAAACTCTCTAAAAAGTTATGTGAATAAACTGAAAGTTGTAAAAGCTTCTTGCAGCTTCAAGTAAATGAGATTAGCCAGAGTGCAATTTAGTAAATTATAGCTAAATGAAGGAGTTGGTAAACTCAGCCTCACACACATTTTCCCTGCTTTTCTCTGAATGGATGTGGCTATATTCCTTACTTGTGTTTGTCTGTGTGTCTGTGTGTACAACCATATAAATTTTTTATTGTGAAGAAGGAAAAATAGGGCTTTGTAGATTCAGGAGCAGTTGGATAAACACTACTTTTTCTGAATGCAACATCTGAATTCATCTGTCTGCAACCTCTTCAAAAACTGGCCACATATTGACTTAACTGAGCAACAATATTTGTACTACATGATTCATACTGTGCCAAGTAAGTCACCAAGGTACTCAGTACAAGTTTTGCTGTCCACACATCTGTTGTTTGCCACAGCAAGTTCGACATACCCACATGCAAGAGTCCTCAGTGGAGCTGTGTAGCAGATTGTGCCATACTGAGAGCACAAAGGAATGTCAGGTGATTGTCAAGTCTTTAACACCTTTTTCAAAAAACAGACTGTGTTAGGGTGTGTGTGTAAGAGTTCCCTAAGGATACCCAGTTTAGTAGTTGATTCTAGTAGTAATTTCAGGAATTTCACATGGATATGGCTCCATTTGGTTTGAAGGAATGACTCATCACTGTGCATGCTGAAAGGAACAGAGCTCAAACAGAATCAACTGATTCTGGTGGCACAGTTATGAAGGGATGAATATGAAGATGTTGTGCATATTGAGCCAGATCAGAAGGAAATGTCAAAGAAAAATCTGGAAAAGCTGGAACAAGTGTCTATTGTTTTGGACTAATTGAGGTATATTTAGTCTCAGTACTTGCTGAGAACACAGCAGATTTATCTATCGATATTCTGGTTTAAGCTCAGAAGATGAAATTGAGAACCTTATAGAAATAAATCAAAAAGACAGACATTAATTCCTCTTATAAATATAAAACACATATCTGTAATACTGCCATTTGGCAAAGTTGACAAAAGTGTGTCCTGTTAATAGAGGAATATTAAAATAACTCTGATTCAATGACTGTTTATAGTAAGATTAAGACAAATTTAGTTGTTTTATCAGTTTCATATTTAAAAAAAAAAATAATAAAATCTTTTCCAAACATTTCTCAAAACCTAGAAGAAAACTTAAACCTTGTTGGTTTTCATCTGACCAAACTGCTGATGTTTACTTTTGTTTTCTCCTACCTCAGCACCATCTGCAACTATGCGTATATTCATTTGGTTAATCTTGACAGAATAAGATACTTCTTTAGAAGAAAAAATACTTTAGGCATGATTTCAGGTTTTGCTAGCATAACTTTCTGCTTGGGAACCATTTTCCTTTGCAACCTGCAGTTAGTTGAAAGGAGGGGGTTTGCATCCTCCTATTTCTTCTGCCCTGTCAAAAGAGTCATACTTTCAGAAATTTCTGCAATGGTTGCACAGATTACAAGAATTTTATAGACACATTACATTACAAGATAACATTAATATTATGATTTATGAACATTTATGATGAAGCAATACATGATGCCACTGGACCCCAACACTCATTTTCAAGTCTTCTTGAGGCTCATGTAAAGGTCTGTGTGTCCAGGGCTAATGTGAAACCTTCAACAGAGGTTCCCTGGTGCATCCTCAAGACATAATGTCACTCTTCACTTTGATTATGATCAAGCTGTTTAATCCAAAATGGAAACATTAGATGAATTTCCTCTTTAAAAAGGAGAATAGATGTCTGTTGCCCTAAGGAAATACTTCTGAGTAATTCTGTTTTTAATTTTGTTAATATTGTCTTTCCTGCTAATAAGTATATATGAAGTGCATAGAACATCTCTTCATATGAGAAGCCTTCTGGGCGCCTTGGGGTTGTTTTCTTTTATTGGTTTTTAATCTGGAAAATAGATCGATCCTCCCTTTAAGTAGCATGACCACATACAGCTGAGAAAAAAAAAAAAAAAAAAAAGAGGATTTTAAAATTATTGAAACACAAAAGCTACGTGTCTTCTGGAATGTGAATCTATTCACATATTCCTTGTAATTAATGACAATCTATAAGTAGAGTTTTAGAAACCATTTGCAGGACAGTAAAAAGAAAATGGGATAATTTATATTAGCATTCCAGATATGGTATGTTACAGTTTGATATATAGGACTCATAGGTAAGACTGAGAAATAGTGTTAAAGTGCTAAAATAATGACCCTGTGAGATTAACAGCCAGCTTTGAAAGTTCAGAAAGTTATCTCTACTTTTACTATTGATTAAAAAAATTCCCATAATTCTTTGTAATATTAAGGAAGTTATGCATTGCAGAAAAAAGTATCAGAAGTGCTCTACCTGCACCAGGAGAAGGCCAGGCACAGGGCAGGATGTTGGGATAGCTGTTGCACTTCTCTACTTAATACATACAAACTTTCCTTCACTGGTAGAAAGTGGAAGCTTTTCTTGTGAAGATGTTACGGGGTCAGCTTGAAAATAGGTCCGAGAAGAATGCTGTTGAAGTGCATCCAGTATATATATGCATTGTTCATGGATAGTTTTTTATGCCTCTTTTGGGCTGATGGGGCCAGATGGGGATATTTATTTCTGAGATTAGTGGATCTACTACAGCAGCCTGCATGCAAGGATTCAGATACCTCCAGCTCTAATCACCTTTATTTTCAAAAAAGTAGAACCAAGATGTTCTAAGATCTCAAGTGCCATACAAAGTTTCAGTTATAGGAGAGCATTGTGGAGGCTTCAAATGGGGCTGGGTAAGATGTTAAAGTGGTAGGTATTTTTTTTCCTTACTTTCTTCCCATTGTAGAAACTTGTTTGCTTCTAAATCTACTTAATGAGGTGTAGGGTTTGCTTGCCCAGACCCTTATGAAGTAGTTTTACATACTCAATTCCTTCCATTTTTGATTATTGCTCACATTCCTGATATTGCAGGCTCAAGACTTATTCTTTCATGAGAAAATCTGTGCAGTGCGTCTTGGACTCAAAATGTTAACAAGAAATGTCAAAGCACCCCACAGAAAATCCCTAAAATTCTTACCAATCAAAATCAAAATTAATCTATGGGTAACAACTCTAGTAAGCTGCAGTGTCTAGTCTAAAAAGTCATTAATTCTTATCAACAAAGATAATAAAACATATCAAGTCATCAACAGATTGGCAGAAAAAAATTAAGACTGACACTTAAGGGTGATATTCCTAGATGCCTTTTAATCTGTAACTGTATCAAGAAGGGAAGACACAGGAAATAAGAGTAAAATTTTAACATATAAGATAGCTATTATCTTTACTTGCAAAATGTGATAATGTGATAGAGTGTAATGCGATAGAGTATATGTGTATATATCTGTATACATGAATATGTATGTTGGAATGTGCAAAAGTGTCCTGTGTTTGGAATGTGGATGTATGCAGGATGAATGTTAGTCATACCAACTTACTGGTAGTGATTTATAATTGATTAATTTGATTTATTCATACTTTAACACGTTTCCAATAAGTCTTTGTAGCAGTATGTCACAACGGTCTGTTACACTGAGGAAATTATTATATGTTAAAAAGTTCCCACTCTGATCAGGATCAGTAACCCAGCCATAATGAAGAGCTAATTGTCTTCAAAGGGGATTTAAATGCTAAAATAATAGAAGATAAATAAAATTAGAATTTTAAGCTGTTCTGTAAAATTCTATTACCTAATTTCTTTGCCACCCAAAGCCCAACTGAGAAAGGTTCTGAAGGCAAGACATTTAAAAATTTTCAATCCTCTGAAGCAATGACCTTTAAAAAGATTTGTCAGTCTAAAAGTACCCATGTAACGGACCTAAGTAAAAGATACAACTACCCAGCATGAGACCTACATGTGGTTTAACAATATGGAGGCAGGTTAAAAAGATATTTTTTTTAATCACATAAAACTGAAAATAAGAAACATGATGATGTGGGTTGCACCATCAACTTGCATTTCAGAAAAACTGTTTCAGTGTCTCTCCTGTCCTATGTTTTCTTTAAGGTCTAGAATCATAAGAGCATTTAAGCTGAAGGTCTTAACCTTTACATGCCTAGTCCTCAGACTGGAAGGGATTGTAATTTCTATTCACTTCTTTTATATTACTTTAAAAAGTTCAGGAACAGTCCTATGACTGGTTTTCCATGTAATAAGGAAATTAAAAAGAGAAATTTAAGATTCTTTTCTATTCCCTTCTATACTGCTGTTTCAAAGAAGTTAAAAAGTAGCCCTTCTCTGCCTAATTTATAAGCCTTGTATTTACTTATAGGGAAGAAATGTCTCACATGAGAAGCTAATAGAGCTATGCTAGTTGTTTTGTTTTGGTTTTGGTTTGTTGTTTTGGGTTTTTTGTTTGTTTCGTTTTTTTGTTGTTGTTGTGTTTGGTTGGTTTTTTTTAATCCATTCACAAGACATTCAACTAAAGATAAACCTCCCACTTCCAAGAAGTCACATCTCACTCTCCTTTATCTTCAGTTTAACGCTGGCTGTGAGAAGAGACTATGCATATGCCTCGGGAATGGAATTTTATTGAAGAAGCATATAGAATATAGCTTATATGAAGCAAAGACAAGAGAAGGATGCAGAACTTCTTGGGTGAGATTGCTTCTAAGCATGCATTAGTGCCCAGAGATTTTAGGACAGATCAAGCCATGTCTGTGAGGCAACAACAAAGCAGCTAGACAAAGCTATAGAAAAGGGTATCTTTTCTGACAACAGATGACGTTGATTGTGGACTTTCTTTTAAAGTGCTGGTTGCTTTCTGATTCCTTATGAAAGAAAGCATGACTAAGCAAGGCAAGGGTGATCATAAAAAAATAAATAGAAGAGGTGTTTTTTTTTCTTGCTGTTCTTTATGCTTTGCTTTTGGCAAGTGTACTAACAAAATTGAAAAAAAAAAAAAGCTAAATCCAAATTTCTATTTATGTGGAAAAAACACACTTCCTCACATGAGCTTTGCACTTGCATTTTCTTCCAAACAAGCGAATATCTCTAAACTGGGGTGACATTTATGAAAAAATCAATACAGCATGAAAGAATTCTCAAATTTGCCCCTCCCACAATTCATGAAACAGCACAGCTGGCCATCAGGTTTTCATTCCATAAGAACACTGAAATAATTGCTAATTTCCTACATTATGTTTCCTTTATAAACTGGAAAATACTTCTAGTTCTAGTAGTCAGTAAATATGAATATTTCCTGTTAGGAGATTATGTATAAAATAGTGTGTGGCAGTGGGCCTGTGATGAAAATGAAGAAACCAGCCATAATGCCTTAAAAGCTGAGGCTTTTACTGTATTGTAAAATGGATTCCTTGCCCTTTTTCCCCTGAGTCACCCTTCTCCTTCCCAAAACTCCTTGAGAACTCCTATCTCCCTATCCTAGTATGCAGGAATTTGCCTTGGCAGGACTATGTGAGGCTTCCCTATTGGTCCTTAGTTAACCCTTTCCCCATGGGTTGTTATCCTTAGATCCCTATTGGTTAGTAACTAATGTCCCCTAAAGCCCTTAAATACCCCTGACCAGGTGAATAAATGCTCTCTCTGATTTCCCCTCCTGCAGTCTCTGTGTGTCTCTTTCCTGGGGCATCTTGGGGACCACATGGCCAGGGAGGGATGGGAAGGGGGAGTGTTCCACCATGCTGTCGCAATAGTGGATTTTTTTTTTTACTTATTTTTTTGTTTTGGATAATTAAAATTAAGTTTATACAGTATTGCTCAGAATTCTAGGTGCCTTCACTATTCCCTTTAACATACTCAGGGGAAAGTTGAGTGACAATTTCTTCTGATCTGGCTTTGCCCCATAAGAAATGTCCACAATTATATTGGCCCCATAAAAGGCAAAAAAAATAGGACTTGCAAGTCATCATCTGATCTTTCAGCTGTTAGTTCATGAGAAATACGTAGGAATCATGATTATGGGAATAATGTACATGTTCTTGCTTTCTAAGCACTCTGCCTTGGCTAACCAGTTTAGACTGGACATTTTCACAGTTGAGCACTCATCTCCTTCCTTTTGGTATATAAAATTAAAAATGTTTTAACATTTGTTACAACCAGGTCCAACTTTACTGGGTGTTACACTTTAATTTCAAGCTTCAGGAGATTTCACCAACAGAAAGCTTTGTAAAGCCATTGATTTTTTTGTACCTTGAATTCTCCTCTGGAGAAAAGCTACACATTTTTCCCTAAGAGATTTCTTCTAATTTTATGAGAATGTAGGTATTTTAGCAAAACGCATTTTACAGGAGCAACATGCAACTTTACAAAAGCATTACCACAGGTTACAGAGACTAGCAAGCATTGCTACAGTAAGGAACTTTTGTTACACCCAACAAACAAACACCATGCAACTTAAGTGAGGTACCCACAACTTAGAGAAAAGAAGTGTTTAAGTAACACCCAAGAGAAAGAAAATAAAAAGGGATGAGAGATTAAGAGAAGACAGAATAAAATGGAAAACATAATTACCACTTAGGTCACATTCCGACAGGTCAGGAGGGCAGACAAGGGCCTGATGGAGAACTTTTACATGTTTATAGACTCTGGCTATTGTGTTACCTCCCTCTAAGCAGGACTGTTGGTTCACTGACCACCCACTGTACCCTCAGCCAAATGAGGGGTGCTGCAGCCAACCAGAGGCTTCAGAAAGTGTGGTGTGGGTGGGTTACAAGATGGACCTTATTGACTGACAGGTGCCTCATGAAGCCTTCACGCCATGTGGCTGCAAACCTCAGTGGCCATCATGGCTGACCATGTGGTCACTGTGCTGGAGGCCCAGTCCCCTACCCTGACACACACACACACACACACACACACAATGTTTGACTCAACCCGTCAGTCAGTGAGTTATAACTTCAGCAGAATTTTCTAAATATCTTCTCTCTGGTCCCACCCATGGGAAAATAGAATCTTGTCATGTGTTGAAAATAGATGCCACACCAGTGATTAAACTCCTGTGAAGAAGCATAAATTGTAGTTCAAGTGTAAAAGTCCAAAATACAGAATAGAAATTGAATATATTTTCTTGTCTAAATGTTTGCATGGCTGGATTAATACTTTAAAGTGCTCAAATAAAATCCTTAAGTGATCTGTTACATAAAGAATGAGTTTAGAATTATCAGAAGACTTATAAGTTCTTTGAATTTTATAACAAATAAAGATCAAACTCTACATTTCAAGATAAAACAAATACAGGATAGATAATGTTGATTATGTATTGCTGTTTGATCTTGCAGGTACAAGCAAGAACCAAGTATTTGTGGCTTCTTATCTCTTTAAACCCTTTGAATGTTTGTGGAATAGTTAAGTCAATATGGAAAGGGAAAAGAGTGGTTTTGACTGTTGCTGTGGACTAATCATATAATTTTTTATTTTTTTTTTTGCTTTAGTATGGTTGGGTACCAAGTCTATTAGAAATCATTTACCTGTGACTGCTGTATTCTAGTACTTCTGTAATGTATTTGTGAGTGATGAGATGCTGTTATTTAGGTCCATGTCTGGCCTTGCCACCTGCAAGAGTCTGTTCTTTTCTTGCCAAGTTATGGAAAAGAAGAACTGATAATTGGGACTCTGGTCTTGAAGGAGAAGCATCCTGTGCACACTGAAATTGTTTGACAGCCTGGCTACGTGCCTGCAGCCAGTCAAGGATGAGTCAAGGAGAAAAGAAGAGGAGGCTGATGAGGTAACGACTACTGACCCGGAAAGGGAGACCCTTGATATACACTGAACAACCGCTGGGGCATTTCCAGTTACATAACAGGGGGAAGGACTGGAAAACTCCATCTGAGTGTGTGCTGGCCACATACGCCTGGACAGACACCACAGATGGAGTGTATAAAAAAGAGACAGTTCCTGCTCCAGGTGGAGGTGTGTGTTGGCATCCAGGACATCATAGCCTCTGTGGGCATGTCCACTAAATATGTTAAACCTACTGAAGCCCAAGGATGCAGCAGCCAGTCATACTGGGGGTCTTGAGTACATTGGGGTCGGTATGTACAGTAACAGTGTGAGTAACACATGAGTGAGTGGGATTTGCCTTGGGATTTGTTTGGTTCTTTTTTTTTCCTTTCTCTTGGGTTTGTTTTTCTCTTGTTTTCTACTTCTTTGCAATAAACTCTGTTTTCCTGAATTTTAAATGGTGTCATTATTTTGCTTTGGAATCCTCCTGAGTCCTCCTGATAAAGTGTAGTGACAAATGGTTTATTCATTATTTTTAAAAGTTTTATTCTTCCATTTCACTAGTGTTAAGGTAAGCAAAGGTTTCAGTGAATAAAGGTGGCAGAATCCTTGTAAACTAACTAATTTCACTAGTAGTGTCTTTGTGAAGATTAAATATTTACTAAATACATTTATATTATCCCAATTATTATTTTTTTTAATGCTCTGATGTTTCTATCCAAAATGAAAATGGAGGGGTTTTTCTTAGTAATCAGGATCTGAGGTTCTGTGAAAAAGAAAACAAAAACAAAACCAACTTATTAATACTAAGTTTTGCCAGGAAGTGGATAACGTATAATGATGGCAATAGAGGACCATATACTGCCACTGTCTTCATATGAACTGTTTTTCCAATGCCTTATATCCACCCATAAAATTCATTTCTCTGCTTGCACAGTATCTAATTCTGTTTTAATTCATTCACTTTGGAAGTGACATAACTGCACTCTGGAATATATGGTTCTGCTCTGAGTTTCAGGTAGAATATACCACTGCAGTCAGCCTCTCCCTGACTGTTCTGCACTGAGCTGCTTTGCATTTCACTCAGCCTGTCCAGGTGCCTGCCTCTGCAGCTTTGCAGTCATCTTGATTACACGACACTTTAACTGTAAAAGGCAGGATCCCTTTGTGACTCTGTTTGTAGAAAATTACATACCTGTGACAAAACAGCCATATTTAGTCCCATATGTAGGATATAAAAATCCTTTCCCTCTTAGGACTTTTAACTCAGCTTTTCTAATTGTAACATCTTAACTTTTCCTCTTTCCCTCTTAACCCTTCTTTTTTACCTTCATGAAAGCTGAGACCCATTCTTACATCACCAGGAAGGGAATATTTAAATTAAATATCAAGTATCACAAGACTCATGATATAATCACAAGGGTGAAAAAAATCAGACAATTCAGGACAGTATGTAATTTAACTATCAGAGCAAAGTAAAATCATGTTCACCTCAAGGTATTGAAGTAGATCTGCAAAATGATACATTGCTTAAAAAAAACCCCTTGACAATAAGAATCAATCAAGCATTTGTAGGAAGATGCTGAATTTTACTGAATTTTTGTATTAATGTTTTTATATTTTTAGGTATTTAGCATGAATAAGAACTTTTCTGTGATGACTGAAAGCAATGTGATCTTGCTTGAAGATATACATTCATTTAAGCACAATCAAGATGTTTTTCCCTTTTCTGTCTCTCTTTTTCATTTTCAGGTTATACTTAGAAAGACTTACTTTTTTCCCATTATATTTAAATTTCATATTCTGAAGATACTAATGAGAATAGAAGATATTTTATTAAAACTCAAAATGGATTTCATTGGAGATATCCATCTACTTGGGTGTCAAGAAAGTACATTTTTTGTTTCAATTGTGGTAGCAAAAAAAAAAAAAAACGAAGTGTGTTTCCTCTGTTTTTTCTTTATTCGTAACTTGTTTCCAAGATTTCTTCTGGCCCCACAGACTGATGAAGATGACACAAAATCTTTCTTTTTTTTTTCTTAAGTATGTACAGAAAACAAACCCTAACATGCCAGAGAAAGCATAATTTTTCTAAGACTCTATACATTTTAAAAGATTATGGTTTTTAAGTGTTTCAGACTGTCAACAATAGAATGATGATGCTTGGGTGGTCATCATTCTACAGGATGACTTACTGAGGTATCCACTTTAATTGAAAGACACGACATGGAGACAGAGCTAAAATTAAAATTAGAGATCACTGAAATTCTAGGGCAAAGACCATTTTTTGTGGTTAGAGCAGCTATAAGTTGTTCCTTGAGCAGTTATATTTTCATATTGAAAAAAATGAAAACATGAGATTTCTTTCCTGGTAAGGATTTTAAAATTCTCTAATGGTAGTTAGGTGTCTTAATATACTTTGAAGGAAAATAGAACTAAGAAACTGACCTGCCATTTCCTTTGAATAAAGGAAAAAAGAAATCCACTTCTCTTTTCACATCATTAACCAAAATAAAAAAAATCAAGAATCTAGGAGTGTAAGTAAAATGGTACATCTATATCTTGCAACTATGTATGCTTTGAATTTTAATATGTCTATTGAGACTGCTATTACAATTCACTTGAAGGCTCAAAAATCATGTATCAACTCCCAAAAATAATTTTCTTTTAATTATACATATTTTCAATTTTACAGTTAGCATTATTTTTATTTGAATACTTCCTTCCAGAAATGTCAGTCCTTTTAAACCTTTTCTTTATAAACAGAAGGTCCACAATGTGATGTTAAACAGAAAAAAAAAAAAAAATATTAATTTTATCAGGTGCCCAGAAGTTAAGGTATTAAGAAGACACAAAGAAGAGAAGGAGAGTTGACATAAATATTAATGACAGTAATTTATATATCATATAACTTCAAATGAAGATGTATAAAAAGTCCCAATTGTAAGTCTATCTTTCTCATCAAATATTGATATTCATATTTAACCCTCAGCAATATGTGCTAATGCTACGTGTTTTGCAAATATTTATCTCCAAAATACTTTCAATACTATATATTGAAACTCAAAGTCATATGTAATATTTAAAACATTCCTTGTTCTCCAGCAAAAATATGACCAATCATTTGCTCTAGTGTCTCAAAAGTAATTTATGGCAAATGATTAAAGTCTTACTTCTAATTTTGTACTTTTGGGATAGTTGAGTTATTTTCCAGGTGTTTTCTCCTTCTGAATATACTTTTTTTTTTTCCTGCTTTTCATTATTCTTCTTCCCACTTTTTTTTTTTTTTGTGTTAACATATTATATTTTTCCTTGTTTTATCTTGTGCTTTCATTTCATAATGTTTTCTACTCTTAGTTCCTCCTAGTACTTTTTTTTTTCCCCAAAAACCTCACCTTTTCTTTTTCCTTGAATTTTTCTGTAGTTTTCCAGCACACAGGGGCTCTTTGTTCTGAGCTCTCTTCTATTTTCCTACTGGTTTACTGTAGATCACTTTTCTTGTAGTTCCATTACTCTCCACAGATGTTTTTCCCCTTTCTTATTTCTTTCCTACACACAAGCATGTGTTCTGCCTGCAGTCATTGTATTTTATGGTTGTTGCCATACTATGTTATTACAGTTGCCAGATCCTTTCTTTTCCTCTCAATGTAAAGAAAGAAAAGACCACCCAACAACGTTTTTGGTTTGGTTTAGGTTTGGTTTTTTTGTTTGTTTGTTTGTTTGTTTGTTTTAATTTACTTTGGTCCTAAGTAGCATAAATTCGTTCCAAATACCATAGCCATTCTAAGGATTTAGAACCTGCTGCCTGCAAGTTTGCCTCCCTGTTCTTCTGACATCAGCCAAACTTATCATCTAAGAAACCAAACCTCTGTTTGAACAATTTAGATCCAAACTCTGCCTCTCCTACCCAAATTGTAATTCAATGGCATTTATCATTAGTTAGTTTAGTTCTTTGGGGACAATTGATCTTGCAGATCCCACTTGTGTTTCATTATCCAGGCTCATGTTTTGTGATGTTGCAAAACATTATGTTATTTTTAAAGAGAAGAGAATTAAGGTTGAAAAAAGAATGAGAGACATCTGTCTGTTTGTCTTTCATTCCGCCATTTTATATAGGAGTTGCATATAAATGCAATAGTCTAATAAGATTCTAGCAGTTTCATTAGGAGGATAGGAATGAGAGAAGACTAAAACCTTAGCACAAGAAATATTGATACCAGCATGTCCATGGATTTTTCACCTTGTACATGCAAAAAACGGGGGGGAAAAATCTCCAAATAAGTTTAATCGCTGAGAAAAAATATTTTTGTATTCATGAATAGCTGCATGCTCTTTCATTTTGACCTTGAATTGTTTCATAAGCATGAAAAATCATGAAATAAATAAATAAATAAATATACAAAAATAAGTGTGCACTGATGTTTGGGTTTTTTTGTTTGTTTGCTTTGTTTTGTTTTCTTTTTCAATGCCCAAGACACATTCACCATCTACTTTGTAGAATAATTCTCATTGGTTAAACTAGAATCCAAAGAACAGGGATCATAAGCTAAAGAATGGCATAATGATTTCAACATTCCTATTGTTTCCTCACTGGCAAAGTTTGAAAACTACAAATGTACCTGTATTGTCAGCATTCTTAATATCAGGCATATTTTTCACAAGGAAAAAAAAAAATCTCTTCATATCTTTCTAAACAAATGCTGCAAATCATTATTAACTCATTTTTATCATTGTCATTTTATTGATTATTTGTCAAGACCTGGTTTCCTGTTTTTATAATTTTGTTTGTTTTATTTGGAACTCGTTATTTAACCAATAAAATATATTCTGTTAGAAGGCAGTTTGCTTCAGATTACCAAGATCTGCAATGAAGGAAAATGGGATAGAAAAAGGAAGAAAGAGTGAACACTGTCTTTAGACACTAGATGATTACAGTTCAGATTCTCACCTTTTTTTTTCTTTTTTATTTTTTTAATTCCATTATTATTCATTATGTGAGCTCAAAAAATGCCAATAATTAAAACTTGTAACTGACTTCTTATCATACATACTGACTGATATTTCTGTGATTTTCCAAATATAATTCTTTTACTAATAATTCTTTTCCTTTGGTTATAGTGTAGGCAAGTCTAAACAAACTTCTTCATTTAAAATGGATGAAACTGCAACTGAGCTAATTAATTTCTGAGATATAAGCTAGCAAATGTAATTTAAAACACTATGAATGTCAAATTCAAGCCTTGGAATATAGGGACATTGATTTTGTTGATTTGTGTTCTGCTTTTCAATCACATCCTTGAATTTTTATAGTGGAAAAAAAAGAAAACCTCAAAATCAGTCACTTAAAATACTGGACAGATATTTCTGTAATGTCAACCCCCCCCTCAAAAAACCCAGGAATAAAATAAAATACAATTGAATATACTTTTATTATGCCATCATACAAGACACAATAATTGAAAAACGTGCTTGTTAAAACCCAGACTATTTATATGCTACTTTGGGGCTATAGTAATTAAAAATCTTGTTATTTCACTGCCAGGGAAAGGATAGGAGAAATACGGACTTCAATCCATGTTTCCATGTATACCTCTGCACATTCTATAAAGTTATGGCTTCTTTTTTTTTTTTTTATTATTATTTTTTATTATTATTTTTTGTTTAAAGTAATGTACCTTGGCTGATACTAATCTCATGTGACAATACAAATCAGTGAGGTACATAAGTGTCTGAAGTGCAGTAGAAAATGAAAATGCTGCATGTTAAGGATTCTAAAAAAGCTGCTTTCATTCAGTTCTACCCATACTCCCTTTCAAAATCAGTGGCTATTCTCAAATCTCTTTACAGCCAAAATTGTGACCTCAATTACAATAGACTTTTGGCAGTGTTTTTTATATTATTTGAAGGGTTTTCATGTATTGACTAGTGTCTTTAAAATGTAAAATGGAATAATAAACCATTCATCTTTCCTTTGTTTTCCACTAATACTTTTTAAATAGATCCCAGCATAGTAGGGTTTTTCTTAGCCTGGAATGGAAGCTACATACACCGTAATAGAGATAATAGATAACAAATTTTAGTAAACATAAACATTTAATATTTAGGAAAACAAAAATATTTTCTCAGCTGTTAAACCCACAAATATTAGAAACAACAACAAACTTTTGTGATTGATGTTTTCATGGACCTATTGTTGAACATATAAAACCAATCCTTGAGCTCTATTATGTTCAAGTTGAAAACAAATAAACAACTTCACATATCGGTGATATTTCTCCAGAATTAAAGCAGTGCTATTGAAAAACTAGCTTAGCCTGCAGCTGCTTTCTACCTTGAATTAAGGATGTTTCTATATGAATTATCTTTTTATTTTAGCCATAGAGTTTTATTATATAAGATAATTATCAGTGTCACATACAGCTTACTCCAGTGAAATACATATCTTTCCAGCAAGATGGTACTTTAATACATTTTTCATCACTTTCCAATCTCTAAGTGAGAGAGATTCTCTTGCACTTTGCAGAAGAGAAGATGAATTTGTTTCTTGTTCTCAAGCATTTGTTTCTGCATGCTGGTGTCTTCCAGATGACACTCTTGAAAATAGGAACAAGAACAGAGCAGCAATCAACCTGAAAGGAATGTACAATCACCTGAAGTGTCTGAACCCAGACCTCAAATGAAGTGCTCAAACCCATTTCTTCAGGAAATGTGCCATTTTGTCTTGGAGTAGAAGCAACTCATATATAACATATTTATATGAACATATATCAATGCAAACAGCATTATGCATAAAAAACATTGCCTGCTTTGCCTACATGAAAAGGCTTTGTTTTCCCTTTGACAAAGATGATGAGAATTTTTGGACAGGAAACTGAAAAGGTAAAACTTGGTCACAGCATTAACAGTGCTGCTCACTGCTGAAGCACACCTATGTTGCCAGGGTGACCACTCTCACAGACTCCTGATGAACTCATCAGTAATCAGGAGTTTAACTAGCAAATTCTCTAGAAGCTGGATCACTGTCTTGCATAGAATAAAAATTTCATGGAGCTTCTTCTTGTTCACAGACTTTTCCCCAAAACTGCCCAGAACTGTATCTTTGAAGTATAAAAATTCCTACAATATAACAAATTAGATCAACATTAGATGAAGCATTTTAAAGAAACTAATTCATGTACCTGCACTGTTATGTGATAATTTCCACATTAGTGACATAGCTTGCAATAATTTTCAGGAAGGATTTTAATACTCGAATCCCTATGACGTACTGTTATAATGGAAGAGGCAAAATATCAGAATTTATGTACAAAATTCTGTAAGATGTATGAAGGGGTATGTATTCCAGACCTTACATATTCCAGCTCTTACATCTTCCTTCCAGAAGCCCTATTGCATATTTTTATTGGGAAAAAAAAAAAAAAAAAAAGGTTTTCTTCTGATTTAAGTGATCAAGAAGACAAGATATGAAGGTCTATAAGTCCATTTTCTGTGCTAAGTAGAATATTTACCTAAAGGGGTGGAAATCTTCAGGACTATACATATCTTGCATGGTTGGGGCCAACTGACCCTTCTTCACTGCGTGGAAGACAGACAGGAGTTTAGACCTGTCAGTGCTGTTAGATTTGAAAAGCATCAAGACTTAGGTTGTTCAAGGGTGGTAATGCTAGAGGTCACACAATTCACATCCTCAGTTGTTGAGAAACATGCTATTTTCATCCCTTCAAAGGGCCCTGCATGATTGCTGACACCCTCGCTCCTGATTGGCATCAGCAGCCTAGGCAGAATACTTCCCACATTATCCACACGGGGCACAATTTCCTTATATCGCACTGGTATTGGTTGAGCCAAAGGGTAACACAACTCTTACTTGCATTCTACAGGTGTATTCATGGTTGGTTGGCTGCTGCTGCCAGATGACCTAGACAACAAGTGTCCCTGGCACTCCACAGAGCCATGGCATCACTTATGATAATGTGTTTGCTGTAGGTGATTGGATGGGCCACTGTTTGGGTGCATAGTTGCTCATCTTTCTTCTTGCATTAATAAAGCTTTATTTTATACAGTGTTGTCAAGCTCCATCATACTTCAGACTGCATCTGCTCAGTCAGTCTGGCAGAAACACACCAGCACATACCATAGAGACTTACAGTATCTTTGCATCCTTCGGTACCATTGCTGCTACAGTCCCAAATGTGTTTGATGAACACTGAACCAGTCAAAAAAACCCAACCAACCAAAAAAACAAACCTAAAAAACAAATGCAGAAACAGGTTATTAGAGAGCTAAGCAAATAAATCAATGCAACAGTTGTGTCTCATGGAATTTGTTTTGTAGTGGATTTTGCCAGGAGTTAAGACATTGGGAGTGTAAGTTTCATGGGTTAAAGGAAAATCGTTCTTGTGGGGTAAAATCTTGCTGCAAGAAAGCTAAGAAAAAGGACTGGATTCTTTAGGACATCACAAAATATCTTGGGTTTTGTCAGATCAAATCTCTTACTATCCAAGTTGCTGCCATATCTATCTCCAGACATACATGGAGGAACCAGTGTTTGTTTTCATTTTGTTAGGCAGCATGTATTAAAAAAAAGATAGTGTTTGAAAATTGCTTAGTTAACACAAGGAAATTAGCCCTTGTGATGTCATAGAAAAAAAGCCAACCACAGTAATTTTTTTTGTTTGTTTAGGTTTTTTAGATTTTATTTTGATGGTTTTTTGTTGTGGTTATGGTTTTTTTTGTCTGTTTTGGTGGAGGTTTTTTGTTTGGTTTTTTTTTTTTTCATTTATTTGCTTTCATTTGAGGTTTGGGTTTTCTTGTTACTCTTCAGAAATATCTGCAGTAGATTATCGCACAGAAATTCACCTTTGAGTAATGAAAGGTACTTTAGGGCATTTTTCAGGCTGGATATAATTACATTTCTGTGAATTAATCTTTCCTTGACAGAAAGATTTAGATGTACTTGCTTTTTAACTGGGCTACAGACTTTAATATACATTCATGGAATATTAGGAAAAAGGTTTAGAGACAAATCTCCCAGGAAAAAATCAGTCAAAGTAAACTGAGATAAAAAAAAAAAAAAAAAAAAAAAAAAAAAAAAAAAAAAAAGAAGGAAAGATCAAAAGATCATCCAAGAAACCTGATTATTGGGAGAAAGTACTAATTTTCTTGTTAACCCTGAATGATCCTATAAACCAGTACACTGGAAATCAAGGAATTAATTCCTTTTGATATTGATTCTTTTCTTTTCTCTGAAACATGCTACAGCTCAGAGATACACTATTTATTCCTGTATCTGAGTTTTTCAGCTTTGGGCTAGCTGGGCGAACCACAAGAGGCTGGAAAGAAACCGCTTTTACTTAATGATACAGAATGTCTGGCAATAACGAGGATATCAGATATATAGAATAAGTAGTGAAAAAAACCAACCAACCAAACCAACTCAGCGACCCCCCCCAAAAAAAAAAAAAAATCAAACCAAAAAAAAGCCAAATAAAGTATTGGTTTTGGTTCACTGGTGAAGCTACACCTTAAAATTACCTCTATTGCAACTCTTTTGGGGTCAACCGGAAACAACATTTCAGCATTTCCACCCAAACAAAATATTGAAATAAATTCACCCTTGGGCATATAAAATTTAACTATACCAACAGATTTTAGTTAATTTTCAAGCAGCCTTTTATATTCAGATAAACAAAACAAAACAAAAAAAAAAGTAGAATTAGTTATGTTTTCAATCTAAATTTAGTCAACTAAATAATAAAACTAAATAATAACTAAAGATACAAAATATGAGTAATAAGGTTAAATAATAACTAACTCGTTATGCAAATGCAATGTAGCCTCCTCTTTTTTTTTTCCTCCCAAAGTTGTCTTGATCAGAGTAATCTTACTTATTAAAAAGGAATTCATTACCAGACTTTATTGCCCAAAAATGCATTTTATAGCCAAAAATGTGTCACCTGGTAATTGGTATTCAGTCTCCTCAAGAAAGTGCTTTCAAAATGTACCTATCCTGCAATGTATAAAATTAATTGCAAGATTGTGCACATGACAGCTTGTAATTGGTACTCCTGGTTCTGTAAAATTTTAGTCTATCCAAATCTCTTGATCAACTAATCTGTTCTTCTTTGCAGATCATATTTGTCTCCTCAGTTTCTTTTGTCTTTGGATGATTCACTTCCTGAGAATGCTTGCTCAGTGCTTAACACAACTGGCCTTTCCTGGCAGAAAAATCTACCACAAATTCTGCTTATGACTATTTAGAGGATAAATAATGTTAGCAATAACTGTGGCTATGTACTAGGCAGAAAAAGATTCTTCATGGTTCTAAATACTTTATTTTCACTAACAGAAAAAAGGAACTTGCTACAGTGACATAACTGCTTTATGTAAAAAGAGATTATGGAACTTTGTTTTCATTCATGAATGTTCCTTTTTTTTTTCAGGGCAGATTCAAAAGTAGTGCCCTCTGCCTGTCCATCCATCTTCAATTACTTTACTGTCAGAAGTGGGTGCAGTAGAAGTGAACACCTTCAAGTAAGAAGTTGCTGCAAACAGACAGCATCTTAAATATCCTGTTTGAAGGACAGAAACATTATAAAATCCTGAATGCTGATTGAATCTCTTAACACTGCAGATGGAAGCCTAGAAGATCAAAATAAGTAGTCTGGATTTATACTTTTTACTGTTTAATAGAAGCTGAATTTCTGCCCTTGCAGGAGAATGAGTTTGCAGGCAGAATGATAACTGCTAAATCAATTTCATAAGAAAACAAACATTTAATTGGAGAGCCTAAATGCTATTCAAAATGTTTGTTTTTATTACTAGAAAAATGTCGAGGTGAACATAGGGGTTAAAAATACTTAATGCTGAAGACCTTATATGCTAAACAGCAGTGAAAGGGAGGGAGAAAAGACCTTAACTTGACATCATATTATTTTTGAATACTAATAGTTCTTGTGATGATTGTCAAGTTGGGATTCACTTGAAACTCATCAACATTTTTATAATGTCTTATTAACCTTGTTTGCTGAGATTGTGTGATTGGCCAAATTAGATGTGATAGTAGAAATTTCTTTGGCGACTGTAGATGTGCTGGCATATGTACATTTACTACAGTTTAATGAAAATAATGAATATTCTCTTCTTAGGAACAATATCTTCAGACAAGATCTCCTAAACAATGTCAGGAAAATGTGTCCTTTCCAATAATTTCCATGTTTTGTGCCTCCCAGTACAAATATGAATCTCCTTGAGAACAAAGTAATCTAGCACTCCTGGTACTACCAGGCTTCAGACTCACAGAAACTCTGAGGAATTTTGGTTTTGTTGTTAATGATGTTATGATCCAGTTATGAAAATTGGTAATTAAAATGCCTGTGCTCAAATTAAGGTGCAAAGAAGACCATATACCAAAGTCAATTGTATGGATTTTATCTAACAGTAAATATGATCAGAGAGAGAGAACTAGGAAGAAATAGGACAAAGGAGGGCTAGAGAACAGACAGAGAGAGAGAGATTAAACAGAAAATCTATCAGTGCTCTGTGGAACCCAGTGGTGTGCCATAGGTCGTCTTCTTCTAGTCTTCTCAGTGGTGAGTGTTCCACAAAGCATAGAGTTCAGTAGATTGATATACCTTCAGGATACGCCCAGGTACCTCCCCTGAGAGGCAGGGGAGGGGAAGTTTTACAATCTTTTGCAACATACTCTGGATTTGCCTCATTCCTTGGACCATGTCCAGTCCTCTGGTGGTGGAAGGCCCCAGGAATAAGTTATAGGGGGAAGGGGATACAACACTTTGGGGATTTGATGGTTTATGACCCTTTCTCAGCTGCCTTTCACATGAATGCCTTGTGTGTATGTGACCTTCCTGGAGGAGGGGTTTTACTCCTTCTATTTTACCATCACTCACCCAAAATCCTCCTTCTTCTCTACCTGCTGAGCCCAGCTAGGGTGGATTCTTAACACAGCTCCTGAGCTTGGCTTTCTTTGCAGATACATTCTTCTTCCCTGAGCCTTGTTTTCTTCTCCTTAGACCTGAGATAATTGGACAATAGTCTTCTGTCAAGTTCCCTTCACAGTTCAAATTCCAGTCAAAAGGCATTTTTGACAGCAGGTGGGTGGGATGTTTCTGTGGTCACAGATGGGGACTTGCTTCTTTGCCATTTGACAGAAAGTCTTTCTATAATTTTGGCAATGTTTAAGACATTGAAAACATTTAAGTCTATCATAAATATCAATTCATTTTTGCCTCTTATTAGACATACACTACAAATTTTTATTTCATCTGTGTATCAACACACAGCATCATAATTTTATCATATAGAAACTGTAGAACTCAGTGTATATCTTTGGATTTCACAAACTCACAAAAGATTAAACTATCACAATTTGTAGCCAAAAAGTAGCATCACATCCAGGATGAACTTCCATAGGAAAATTACATGTTAAAATGGAAGCATATCCCTCATCTTTGATGGGTGTATCTTGTGACAACACTTAAAGGGCATGACTCACTACAGTATCAACACAGTAGCTGGGTTGGTTTTTTTTCTTTTTTTCCTTTTTTTTTTTTTCCCAGATAAGTGAGAAATATATGCCATATTTTACTTTTTTTTTTTTTTCCTAGAAAAAGACTTAAATCCTTTTGTCATTGATTCATCATGTGATTACTTCATTGTACCACCATCATCTGTTTTTAAATGGGGTAGGGAGAGTTTTTGAAAAAAAAAAAAAAGATGATTTTATTACCATCACAGATTTTTTTTAAAAATATGTTATCTTATAAAACACAGAGACATTTTTAGCCAAAATGCAATCTTTTTCTTTTTTCACATATTGTGATAGATTTTAACATATAACTGATAGTCGATCACTGTCTGTAGTTCGTGCTAAAAATTCAACAGACATTGACTACTGGAATTTGCAGAAGGTACCTGGGGACACCTCTGTAAGGTATATTATTAATAAGAGTAACTAATTACAATCATTAATAGAGATTTGGGATTCTGATGCAGAGTTGTGTAAATATGCTTAGACAAGTTTTTTCAGCAAGAACTGCTTTTCAGAGTTTTTGAGCTGTACAGATTTTCAGTGCAAAATTTCATTGGCACTGAGTCTCCAGCCACAGCCAGTGAGCACTCACCAGAGTTGATCTAGGAGGATTGTAAAGGTGACATTTAGACCCTGCTGCATCCCTCCTGCAATCCTGGTCCACCTGGAAGCTCTTCCCCATGCTTATTGCCAGTGTCACAAAAATGTCATTAAAAATACAGGGATCACATTGTCTTAAGTGAGTCCATGTACTCCCCTGTTCTGGGGATTTGGACAATGCAGAAACAAATATTTTAGTACATGCTTATGGGACAAAACATTTTCTTAGACAGCCACCAATGAAATTTGGGGTTGGACTTTACTATCACCCTACATGTGAAAAACACATTTAATTGCACAAGAGGAGCTAAATTTTATTTTAATTGTATCTAGCAGTTAATATCACTTAATTTTCTTTCATTTCTGGAAGTGCCTATAAATTACAGTTTAGGCTTCCATTTTTGTCTACACAGATGTTGAACCAAGACTTCATAGCTAGTCCTCAAAGACAGGTAACCACACCAGTGCAATAAAACACCACCACTACAATGCAGCTCTCTAGCAACACCTGTGTAAGTATTGGTGAAACAGAGAACATCAATGATCAATTCTGTACACTTGCTTGTGAAGGAAAGGGGCACTTGTACGCCTCAGTGAGATATGTTACAGTCTTACATGCTCAATCTAGAGGCAGTCCCCACGTGTGCTACTGGATATTGTCAATTTTGATAATTCTACACAGCTAAATTTAGTGATCTCTGAACAAGGTTAACTACTTTTCTCATATGTTGTTTGGGGTTTTGTTTGTTTGTTTGTTTTTGTGGGGTTTTTCTTTATGTTTTTGTTAGTTTGTTTTGTTGGTTTTTTTGGGGGGTTGGTGGTTTTTTTTATTTATTTATTTGAAAATACAGCCATTCAGTGGACTACGTGTCAACATATATCTTTTCTAACCTGTTCATTCCATGGAGCACATATTCTTAGATCTTGACAAATTGTATTTCTGTATCTAATCTGTGAATCATACGTCAGATTTTTTTCTTTTTTTTCCTTTTTTTCTTTTCCAGATAAAAATTGTTAGTAAATATAGTTGTGTACTTAAACTGATTTGATTCTTCTCAGCCTACAGAACAGCAACAAATTATTTCTTCTGGAAAACCTTAAAAAAAAGGAAACCAGTCTGATGATTCCCTCACATTAAAAAAAAAAAAAAAAAGGAAGATGGCATAGATAAGACTGAAAATACTCTCCCCTCTCAGGATATCAACAGTACATTCAATTTATTAACAGCCAGCTGGCCAAACAACAGGCATGAAGAATCAATGCATTTTATATTACACAGTGGCAATGTGTAGACAATGTCTAGATCACATGTGCTATCTGCAGTTAGGAATATAACCCCATGGCTGTACCTCAGTGCCTCCTGTGGCTTCATCTCCTTTTCTCTGTGTATGAAGCCTCAGTCTGCACAAACATTTGTGCTAGCCTGAAAGAAAATGTAAGTGGAGGGAAGTCAGGACTATGTCTATTTATCTGTGTTACCATAGTTCCTAAAGTGTCATATTTTTCTACCTACTGTACAAACATACAGTATGAAAACAGATCTTGCCCAAACAGGTGGCAATTGGATGCATTGCTCTCATAAAAGTAAAACACAAAAGCTCATGTTAAAGAATGAACATACGCTCTATATATGTGAAGCAAAACTAATTAAAAAAAAAATAGAAAGCAATAGAAAGCAAAGGACTATTGAAAAAATTTGTTCAGGGGAACTAAATCACTCTCCAGGTGCCACTCACTACATTCATTACAACTGATTAAAAAAAAAAAAAAAAAAAAAGAAGTAATTTTACAGTTGAGAAAAAGAGATTTAAGCAGCCTCTTCTGTGATACTTCTTCATAGTTCTGAATTCTATTATTTGAGAAATGACATATCAAGTCACTGCAGAGAGAAGCAATGTAACAAAATTATTTCATTCCCTGCTACTGAGATCAGGGAACATTTGGCCTTAGAAAATACAGGTATTAGTTTGAAGTCCTTTGATGTTTCAGAACTAGAGACATAGACTTTATGTCTCATTAATGATCTTATTTGTGTGTTTTCCTTTTATTTATCTCATCCCATTATTTTGCCTCTCTCAATAAAACTAAAAATAAACTCTCACAAATGTGCTTTTCAGATTCATGTTCATTTAAAAGAGCAATACTTTAGTCATAAGAACATCACCTCTGTGGATCAGTTCAACAAAATCCCAGTGTTCTCTTTCAGATGAGAAGTTCAGACTACAATAGTATTATTTTGTGCATGGAGACAGCTTTGGAATACGTGAAAAACAAATAAGTAAAACACATGTTAGTACGTGTGCATATACAGTGTGAACCTAGATGTTCCCTGCAATAATTTACTAAGAAGAGGATATTTTCCTCCTTATGACTGTTTTTTAAACTTCCTGTATTTTTTTTTTTTAATTAAATCTATCACTGTTGACAATATGGTTATTATAGACTAGGTTTTTTTTTCTTGTTCTACTATTACATGATACCTAAGAATAACAATTGGTCAATTATCTGTTACCAAGCACCATCAGAAAGGAAATTCAATTTGCCTGCATCTTCTCTCATCACAGTAAAAAGGACATTTCCTAACCTCAATGACACTTTAATTAGCATGATGGTGGAAAAAGAGATTTTCCATCATTAGGTGGTTTAGAGGCTTTAGTGTGTAAGTCATGGTTTTCTATTATGGTTTGAATTGGTTAGATAATGTTTTTCTCATGGGACAAAGAAGCAGACAATCTCTATTTTTCATAAGTTTAAGACCTAGAGCTGAAATGCGCACTGAAACAGACACATTCACTCATGTCATTTCAAGATAATTCTACTTAAAACAATTCAATTTAATGGCATTTGGAGTCTCAGAATGCAGATTTTCAACGTAGACTGTCTCATGTTTCAAATGTGGAGAAAGTAATGATGTGGGGAGCCTATTCACAAAATAGATTGTTCCTGGCTTAACTTTGTGGTATCCTATTATTTATGATTCTTTTTAATTGTCAAAAATATTTACACCCTATGATTAGTCCTTTGTGATATATATTTGATCTTATTCAAGATGTATAAACTGCATTTTGACTTGTTGTGCTTTAGACCTTTATCACTACAGTGCAGAATAAACAGTCTCAGAGGTACGTTGCAGACAAGACACGGAAGAATAGAACCTAAGACAGAGAATAAGATCTGGGAAAAACAACTCAAAAGGTGAATCAGCACACAGCCAGTGGTGGTGGAGTCAGCAGTAGTCATTTCATACATATGTAGTTTCATTGCTTTCACTTGCCCAAACATTTCAAGCCATATATTATCAGGAAACTAGAGATGGTTCTAACAAACATGCTTAAAAGAATCATAGAATCAGCTGGGTGACAGATCACGCCTGTTTCAAATTTTAAAATCCCTTTCCTGTATCTATATTCAGTAAGAATACACATTGATGATCACTACCAATCATATCACAAAGTTCCCAAAATAATTAGCTACTAAGAAATCCATCCTAAATCAACATTGAGTGTACAGTCACAAAACTCAAACTTTTCTACTTGGCATTGGTGTGTATGGACTTTTGTCCATGATACCAAGGTTATCAGGCTTGCTAGATCATGAAATAGGAAAACCAGGACCTAAGTGGTCCTGGACCTTAAAGCAGGACCTGCACTTAAAGTGGGACCTTTATTCTCTTCCTCTCCTCACTCATTGTTGATGTTATGTGCTGCTCTGATCCTTCCCCTTAAAACAAAAGTGGGTTGTCTCACCTGCTCTTGGCATCTTACTTCTGGTATCAGGAGTTCTGGCTTCTCATATTTCATAGGTTTCTTACAGTCCCATAGAACATTTTTCCCATTTGTTTTGGAGAATGCTTCTGATTTTACCAGACACTTTTCTTGTCTGATCCACATCCTTCACTCCTATCTTGTGGATTTTGCTATTTGCATGTGCTTTTTTGCACCTGTTTTTGATTATTTTTTTTTCCAGCTATACCAGAAGTCTTTGTCAGCCCATTTGTGGTGAGGGCTAATAATTATGTATTTAAACTTATACATATTACAAAGTGCTACTAGTAGCATTCCAATGTTAAAAATTGCTCACATGATCTCTGGTTTTATTCATTTAGTGTGTTTATTATACCTTGCTTCAAAGCAATGACTATGCTAAGGTTTCTTCTAGTTTTAGGGTTCTAGTTTTCTTCAACAGTGAGAGATTTCTTGTCTATTCAACACAGATGAAATTTCAGACCCAAATCATGTAATGGAAAAATAAACTGGGAAAAAAACTAACCACACGGTTATAAACAAACATTCTATAGAATTTTCATCAAAGCTTATATGGTTGGTACTGTTATTTAGGCAATGATTAGGTTAAATAACCTTTAATAAGGTGACATTAGGCTCAGGTAAACATCTGACTGTATTTGATTTTATAAAAATCACAGAAAAAACAATGATTAATGGAGGGACAGGTATTCTGATAATAAGTCATGTTAAACTTTTCATGAAGGACATAAATGATTAAATATCACCATTCCAAAAGGTTTCAGTCTACCAGTTTTTTCATCCCTCTTGCCTCAGGTAATGATTAATAGTGTCTGAGACCATGTGGAAGCCCTTTTCCACTGCCTGCTAAAAATACATATATGGAAGTTGCATTCTGTGAAACTCTGTTACAGCTCTGAATTAGCTACTAGATGGACAATTCATGAATGCCACCCATCCTTTCTGTCAGACTTTTTCGTCCAAGATTTAAAGTTTTGTATATAAATGCAGTGATCATACCAGTAGACTCATGAGATGGGTATAAAACTTCCTGTCCATTCCATGATGTCAGCATGAGGATATGTGATGTATTGGCATTGGTTAGCTCTGATGACACTGACAAATCTACGTTGAAGTCAATTTAAATATGATTTTGTTAATAAACAGACTATTTTTGAAAGAATTTTCCCTGATAGTTTTTCTAACCAATTTCTTTTAGACACTTGTGAAACAATGTAAACAATGTGGTGCTGTGCAATCTTGTAAGGATGGAGCACAGAAAGGGAAGAAAAGACAGAAGAAAAAAAAATCAGCCTTGAAATATCTCAGGTCCCTGTATAGTTCTGCTCAGAAAACATAGAAATGTGTGCAGACTCTTCAAAGTCAGGCTGTGGAAGCTACTCAGAAACACAGTCAGTCTGCAATAGACACTAATAAAGAGGCAACAGTACTGCAATTTTCTTCTCATATCTTCTCTGGATAGCATGCAGAAGCATTCTTTCTATTTAGAAAAAGGGAAACTGAGGCAGGAGATTAGTCCAGTCATTTGCACATGAGCATATTGAAAGCCGAGAATTAAACAGGAAACTGAGTCCAGAGCTCTAAATTTCCAGCATAAAGCTGTTTAGATCTTAGAGTGGACCCATTTGCTTGTTTGGTCATTACTCCTATTATAATTATATTTTTCAGTTGCATTAAAAAAAAGAAAAAAAAAAAAAGAAAGAGAAATCAACCTATAAGAATAGCCACACTGTTCAGAAGATTAACAATGACCATAATGAACACACAAAGAAGAATGAGAACAATACAAATGTATTCTCTTCCTAGTAGCAGCTTGGCCACCAGACACTTTCTGCACAGTTTCTGATCAGGATTTCTTGATTCAGTTATGGCTTGTCCGCTTAGCAATCCTTAGTAATAGTTTCTTCCTTGTACTTGCCCAAGTCTTCCCTTGAAACAGACACATTTCTAATGTTGACCCAACTCCCCAGAAATGAAGCTACTGGCCATTATAGGGAGAAACACCTCCTGTTATTTTCATGCTTAGACTAAAGGCAACTAGAAACCAGGTATGACCTAAGCCATGACTCTGCTGATAGTCCAAGAACAAGAAGAGAACAAGCTGATTTAAAGTTGGGGTTTGTCTCCTCTAAAATCACTTCTATTCTTCTGAATTTAGCATCTATTTTTCATTGATCTAGCTATTTTCTCAATGTTGAAGGTACTTTAGAGATAATATTGAGTTGGTTTTCCCTCTAACTTCTAATGGTCTTCTATTTTCTGCAGTTTGAGCATAAGCAGATAGAAAAATATCAGCTAAGGATGGAAATAAAATCCCTAAATGCCTAATGGCCTTCAAAACTTATTTGAAACTACAGGTGTGGAGATATTTATCTGCATCTGGTATAAGCTTATGAGGGTCCTCAGAAAGAAATGAAACTGTGACATTTAATAGTAGCTGAGGTTTTGACTCTGCCTGTAGATAGCAGATAAATTCTCTTGTCCTGCATTGTTTTTTTTTCAGCATCATCTCAGTTGCCAGGTAAATGGTCAGCAGTCTGGATGAATGGAAATACAACTCTATCAACAAGAATGTATGTATTTTTCCTCTGTCTTGGTGAAAACTAATTCATAATAACTATGGAAGCTCTGAGCAGTTCTTAGAGTCCTTTAACATTCTCATTTTGTCAGTTGCTGAATTTAAATCATGCCTTTTTAAATAATTGCATGACTTATGTTTAATAGAAATTCTAAGGATAGAACACATGATGATTTTATCATCATGGAAATTTTTATTGATCTTGCTTTTTAAAACAAATTGGGTTATATTTCACTTCAGTTTTCCTGTGAATTGAGATTTAGCCTTTACTTAACACTTTAGATGAGAGGTAGCTTCTACCTATAATAAAAAGTTGTGAAGTATTTCATGAAGCAGTTTGTAATCAAAAATCAAACCACATGTGGTGATGCTCAAACAGCTAGCAACCCAGTGTTTATCCTTTCTCACGAGATATTACAGGTCAATCCAAGAAATAATGTCAAAAAACTTTAGCCTTCAGACAGATGTATAAAGTTTAAGGAATCGAGTTGATATCTAGAGTATTTATCTCTCTGGTTAAAGAGGAGTCTTCATGTCTAAGGTAGATCAATAGCTAGTTTTTGTTTTGTTCAAGGGGGAAAGGATATGTTGCACAGTTTTGTGCAGTTATTGTGGACTAGCATGGAAAAACTGACAGACCTGGCATGCTAGTCAAAGACTTTCACTTCCACAGATTAGTGAATATGAAGCTAAAATCTTGGAGAAGGGGAAATGATGCAATGTTATATTGTAAGTAGTACTGATGAAGAGAGTGACTGAAGAATTGCAGAAGGACCTTACAAGCCTATCACTGTGGCAGGGAAATGGTAGGTGAAACTCATGGTAGATGAATGTCAAGAAATGAAAATAGGGAAAGAAAATAACCCTGGGTTTGTGCAGAAAATGATAAATCCTGAAATGGCAATTGCTACTCTGGAATGATACTTTGGTGTTAGCACCTGCCACCTGAAAACATCTGCAGTGGTACTTAGCAAGCTTGAAAATCAAGCACTTCAAATGACAGGAAGTATTAAGAAACAAACAGAAAATAAGACAGAATAATTATTCTACTGAATAAATCCATGCCAAATCAACAAACCTACTCCTTTGATACTCTACGTCTGTAGTCATAGATCCAAAAGAAAGAATATACTGGGAGTGGGGAAAATTCAAAGGACAATAAAGGATCATGAAAGGCTTGGAATTGCTTCCCTGTGAGGAAAAATTTAATAGAAAAGGACTATTTCAATTGATGGAAAAAAAAATAAAAATCACACCAGTGTCCTGTTCCATGTACAGGAGAATTATGCGGTCCTTATGGACACTAGCCAGCTGTTAAAACCTATCAGTAAAGATAAGGATTAGCTTAAGACTGTCACTATTGATTTATTCTATTAGACTTTATTTTTTCCAAGAAAATTCAAATAAAATAAGAGATTTCTTTCTAAGGTAAGACATATATATTCATATTTCATTGGGTGAAGTACTGATAGGAAAGCTGAGGAAAAGCTGAGGACATATGAACATAAACAATACTATTTCTTCTTCTTTACCTTATGCGGAGTTAAGTTGATCACCACATGGAAAGTTAGGCAGGCACAAGGTGAGCTTATGATGTAAATGCCCATAACATTACATATTTAATTAAAATGACATTGTGTTATAATAGTTTAGGCTTAAACAACTCAGTAAATACCTTAGTACTATCATAAGGAGATCAACCAACTTGCATAGCTGCTGGCTTGCATGAAATCATGAAAACAGAAGATACTTTTTTGCCTATTTAAATGAAGAACATAAAAATTAAAGCAGGTTTAAAATGTTCCCAGAAGTGAGAGTTTCTAGATTGTTCAAACAATATCTTAATAGGAAATAAATAAATAAATAAATAAATGAGACAGTTGCTGTTTTCTTTAGTGCAGTAGTAACCATAGAAACCAAATCCAGGGGTTATTTTCATTCACAAACCACATTTTTTGCGGCAAAGCAAGGAATTCTCTGAGCAAATTGTTGGGTTTCATCCTGCAAAGTGCAGCTGCAGATCAGTTAGCACTTGTTCCAAATGCAGTGAGCAGGGCACCTGCCAGCACTGCATAGCTATAAAACAACCCTTGGAAGGGGAAAAAAAAGAAGGAAAGGGCTCTCCAGGTTATCAGCATAGAAGCAGAGCTCCAAGGTGGCTCCTCAAGGCATGGAGAGCCAAGACAGATGGCACTCTGAGTGTGGTGGAGCTGTCCAGTTCAGAGTTCAGTGCCAGGCAAGATCCTGCCCCTGCTGAGCACAGCTCAAGCTCACAGATCACATTGGTCTTATGGGAGCTGGTGTCTGACCCACACCAAATGCACTACCTTCAGAGGTCTTTACTTTCAAAGGCAGCGCTCATGTGAGGCTGTCACCCAGCATAGCATAGCAAAGTCATGCCTTTCCAAACATCAGCGATTTATCAGCTACGGTCTCTCATGCAGTTGGTAGTAAATGACCCTATTATTTCCAAGGGAAAAGCATTCTTCCCCTAGAAGGAAGATTTTCTAGATCCTCAGCCTGGGCAGGGAAGTGAGAGTGCAGTAAGCTGTGGAGTCATGAGGCATACAGCCTTCCTCACCAGATGCACTTAACATCTTGAAATGAAAGAAAAGTTAAGTAAAGAGAAGCAGAGGTGTAATGTATTTCTGTACTTCAGACCCTTGTTACTGAAGCAGCATTATGGAGCTAATGTATGAAAGGAAGCCAGAAAATAACAGTCTGGCATTTAAAATCTGAAGATCACATTGAGGTAAATGCACCAAAATGCCTTATCTTTATCTATGCCATCTTTCTTCATTGGAGTACTTTTTGTGCCTAAAAGGAAAAAATATGATAGGGACATGCAGTATGAGTGGAAATCAACACTCATTTACCATTACAAAAATATAAAGCAGTTTACTTCATAATTTGAAATGCTATTTTCCTTCTTATTGAAAGAGTAGAATGATGAAATGAAAATATTCTCATTCATTTGCATTTCCTCTTCCTCTTGGCCAGAACGCAAAGCTGAGAATAAGGATGGGTTGGTTGAGAAGGAAGAAGTAATCTCACCCGGTCTTTGAATAGTTGAGAGTGTAAGTCATATGAGGGGTGGTGGAAAGAGATAGAGTTCTTTAGGATGGAAAATAAAGAAGCCTTATTACTCTCTGCAATTACCTGAAAGGAGGTTGTAGCAAGGTGGGGGTCAGCTTCTTCTCCAAGGCCTCAAGTTGTGCCAGGGATGGTTCTGGTTGCGCATCAGGAATTATTTTTTTCACTGAAAGGATGGTAAAGTATTGGAACAGGCTGTCCAGGGAGGTAGTAGAATTACCATCCCTGGTAGTACTCAAGTAAAATAAAATCTGGACATGATATTTAGTGCTATGGTTTAGTTGAAAAAGTGGTGTTCAGTCAAAAGTTGGACTAGATGGCCTTGAAAGTCTTTTCTAGCTTTAATGATTCAATGATTTTATGATTCTATGAATAAAACATTCCGAGAACTGTCTAGAAAATGATGGCCTTTTCTAAATGTTGCTCAGCACAGCGTATGACCTGAGCTGCTCTGAAGTGTTGAAATACAGAGCTTATTCATAATGATTTAATCACAATGTAGGAAAAGAGTTATTGCAATTAAACACTGGATTAGAAACAAAAAATCAGAGTAAATATTTGTGCTTGGAATCTATTTTTTATGATTTCCTTAGGGAGAACAGTTCTAAGTTTATGATATTGAGTCTGAAGTTTATAAAAAGAGGGTAATGTTTCTTCTGATTATGATTTTAAAAAGAATAAGTGTTACGGTTTATCAGGACCATATGTTGGCTGAGTACCCTAATGGAGTTTTTGGTTATTTGTAGTGCATATATTAAACAATGTGCTTTAAAATAGCATGTTGACTGCCAAGTTCTCTTTGTTTCGTTAGCTGAAATGAAATGTTCATGTGTCTTTATACGTAGTCATGGAGTGCCAAAATACATTACAGGATATATGCCAATGTAAATCATAGTCCAGTAGACTGAAAATGCCGTCATTCTTGCTTGTCCCCTTTCCAGTTCCTAACGCTAGGATTGGCTGGGGTATCAATAGGATAATGAGATATTACATGCTTATTCAATTGTATATTGGCAATGCTGATTATCAGAAAGGGCAGACTTACCATGAAATCTAGAAATCACTAAAAACATCAGTTATTTAAAGTGATCTTCCATGCCACATAAACATGCAATTTATTTCCTGTTGCATACTGATCAAGTTTCTTTTGCCTTTTTAATACAGTCCTGCATGTGCCAAAATATATCTCATATATGGAAAGTAAATTCTTATTACAGATTCATGAGAATATGAGTGCATTTTATGCCTATGCCTAAAGTTGAAGCTTAGACAAAAAAAATATATGGAAAACTGTGGGTTTGGCTGTGAACTTTGATCATGTGATTCTTTAGTTAGAATTACTTGAGTTGGCTGTGAATTTAATTAGAATTATGCCGTGCCAACTAATTCTAGCATTGTAGAAATTCACAATTAATTAGCTGAAGTCTCCTCTTATGAAACATAAATCCCCTCCTATTTTGTTTTATACTGTGAGTAAAACTTGTTCCATCAATTTCTTTTTGATCTCTTAAAAGATGTGAAACTGTACGTTAGATCATAAAATACATTGAAAAGTTTTGTCCTAAAATCTACAATCCACATCATTATTGATTGAGGCATTAACTGATACTTTAATTACATTCCTGTAAGATTATATTCAGAACTGCAATCCTGTATCCATTGATCTATTCCATCCTCTTAGGTTATTTAAAAAATATTACTTTTAATAAGCTGCTGAATGTCAGTACTTGTTAATCACTAGTTTTGATGACTGAATACATTCTAGCATCAAGGACTTCTATGCATACACTATTAGGATTTTTTAAAAATAAATATAGAGGTTCTACAAATTATTTCACAAAAATTTAGGCTACTTAATAGAAAAGGTAACAAGTTATAATCTAACATAATTTGAAGCCTTATGAAATTATGCTTTACTCTCAAAAATGAAGACTATTTTTGTTCTGTGTCTATGAATTGATTTTTTTTGTCTTTTTATCAGATTCATTTTACTGATAGTAATGCATACATTTTATTAACAATCATTAGGAATTAATCTATTTTTTTTCTGTGAAAACTGGTGTCAAATTTCAAAAAAATTAGCTTCTTTAAATTTGAAATCATGCAAACCCACACACTAAATACTTGTAATTAAATATTTAGAGGAGGTATGTAGTGGAATGGAATAATTTTACAATAATTTACAATACATGGTAGCATAAAAACAAATAAAAATTCAAAAGTCACATGACATTGAACAGAGTCTATCCAAATTCTTTTTTAAGACTTCAGATTCAGCCAATATTTTTAGAGAATAACCATGTCCCTTATCATCTCTGCATGTCCTTTTGACTCCCAAAGTGATCAGATACTATGTGACATCCCGAGGGCCATAAACACACCAAATTCTATGTGTTTTGGCTTGACCTAATAGATATGTAGTGTTGACTCATATGAGATTCAGATTTAGTGTATGCCTCAACAGGATCTTGTACCTGACAGATCTGAAATGAACAATTAGGGAATCAGTGAAGAGCAGTTAGTGTAATAACAAACTTCAGCGACACTAGCTAAGCTAGTATAGCTCCAGTAAAGGCAGCTACCTCCAAGGTGTCATGGAAGAGACATGGAACGATATGGCAGTGGAGTAAGTGAGCTAAAACACACAGATTATTATAACATAGGCAACATATGTCCAGCATAATGTTAGAATACAACCCTAATTGTAAAAACTCCTGGCACAGTTCAAGACTAAAATGCCACTTAAGTCATGATAGGAAATTTTTTGATGCATACAGATGAATTTGAAACAAAAATAAGCTAAATTATGAATTAAATAAAAAGTTTTATTTAAATATATTTAAATTCTACACCTTTATCATGCAAATTTAAAGGCAGAATAGCAGACCATTTCTGCTTATAAAATATGAAATATGCATTGTTGTCTCTCTTAAGGTCATAGGCAAAATGCCAAAAGATTTCAGAAGAACAAAGATTTCATCTATACTGTCTCATAATTTATCCTTTAGCTTTATGCATAGCTGAAATCTTTAAATGCAAATTTTTGACTTAGGAAATTTAATGACAAAACTCACATAAACAGAAACAAACCTAAGATTAAAAGTTCAAGAAGCAAATGCTGGATGATGCATCAGTGACTGTCAGACCAAATTCAGACTTGAGCAGATGTGTTGTTTGTTATTGGAGACCATCAGCAAGTGAAGGCTATCAGGAAAAAAAAAGCCAAAATCACATACAAATTTAATTAGCTCAACATACACTTATTTAGCAGATTAGTGGCAAAGGTATTTGAATGTTCTTTTTTTCCCTAGAATAGCACTATTTTCATAATAGTATACTTTCAAATCTCCTATAACCAGTAGTTGTCTATCCAGCTGTGGGGGGAAACGTACCTAGACAATGCATTTTTATTTGATAAGTGTAATATTGCAAATAATTCTGCCTCTCATATGAGATTTATTGTTGAAAGAGAGCTACTGAGCAGATCGCTCATTATCAGATAGTTAAAACAGCCAGTGCTTCTCTTGCGGGCACTGACTGATGTGTTGACCATTTAACATGTTAAAAAAAAAAATAAAATAAAAAGCTGAGAAATACATGGAAAAAAATTAGCACATGCTGGAATGTAAATAGAGAGATCAAACACTGAATAAAACCTGTGATATGGGAGAGGTAGCTCAGATCAGGTTAGCATAAGGCCTGGTTCTATAGAAATCATGGCAAAACCCTCATTATTTTTAAAGAAGTGAAGATTTCACATCAGGCTATAACAACAAAGCAGAGCTAGCATATAGTTCTGTCTTTAGAAATAACCCAAGGGAATGAATCCCAAGTAGAACAGGAACCTGGACCTTGCACCCAATCTGCTAAACTCACATGGGCTCTGAAGGAAGGGTCAGTATTCTGGTCATGAGCATATATTTGCTGTTACAGACAGAATATTTTTGGATTTGAATAGCCTTGTAAAAGAGTTAAGTAAATACATACATTTTCAGAACCTTCTTGTTTTCTTGACTTTTCATAGCACTGGCAGTTAACTAGGGTTGCCTTGCACTGTCAGTTCAGAACACATTTCCCTCTACAATGTCTTCAATGTCATCTTTGACTTGAGCTCAGGTTTTATAATATAGTGGATGCTATTTATGCCAAGTTAACAGATAACCTTTTCAATTGCTGCACTCTGAGATTTGTAGTTGGCATTATTCAAGCTCATTGTTTTCGATTAATGCTGTGCATTCCAGCAGATTTACTAGGATTTTTGTTTTTGTTGCTCCGTTTCTCCTTTCTCCATTTATTTTTGATGACTTGCACTACTGACACAGGACTAAAGGACACAAATTTTGATCCCCACATTTATAATATTAAAATTATTATTTTTCTCTTACACAGCACTTTCTTGTTTTCTGTTTCACTTGGGAAATATAACTTGTCTTAGTTTCCAAGCAGATATTTAAGGAAGTCCTTTATAAATAAGGTGTTTAAAGTGCAGACAGATGTGTGGAGCACCATATTCTTTAAGCCAACTGTTTAATGAGGACATAGCACACTGCAGGGGAAAACAAAACAAAACAAAACAAAACAAAGCAAAACCCCAAAACAAACAAACAAACAAACACCCACACACACACCCACACACACACACACACACCCCTAAATCTTTTATGCCAGTTCTGAAAAAACATTGAATGTCACTTACTATCTAATATGGTAAGATATCCTTAGTGATATTAAACTTTGTAACCTTACAATCTGCATTACTTATAAAACAGATGTTTAAACTTCTTGATACAGATAAGTGTATGTAGAGTCACACCATTTTAGATCTAATTAGTGTTTAATAAGCCATTGGAAATATTGTCATTCAGCTCTTACAAATTAATCCTGATCTCTTAACACATGCTGATATTTTGAAACAGTAATTATTCTGAAAAAAAGAGGTCTGAGTTAGTCTGAATTAATATAAACAGCTCCCATGATTATTCTATGTGCTTCCATCAGAAAAGTGTTAATAGTCTCCTCATGGTTGGACAGGAAAAAATTGGGAAAATTGTTCTGCACGGTGGTCAGCACAATTAACACAGACCAGAACAGAAGAAAGAACTACAGAGTTTTCAGAATGACAGTCCAAGCCAGAGTGATGTACCTTCTTTGTTAGCAAATTACATGCAAACTGAACCTGGAATCTGCTAATAAACCTGTGTTCTTTCCAGCTCACACACTGGCAATTAAGACTCCATGCTGGAAATAATTGACAATTCTGTCAGTAATGCTTGTGTCAGAAGGGAATTCAGTCAGTTTTCAAGAGCTGGAGTTCCTATAAGCAACTAGGAAAAGTAATACATGCACATATTCATGCATAGAGATGTATACATATGTGCATAACATATATACTTAAAATCATTTGTATGTATATATGCATGTATATACATATGTATTTATATGAAAACACATGTATTATCAAACTAAAAACAGTTGGAATACAACTGATATACATCTATGTGTCTAGTTTTTGGAACAAATAGCTGTAAACAGAGCACAAAGCTTGGTCTTGTACAACAGCCCTGTCCTCACCATAGACTTGGAAATTGCAAGAACTTTACAGTTTTGCTTTCTCAGTCCTGCTTTCCTTTAAATCAGTGAGGGCACTGGCTAGAATGAGGACAGTAAACTTCAGAAACTAAATACTCATCATCAAACACTAAATGCAATAATTTTCAATAGGTATTGCACTGACATCATGTCATGGATGAAAGCTAGTATTTTTACTGTTTGGTTTTGTGGGGGTTTTTTTGTGCTTTTTTGGTTTTTTTTTTTGTTTTTTTGTTGTTTTTTTTTTTCCTGGGGGCAGAGGAGTGTTTTTGTTTTGGGAGAAGGGTTTTGTGCGTTTGTTTTTGTTTGGTTTTTAATGTTGTATAAATGCTTATATTCTTTTTGGTATCAAAATTCTCAAGAATGAAATTTCCTATTCACAGAGCTGATTTAAATATAAAACCATGAACTTCCACTATAAATATTTAGATTTTTATTTTTTTTTTTAATTGAGGCTTTTTGCAGCGGAAAAATTCTGGAAAAAAAAGTTAAGGAAATTACAGAATTAGGATTTGATGCCTTCCCACTAAGGCAGAACTCAGGATAAAAAGTTGGAAGAACAAAACCAAGCCCCCATGTCAGAAGATCAGAAATAGATGGTAAAAGACTCTGTGTATGCAGACTCAAAGGAGGCCTAGACAGAGAGAACACATGAACGCTGGAAAGCAAGCAGCTCATTCAAAGTTCTATGAACAGTGAGTAATAAGTGACAGATTCAATCATGGCATGACTACAGCTGCGACTACTGCTTGATTTCTCATCATCCTGGTATGATTTTACAAACCATTCTAGCTAACAATAAGATTTTGGAAGATAAGTATTGTTACAATGTGCAGATGTTGTAGTCTATGAACTAGTTGAGAAAATGTGTCAGACCCTGTATTTAATTTAGTTACAACCAGTGTCACCTGAATGCAATTGTATCTACCAAGTACTTCACTTTTCAGACAAAGAAGTTTACCAGAAAACAGACTCACTTTGAATTTCTAAGTGATAATACAAAAGGTGTTTACAGCAGAAACAGGACTGAGGCAACATTGAAATAAGTATTGCTTAGCCTTTTGATTAACACATACCATCTCTACACATCAAAAGCTATAAGCAGATGCTGCCACACCTGTTTGGAATCAGAGCACTTCCAGGAAACCCTAACCAGTAGAGACCAAGAGCTCTAGTTCTGAACTACAATGTATTGGCTTCAATTCAGATGAGCACTATGAAAGGGAGACAAATATGATCCCATGGTAGACCCAGGACCCCTTTATACACTGTTTTCTTTACACTTTTTTACACTTTCATGAAGACATAGAACTGATTTCACCACTTCCTTGGATTAAACCTCATGTATCTGACCACTGTGTAAGCTTGAGTGGTAACAGAAGCAGTAAATACAGATCATAAACAAAAGGCATATATCATATAGTTCATACCCCCCTTTCTCTGTTAACGGTCACTTCTAAAAAGCTAAGTTTCTGAAATATGCAGCCTCTCTTTCTCTCCTATTCCCTTATTTCTTCAAATAAAATGTTGTTGTATCAGGAAACAGATGTGAAATGTTAAAAAAGGAAAACATTTTTCAAAAATTTGGCAGTTGACAAAGAAGCTAATAGTATTTACCTCTGATTTGAGACATACAAGCACATAAGAGGAGCTCTAACCTCTAGAAATTTACAGAGAATCAGAGATGGCTGAGTAGACCAAGCAGCTGAAAAAATGAAGAGAATGAAGAATCTCTTGCTTTGAGGTTGTAGTGGGTTGACACTGGCTGGACACCAGGTACCTAATAAAGTTGCTCTCTCACTCCCCTCTGCAACTGGACAGAGGAGAGAAAACACAATGAATGATTCATGAACTGAGATAAGGAGTGGGAGAGATCACTTACTGATCACTATCATGGTCAAAACAGATTTGAAATGTGGATATTAATTAAATTTATTACTAAGAAGGTCAGAGCAGAAGAATGAGAAGTAAAATAATCTTAAAAACACCCTCCCCCTACCCCTCCTTCCTTCCAAGTTCTATCTCCTCTCCCTCCAGTTCCAGTCACACAGGGAGATGGGGAATGGGATTTGCTGTTTGCCCTGCTGTCAGGGAGAGGAGCCTTTCCCTGCTCTCCGTGGAGTCCCTCCCACAGGAGACAGTCCTTCATGAACCCGGTCTGGTGTGAGTACATCCCACAGGCAACTGTACTTCGCAAACTGCTGCCACGTGGGTCACTTCTCCATGGGGTGCAGTCCTTCAGGAACAAGCCCTCCTAATGGGCCACAAATCCTACCACAGAAACCTGCTCCAGTGTGGGCTCCTCTCCCCACAGGTCTGTGCACCCCTCTCAGGACCCTGCTGCAACATGGACCTCCCACGGGGCCACAGCATCCACCTGTTCTGACGTGGGCTCCTTCATGGGCTGCAGGTGGATCTCTGCACTCCCGTGGTCCTCCATGTGCTGCAGAGGCACAGCTGCTTCCCCATGGTCTGCACCAGGGGCTACAGGAGACTCTCAGCTCCAGTATCTGGAGCACATCCTCCCCCTCCTTTACCACTGATCTTGGTGTCTGCAGAGCTGTTCACATTCTCACTCTGCTCTTCTCTGGTTGCATTTTTTCTCTGCCCAATAACTTTCCTTCCATTCTTAAAATGTGTTATCACAGAGGTGTTACTATGATTACTGATTGGCTCTACCTTGGTTAGCAGTGGGAAGTCCATCCTGGAGCTGGCTGGCATTGGCTCCCCCAAAACCAGGGGCAACTTTCTAGCAGCTTCTAACAGAAGCCACCCTTGTAGCCCCTATCCCTGCCACCAAAACATGGCCACAGAAACCCAATACAGAGGTAAATGTTTCAAATCCACCTGTATCAGTCCTGAGCAGGAGATACTGAAACGGTTTCATTTCGTTTGCCATCAGACCAGAATAATAGTTTCCAGACAAAAATGAAAAGAAACTATCACTCTGTGGAAGCATCCTAAACCCCATAGCAATTTATTTTTTGTTGGGTTTATTTTGTTTGTTTGGTTTGGGTTGGGTTGGGTTTGTGTCTGTGTGTGTGCATGTGGTGTACGCTTGCAGTGCATTGTCAAATTTAAGTCACTGTTGGCCTGAGACAAAATGAAGTCAAAGAGAAAGTTGATCTCTTAATAGCTTAATATGCATTAGGGCTACCGATGTGCTTAGTTAATGAAGGTCATGTGTCTGTTACCTAGGATCTCAGTAGCCTTTAATTATCTTTAAATTAAGATTAAGGCCTACAATATATCATCTTTTATGGTCAATGAAATTTACTTTAAATGCATGTATATATCAGCATCTGTTTTCATTATGATTGCCATTATATTCATTCATTCATAGCAGCACTGCTCATGAACATATTTGACAATGCTCCTTTCTATTTCAAGTGAGTGCTTGGAGGAGCCCTGTATCAAGCAGTGCTGGAGGTGAACGAGCTTTCTGCTTGTATCTGTTGCTGAAGCAAACAAACTTATAGTATTCAGTAAATACTAGTTAATGGGAACTCTGGGTGAAAAGAGACTATTTCTGACTACAGACTGTGAACAGGAAGTGTAACAATAAGTGTCTGCCATGCATGGAGATTCTAGTAGAAATCCTGCTGCAGCATTTGGAGTTGTCTTAGCCCTGCATTGAAGTTCAGAATTGGTGTAGAGGAGAATGCCTTAGTAAGAAGTGTATCAACCTTGCTGAATCAAACATCTGCAGAAAAACAGTGTTTTACTTGGAGAAAATGATTTTGCATGTCTTTATAGTGGAGTATGGCATCAGAAGGTAGTTATGGCATTCCTCAAGGCTCAATCCTGAAAATAGTCTGATTTAATATTTTCTTCAAAGAGGGATGTGCTAAAAGATAAGAAGGCTGGTGACATTTTTGATACTGAAATATTTGAGAAGCATCATCCACAGAGTGAAAAATCAGGATATTTATAGAGATTGACTAGATGACTGCAATGGTTGTAATAGCAGAAGGAGTATAAACTTTTTCAGGTCAAAGTTCAATAACAGGTAGTTGAAGACTAACAAAATTAATTTCTCATGCACTTTGGGCACTTGTAGCTAGAAGTAGCAGCAAACAAAATTTGCATGCACTAGCTGATCAGAGAATAAGCCCAATTTCCACTGTAATCCACTAACTAAAAGACAAATTAGGGTAAAAAATTGTGACATTGTATGTATTGCTGGCATTTTCATCTTTTAAATATTCTACACAATTCTCATAATTCCCATAGAAAGAATCTAAAAGTAAATAAAGTCACGATAGGTTACGGAAAAGACTAAAGAATCTGTCAGGAGGTTATGTCTGTACTCCAGTTACTGGACTTAGCCAGCCTGGTAAATAATTTTCCTTATTTAACAGTATATCAGCATTAAAGAGTCAAAATGCAAAAATGTGTTTCATCTGGAGAGAAGGCAATGGAAAGAACACTACTCAGCAACAATGACTTACATGCACACAGGGGAAAAAAGGAAGTAAAAAAAAAAAAAGAAAAAAAAGAGGTGGAAGGTGTTGCAGCTGTCTTAAATATTTAGTAGAATGTTTCTGTCAAAAGAATGGCATTTGGAATACCTTTACAAGTGAAGATAGAGTGGCAAAACCCCTTAATGACTTGAAATACAGAAGTTGATCCATGTATGAAGTGAAGGATTGAATGTCAAGGCTTCATGTGAAAGCAAAGACTTAGATACACTGACCCTGGAGATCTCTTCTAGTCCCATATTCCTATAAATCAAAAGTCCTCTAATCCTATAAAACTTGTGCATGTGGTGGGTAGTATCTGCGGAAGCATTCAAAGCTGCTTATGTGATAGAGGAGGCCTTAGTCAAAAAATGAAGTACTAAGGTTTTTGTTGAAACAATATCAAGCATTAGCCTCTTAACAATCTTATTTTACGAGATGTAACCTTTAATTGAAGAATATATATACCTTCATCTATTATAATCACCTACTCACTTTTCTTTCTGCAGATAAGCAGAATTGTGAGTTAGGTTACCAAATATTTTAAGCTTCTTAAACTCATAATTGCCTGCGTCCCTTCAGGGTTCTCGTCTAAAGCTCTGGCGTTGAGAGTTTGAAGGGTGTACAGTGTACTGAGATTTGATAAGCATTTTAAAAGTGAACATTGATCCAGTATTTTAAGCAGTTTTCCCATTTATTTAGAATGACCTACATGTACCTATGGATGACATGACTTTACTGTTAATTGATTTAGGAGAAAAGAGATGACTCCTTAAAAGAAACTTAAAATAGTTAAAAAAAATAATGATTAGGTACTGCATGAATTCCCAGTCTACTGCTAATTGAAAAAGAAATTAATCTAATGGAAGAACTTTTCCTCAGCATTTTATTGGTTTTGAATTCTTACAGTGCACAGTACTTAGAATAATTAATAGAATGTCTCAGTTGCTGAGAAAACACTTCTTCAATTCAATCCCACACTTAATCCACAAGCAGGATTCCCAAGTTGTCCCCTCACATATAATTCTTTCCTGTAATTAACTTGCTACTTAATTAACAGAGCTCAGCATATAACTGTCAATGAGTTTGTTTGATGAATTTAGCCTTTTTTATTTTTTTTTTTCTTTTCACAAATTGTATTAGAAGAGACTAGGTAATACTCCAAGATGTTTTTTTATCAGTTAATGTTTATAGACGTCTGTAGTAAATAATTCTTGGATGGTGGTTTATATTACTTAAGGTCATATTAGTATTTTTAATAACTTAGCAATCTAGTTTAACAAGTTCATTAATTTTTAATATATAAGTGATCATGTTGTACATAACTAAAGCCAAAAAGGTTGATAATTTTGAGATTTTTACTTAGTCGTAATATTCACAGTTCATAATACAAACTATCTTGATTAGATCACCAATTACATGAGAATAAGTAAAATCTTAAATAACAGTCATAGTAACTAGGCAAAAAATCAGAGTGGTTAATAGTCAACAAATTTGAAATATAAAACAAAAAAACCCAAAAAACCAAAAAGATGTGACTCACTGGAGTAATAGCACACACTATCCATACATGCACTTCTTTTTCTTGGAAAGCAGATGTGAGACCACTAATATGATAGAAATGCAACATTTTTTCTCATTCAATTGGTCTATAATTTGAAGGGTTTTTTTACCCTTGAACTCAGTAATGCATATTAGTGCTGCATCCAAAGCCCACTGAAGTGTTTGGAGAAACCTTCACTGACTTCAGTACTGTTTGGATCACACTATTAATATTAAATATTAAATATTAGAAGTGCCATCTTCCTGATTTAGAGGTAGTGCAATGATGTATTCTCACAATATTGACCTCAATAATAGTGAATAGATACATGATTTCAACAGGACTGCACTTCAGTTTTGTATTTATGACTTCACCTTCCTACTTCTTCTCTAAATTGTGGATGAAAATTTGTCTTCTTTCCAAGTGGTAAGTCAGTTCATCAGTGTTCAGGACTACATGGCAGTCTTTTTATGCCTGCAGATGTTGCTGAGATGTGCCCAAACCACATGGTCAGCAGGACAGGTGAAGAATTGTCAGACCCCTAAACTATTACAAGAGAAACCACAGATATGTCCTACAGTAAGGTGGGTGAGAAATCAAGAAGTGGGGGTGCCTGACATTTCTCCCTTGTTCACAGTATTCTTAGGGAAAAAGCTTGGGAACACGTTGTTCTCTGAAGGCATCCAGGTCATAGCATTAATGTAACAAGGGAATGTCATCTGGATATCAGTCTGTGAGGATGTTTAGTACTTTCCTTTGATAATGAAGTAATCATATACTAAATTCTTCTCTTTTAGAATATATAGAGAAATTTGAATATATAGAGAATTTTTTTTCAGAAGACAGATAGGCGAAAATAGACAGAAGATAAGTAGTGGAAGTGCCATTGCGTAATTTCTTTAATTAGCATTGTATTCATGAAAGAGGAAAAGAAAACCCCTCCTGTTTAAGGGGTTTGAGGTTCTCACACCTAGCAGGGGAAAAAAAAAAAAAAGTATTATAAGATAGGTATTTCAGTAGCCATGGGGAACACATATGCTAAATTGGAAATATGGACATGGTCCCACTTATTTTAATGAAAAATCATGCTGTAATCTGAGTTTTCTGAATCATAATTAATTGTTCCTGAGTTGTCTCATGACTCACTCATCTTGATTGAAGATGAAAATTATATGAAGTATGAGTCACAGAATTTTCTGTCCTCTAGATTTGTCAGATCTTTCAGCTGCAGTGGGCTTGCCCTGGAAAAACAATTCAGTCTTTGAAATCCGTAACTGTGATTGCTAATCCATGCTGTGATTGCTGATTATAAAGCTCCTGTGATAAAACTATATGTGTTTGGGTTTGCCTGTCAGAATTTTTATTACTTGCAGAAGAAAAGGTACCTGCTGTCTACTCCAGGCACCTTCCAAATGTCCTGTGTTCTGTGGGAAGGACCACATGCAGAACAACCTAAAACCCTGTGTTGTGGGAGCCTGACTTTTCTATATATTTTACACACCACAACACATTGTAAGTTAAATATATCAGAATGATGATCAATGATACAGTACTGTTTTCTAATGTCTATAGCTCTAAATCAAGCAATGTTCTGTGCATAAGTTCCCCAGAAATATTTGACATTTTTTTATCCATTGACATATCTGAAATCTAGAGGCACCAAAGCTTTTGCTGGTAGCTTTTTTTCTTAGTTCAAGGGGAGAACTAAGATATCTATGTTGGCCAAGAAATAATCCCTGTCCTTTAAATTTGGAAAAAACCCAGAACTTTAATTAGAAAAACATATATATGTAAGGATAACAGTTCTTAACCACAATGCACACACACGCACACACACACACATATATATATATCCAGAAATAACCAAACAACAACAGTTTGTAATAAACCCCTCCATCCCCAAACTACAAGGCAAACTGTTAAAATGTCTTTTGGCTACCCCCAAAAAGGGAGAGAATGCAATTATATTTATGGAGAGCAGGTGGTGATGTCACGCCTGGCCAGCTGGCCTCTCTCTCAGAGGAATGGCAGGGGCAGTCGCCGGGTGAGCTCCTGTGGGGTCAATGACAAAAGCAACCTCTGAAGTGTAGAAAACTGGTGTGTTCTCTTCCTCACAGCAGTCTCTGCAGAGCCCACGGATCTCCACGGGTGATCGGCGAAGCCAGAGAGCAAAAGACACAATTCTGGTCCCCCAGCGATGCTGGACCTGGTGTGGCCCTGTTCTCTCTCCTCCTTGCCAAGCTGCTGAACTCCTGACCTGTGCAGAAAGTGTAGAAACGCTGACCCTTTCCCCCACCCGAGCCTGTCTTCCCTCCCTCTCTGGCCTGGGAGAGATCAGACCAAAAGGCTCTGGCTAAAGCTGTTAGCATAAGGATATGCATCATCATTGTGCCCTTTGTTAACCATCTTTACCAACACTAAAGCATTGGTTCTAAGCTTTTTGGAAGGAATTCCAACTGAGTTTTGAAACTACAACACTCTCCCTGTGCATCCTGTCATGTACTGATTAGAGAAGTCTGAGTACCTTCTAGCAATGAGACCATGATATCTGAAGACTCCTTATGGAATCCCTAAGTGTAGCTCCATCCCCTAAAATTCCCTGCTAATTTCACAGTAGAGATCTGATAGATGCATTTATTCCCTATTTTTCTGTCCAGATAGGCATCCTTTTGCTTCAAGTGAAAGGCTGTGAATCTTTTCCACTTACCTAAAAGTATGTTCCTCTTCAAGCCCAGAAGCAGTGTTGTTTGCACCTAAATGATTAATTCTTCCTCAAACATGACTGAGATTCACAGAGTAAAATTACCTGCAGGGTCCAAACCAGTATGCCTTCTCACAGTTTCAAACCTCTTGAGCTTGGCTTCCCCTGTGATTAATGACAATGCTGTTTTATCCAACAGTTCTGTGGTTTGAGAACTGATTAACAGAAGGGAATACAATTCACATCTTTCTACTTTAGCTATTCTTCCACCTTCCTGAAGAAGTCTATAAATAATCCTAGAGAGTCCACTTAGTCCTGTCCCAGGATTTAATCCTTAGTTCTGTATTAAGATGTTATAATTTATATTATTAAAAAACCAACCGAACAAAAAAAAACAACGAACAAAGCAAAACTATACAGAAAACCAAACCAAACCAAAAAAAAACAACACCCCCCCCCAACATTAAAATGTCAAATCCCCTAAAGAAAAAGATGACCTCAGGTCTGTCACTGAGAAATAAATATGTCAACTATGAAAATACTTAGGAAATTATTTGTTTTCCCTGCTGTGTCTAGAGTGCCTGGAGAGGAGCATACACTGAGACCTAAGAGTGCAGAATCATGAAACCTCATCTGAGGTAAGTGCCTTTTTGCAACCCAAAGTAATTCTCTTATGCTCTTGAACATATTTTACATATCCCTCAAGCTGGATTTGCCTCTAGACATTTAACTGGCTCCCCATTTGGTTCCTTATCCCTTTTGACAGCTGCAAATCTTCCTCTCTGTTATACAGAGAACCACACTACAGACCCAAAGGCTGGTCTCACAGCTTGGTTTTCTAAGGATGCAATATTCTGTATTGAACCCCTCAGCTCTCGGAAGAACTTTCCCAACAGCTTTGTTTTGTGCCTGTATAATTAGTCCACACCAGTTTTTCAGCACAGTATTTTCCCAATGCTGGGATTACATAGTGCATTAGAAATCACTATGCAGTAGGGGCAAAATAGCAGAGAGTCCTAAATGTATACCCCCAGTCCAAACTCACTCCCCAGATTGTCTGAAAGCTCTCCCAGCACACTTAGAGGCCACTAGAGGAATACAACATTCCTTTCTTAATCTCAGAACACTAATGTGTGATATTCTGCATATTGCCATGTGTGGTGTCTCAAAAGGCTTGCAGTCATTTCCTAGATCTGACACATAGTCACAAGCCACAGGGGCAACTAGAAAAAGAAACAGACTGAGAATGAGAAAAGAGGACAGAAAGGGAGAGAATTTGAAATGCAAGTTAAGGGAATCAGATACATTTAATTATGTTTTGCCAAGAAAGAGTTCTGTGAATTTAACAGCAAAATCTTATGGATTTCTGAGTTGCTGAGATCCTTTGAAGTTACATGTAAAGCCAAGTTTATTGAAATTAATTTAAAATCTGGATGCAAAATGTAAGATAGCTTAATGATACATTAATACTAGTCACATTAATGCATTTGCAGGCATCCATTTCTGGGAAATAAATAAATTTATAAATCCAAGTATTTTCCTTTCAACAGAACTTTAAAAAATCAGAGATGAATTCAGTTAAAGAAGAAAAAAGTGCTGGAACATTATTAGTAGAGGTTTTATATTCAAAAACATTTAAAAGGTAAATTCTCTAAAGGAGACAGTAGCCTTGAGATACATACATCTCAAATTTTTGAGACCTACACATAGTGTAAAGATTGTCAGAAGACAAGCCTGAAGTAGAGGTCTTTTTCCTGATTCCAACTGAAAAATAGACCCTTCTGTAAACCTTCTATGAAAGAAGAAAATAAGGACAATTTTGTGGCAAGTACTTTTTAAAAATATTATTTATGTGCTTTGATCTGGAAATCAATGTACTCTTGTGTTTTCTTCAATAGACATCATTAATCAGAAAGAGCATATATACTCATTTTGTTTTGTGTACCGTTTGCATATGTAAAAATGGAGATGTGCATTTTATAATAATCTAAAAATTAATATTTTCCTCTAGATATTATTACAAAATACTTACAGCAATTGAAAAATATTTCATTTCCTGACATTTTTGTTGTCCTCTAGTCTTGGTCCCTCTGTGTTTTTAAACAAACATGAAGTCATATCCAATGCATGTACCATATTTCACTTGCACTCCACTTGAGGTTCAATATGTACCCTCTGAAATCCTTAAGGTTGAAAGGAGAGAGAAGAGGAGTGGTTGGGGTTGAAATAATCCTTGCAGTACCTGGAAATTCCAGGATTTTGGCCATTGTCCCCTGAAACCTCTTTAACAATTAATGGTTTTATCTTCTGTTCTGCCCACAGAACCATTGTCCAGTGGTGGGGACACTCAGACTGGGGAAAGCTAGGACAGCAAATAAAAATCCGTAATGGAGGATGTAGTGGAGTTTACTGGAAGTTATGCATCTCATAGATGTTTTCAGAGATAGATATGGATAAAAAGGTAGGAATTGTTCCCAAGGAAGTCCAGAAAGATGATCCTCATGATGGGCTTAACTCTGCAGGCTATGCTTAGTGGTAGGGACACGGAAGTAAGGGAAGCTGGACATAGCACTATTTAGCAAAATGTGTTGTATGATCTTCCTTTGTAGAAATAGGTGAGTCTTCACACTCTGCTTGTGTACTGAACTAGAGAAGCTCCTGAAAGTCAGAGACCTTGATGCAGACCTTAACTAGAGCTCTGTGTTCAGATAACATGGTATGTTAGTAAAGACAATGGATTTTCACGTGTGTTTCCACTGACTTCATTAATAATTGCTTTATTTTCCTTGGAAAAGTAAGTTGGTTTTATCTTGCCGCCATGAAGCTGTTTAGTTATATGCAACTAAGCTTTATTTACCAGCCCACAAAATGTGATTAATCATTTAATGTCATCATATGACTCTAAACTAGGAAACATAAGAGGGAAAGAAGGTTAATTACTCTTTCATCTTTCTTTCCAAATCAAGAAAAGTTTACTTTAAAATCTTCCAAAAGGAGTGACCAAGTAGTTATTAAACTATATATATATATATATATATATTCACATGAATATACTATATTGATTTGCTAAAAAGTTCAAGGTTAATTTTTTCATGTGGAATCATCTGGACTATAGGTCGTACCTTACTGAGGGCAGTGTTATTTTTTCCTTAGTATATGTATTTTGAGATATTTTCTTTCAGGTATGACAAAGTCCTGGAAAAAAACCCAGTGTTCCATTGTGACAAAAAAAAAAAAAAAAAACAAACATTGGTTAGGCACTCTTATGCCTAAATATTGACATTAGAATCACCAGCATCTTGGTTTACATTCTTCAGGAAAACTCACAGAGCGTATTGACTATCTCCCTATTAAGAGAAGAAATAGCACTAGAATACTGCATTCAACTACCATATCAGACAGAAACAAAAAGTTAGAAAACATGGAATTTATACCCCTCATATAGTAGAGTCCAAAGTTCAGTAGAAATCATCTGGAGAATTCATTCTCTTTAGATTTAAAGCAGTGAGTTCTCAGACGTATTGGCATATTGTGAAAGTGTTGAAAATTCAGCTTGGAGAGGTACAGTGGGATCATGTACATAGTGGTTTATGACTTTTCCCTTCAGTGAGTTCATCCATAAACTTTACCTGCTGTTCAGGTATATGGGCACCAGGGGTCTTGAAAGACTACATATATATAAATATTGGTGGGAGAATGGAGCTGTTCTTGTTTTGAAAATGGGTAAAAAGTCTAAGCAAAGCATTATATGAAATCCAGTGAGACACTCATGATGAACATGAATAGTTCTTTCAGTGCTTTTTTAAAAGAAAATAAATAATTTTCTTAAGTATCATGGAAAGGACCTAAAAAAAATGGAAAAAGATTTGGTAGAAACCTCCTATTGATAAGTAATGTATCTCATTTGATATTAGTTGGATTATGTCCATCTTCAGAGCCAGAGTCTGTGTTAAAAAGGTGACAAAATATGAAAAAGCCTTTTAGATATTTCATTTTGGTAGGATTTAATTTTGAAAATCTGATAACCTTTCTTAGTTATTTATGCTTCAGAGAAACATATAAATGCCTCCTACTCTACTTTCCATGTTACCTTTCTTACTGAGTAAATCATACAGTATATCAGAAAAGAGTTTTGTAATGTAGATTTTATTTAGTTTGCAGAATAAGGTTCTTAACTGACAAAAGCTATAACAACACTGTATTCTGGTGATAAGTAATGAAGATAGGGCAAGAGGCTAGTTTCACTGTGGTTGTTGCTCACAACAGTAAATTTTCTTAGTTTAAGGTAGGCTGCCAAACCTCATTTATTGAGTCTCAATATAACCAGTCAAATAAGCACATTTAAAAGGAAATACTTTTAAGGTCCGATGTCCAAAGAAAGTGCTCTGGATATGATGAATTGAACTGACTTTGTTCAATTACAGAAGTGACTTGCAGACACCGCCCTCACAACCCTTCTGAGCTGCGTATTTGGAATGTGCTGTATGATTCACATTGAGCTATAGGTTGCATCTACTGGATCCAGGTCCTTGCTGTCCCTTTGAAGCCACACCAACTGCATTTCACCTGCCTCTGCTACTTATGAACTTGTCGCGTTCAGCGAGGTGAGAAAAGACACGGTCCACTCAGGGTGAAAGGGTGAACAGGAGTGAACAATTTATTGGAGAGCATCGGACTTTTATAGGGTGAAGAAGGAAGATTCTGGAACTTGGGCGGAGAGAGGGAGGAGCTGGGGGCGGAACGCGACACAAAAGGAAAAATAGGGAGGGGACAATA
>JAWWEW010000078.1:81495018-81513438 GCA_035583185.1 Anabacerthia variegaticeps
TACAGATAAGGAATAGCAGGGAGTGGCTAGCCTTATATGGTGCATCTGCACTGCACCACAGGTTAGCCAATGGGAATCGGGGGAACAGGGACCAATGAACCGGGAGTAACTGGGATAGCAACAGCCAATAGCAGAACAATGGGCAGGGAAACCGGAACCAATAGGAACAGTCGAATAAGTACAACTGTAATATGACTTATTACAACTTCATACAGCAGAATATCCATAACATTTAACTTCACAAAACTACAACCATGGGCTTCAGCACACCGGACTGCTCATACCAGGTAAGTCTCTTAGCTTTTCTCGGTATTCGTATGTCTCCAATTATTAAAATCTTTTACCTGTCCCCCGACATGAACTCATTACTTTTCCTGAGCAAGCTGATATAAGAGTCCCTGAGCTACATCTTCAGTACTCTGTCCTCTCCTTTCCCAGGCTGCCTTCAGGACTTTGTGGCCTGGAAGGCTGATGGTGTTGAGCCTCCGTAGATGCAGATCTAAGGCAATCCACAGAGATCAGAGCTGTGCCTATGGACTGTTTTCTGGCCATTGTTGGTCTTCATTCTCTGTCTTTTAAAACTGTAGGGAGCTAAATAAGAGTACAGGCCTCTCTGTAGTTGTGTACAGTAGCTGGGAAAGTGATGAGAATACATCAACAACTTTTCTGCCCATAGATAGCAATTAAATTTCCATCCTTTCAGGAAAGTAGCTGGGAAAGACTTTCTTTCAGAGGCCCATTTCAGTCTAAACAATTCTTGCCACAGAAATAATTCAGGAGAGATCCTGCTCCCATCATTCTGTTCAACACTGTCCTCCTTTTCTATGACTTGGTGCTACTATCCTCAATATACCTTGAAGGTGGGTAGAATACAACAATCTTTTTCCAGCTTATATTAACTTGCAATAGCACCACTTTCTAGGCTGAGATGTTAACCATCTAATTTACATTATATTTCTCAGCATATTAATAACAGCTATTTGCTGTTTCTTGAAAAAGGTACATGTTTTTTCTAAGAAACTACAGTGAGAACATCAGTTTGAATGTCCAACACATGTAATAGATCTTTATTTAAAACTCCCACCAGAAATCTTAGGAATCTTAAATTATTTGGGCTATTAATTTACTTAATGGGTTTGCTGTTCTAATCTTGGGTCAACAAATATTTCTGTCTTACAAGAAGTACTCAGAGAAGGATAATTGTTTTCAACCCCTGAATTTTAATTAATCTTAGCTTGCATAGAAAACAAACCTCTATTTTATTGCATAAAAACAAGTATTTTGAAAGTGCTATTCCAATTCAACCTACTGATGAGTGGAAGAGAGTGCTCTTAAAGGACCTATTCAGTATTTGTGCATTTAGGATGTTTTTTGGTTTTTTTTCCTCTTTCACTGATACAACAACAATGATTTATGCACTGTGTTTCAGAGCATTTATAAATAATGACATGAGATAGGAATAACTTGAAAGGAGCAGGTGTTCAGACTCTTAAAGCTGTTAGAGTGGATATGCACATAGATCTTGCTTGTAAAAAGGGATTCTGGGAGTTATAAAACTAGAGCCGTGTAAGCTTGGGACTGCCTGTGCTTGTATCAGGTTCAGCAAACCGACAAGGAACCTGCCAGACTTGTCAAGTGTGCTGTTCTTCTAAGGCAGTCAGAAAGCATTTTTAATTGCCCGCAAGGGTACATAGGGGTTTGAATGCATTGGGAAAGCAAGTTTTCTTATTATACCGTAAAGGGACAAAAAAATACATGCTGTCTCTCCTTATCCCAGTCTTGCTTGCTTGTTTGCTCACTCTCCTGCATACACACACACACACATACACAATATAAATATATTCAAAGCATTGGAAAAATGTTACAGAAGGGAACATGTCTTAAAAGGAAAAAGCGTATCAGAGCCAACTTTGGAAATTGCAAAATTTAAATTTTATCTTCGGTACAAATTAATTTGTGCTGAAAATTCATGTTTATTTAGATATTTGAGTCAAAGATTCAAATGGTTGTCAGTCCTTGGTTTACAGAGCAAAAGATGTAGCTGCCAGCTCTGCTCTAGAAAGCAGCACCGTTGGCCGAAGGGCCTCAGACCATCACCTACACAAATGACACGACAGTGACAAACCCTTACATTCCTGTACATGGGAAAATAGATGGTTGATACTGAGTGTTATAGGTACCCAACATTCCAGCTCTGTAAATGTCACCTGCTGGGATACAGTGAATACTTTATCTCTTTATCAAAATGATAAGTTTTGATAAATTTGATTTAACATAAGACTGCCAAATCTTATGAATCTAGTGCTATGTTGTTTTGAGTATTCATAATAGCTAGGAATGTACATATATACCTGTTGCTGTAGCTATTTTTTTGTATGGACATAGGGAAGGTTAATTTAGCCATTTAAATGTGTAAGTGAACTTGTTTGAACATAACACTAGCACAGACAAACAAATTATTTTCTAAAACTTTCCATGTTCAGCACTGTTTAGAAAAGTCAGATACCTTGGCCATGGGTCTCTAAGCACTTTTATGAAAACTTGAACATGAGAATCTAAATTAATCCTTCAAGATGTTAATTAATATAGAATTAAAGTTCAAGTGGTCATTTTTTAATTCTTAGATTGGTCACAAATTACATTGGAGTAAAAAAATATATGAACATATTAAAACACCTTAGACATATCTCAGCAACAACTTTACACCACTTCAGTAGTAACATGCAAATAAGGTAGTAGAGTATGACTAAAAATGCTTCTCAAAGAGTAATTTAATCTATTCTGGAAGACCTTTTTCACAGTTTGTAAAAGGTTATTGATAATTGCTTCTATAAAAAAGCTGGATGAAGTTGTAAGTTCTTTATCATTTAAGTCCGTTCAGACCTAGGCTATCATGTGGGCAAATAATGTAACTTTTAGGAAGTGCAGCACCAAGAGAAAGTGGATTAGAAACTAAGAGCTTGGGGATTTTGAAGGGCAATTGCTATTTGTATCTGGATGCACTGAGCTGATAAAAATAATTCACTAGGTGTTGAGTATACCTTTGCTCTGCTTTGAGCCTGGAAAAAAAAAAAAAAAACCCCAACCTTATTTTGACCAAAATATGAAAATTTCATGCTGAAAAAGACAGGGTACTCCATGAAAGTCAATGTCAGTTTTGTCTCTAGCTTCATTTGTATTATCTTTCAGCACAGATAATTTCTTCAAGCATAGGTGGAAAAATTACTAGATGTTACAAATTTTTATTGCACAGCTACAGGCAATAAAATGAAACACAAAGTTGTCTACTACAGATGCATATTGTTGATGCAATACACCACCTGAAAAGGCAGCTCTTGACAGGTGTACCTAGCATAACACTTTTCCCAGGCGCCACATCAATGATTTCTCTGATAATAATTCACTGAATAACATAAATAGAAACATTGATTAGAATAGTGACATACAGAACTAACATATAAATAACTGTAAACTTGCCCTTTCCCTAGTTTCCCTTCCTCATTAGTGCCGAAATATTTTTCATGTTGCTGTCATTGCTAGAAGCTATTACTTAGAATACAGCAGCTCTCACCAGAAATGGGAACTGAAGAAATTTTGCATGCTGCTCCATTGCTTTGAAATTTGTGTATTTTTCTCTAGAGGAAATGACTTTGTAAGGTTGTATGAAAGCAACCAGTGATTCAACAATATAAGCAGAGAAGCACATGAATGTCCCATGAAGTTTGAAATCTCTCCTTTTATTTCCTATGGTTGGAGAAGGATCAAAATCAGTATTTTGTGTAACAAAGTACTGGGATAAACCCCAGTAATTATGAAATTGTGAAAGCAGAAATTATTTACTTATGACAGGTATTACTCTTAAAGAGTTTGTCTGTTTGTATCTGCATGCAAAACTATGTATTTGTAAGTGCAGTTGTAAGAAATTTTAATGATTTTTTTTTTCCTAAAAGAGCTTGATCTATTTACATATATGTGATATGTTATATTTTCATAAGATTTTATAATGTTGTACCTTATGGATGATTTTGTAATACATTATTCTGTAATGTATGAAAGTGGAAAAGCAACTTTGTATATCAGGAAATACCTAATCACAGATTTTATTCAACATTAAACTGTCAAATAAGTCACTAAAAAGTCAAAATTGGAATGTAGGTTGAGCTCCAAGATAAGGGCATGGTAAAATTTTCTTAAGGAAATTAACTGGTGAATTCTTTAATTTACATCTCATAAAAAACCAAACAAAAAAAAACAGAACTCTTTGTTAATAAAACAGAAAAACATTCTTTCTGATTAAAACCAATCATGGAAAGTCCTCTTTCCCCACCAAAGCAAATTATCCTTGAGGAATATGAAAGTTTGAATTCCTTGTACATCTGTGAAGGCAGCTCATTTTTAACACAGTGAAAGTAACAAAAGTTTGTTGTCCTTACTGGTGTGATCTTGGAGGGCCAGGATTTATTTCTCTTCATATGCAGTATATTTTAAGCAGTTGGATATATATCCTTAGAGTTTTTAATCTTATACAAAAAGAAAAATTCTTAGTGACACTGAAAGTAAAATAGCAATGAAACAGATAAAAAAGGTACCAAGACTAATTTCACTGGCACACATTTTGTAAAAGTTGACATTAGAATCTAACAATGCTGTTATTTGTAAACTTTAGTTCTAATTTCATTGTTTTGATTTTCATTGCACAACAATTTATAATGTTTAAGTAAGGATAATACACGCTCTTTTCTTAACAGGGGTGGATATAGAAACCCAAGTTGCACCGTCAATTACTCTTCTGAAATGGACTTACTGGAAATATTTTTTTTTTAATTTGTCAGAGGGACATTTCTTAAGGACTTTTTTCCTTTCTTTGAAACTACTAAAGCTATGAACCAGTGAGGTCTTGCACCCTATAGGGGGATGATTTTTCTAGCAATTGAAGTACAAAATGTCTGAAACATCCGTGCTTCATAGCTTGAGCAAAAAAAACTATTCATCCTGCATAATTTTTTCCTAAGCAAATTATTTGTCTGTCAAAGTGTGCCCCAGAAGAGGCAAGAATTAAGGACACAGAAACAATGGAAAGCAGGAGAAATCAAATTTAAAGCATTAATATGTTATTAGAGAGAAGCGTGTTCTGCTACAAAGTGTTTCTGTGGGCTCTTCTACCTTCCTTCATGCTAGTCAAAGAATAGTTAATGCTTATTTAACTACTTCCATATCACTTATTGACACATTTTTTGTACCGTTATAGAACTATTGCAGCACACATGTTGGTTTTCCTGCAGGGTACATTTACTAACAGCAATTTTCATCTCCAAAAATTCTGCGTCTGCTACATCTTCAACTGAATAATGTGAGGTTGCACTGAATTTTTCAGGTAACAGTTTAATCTCACAAAAAAACAATAAATACCTGGGCCTTCAGTATTTTTTTTTTTTTTAAAGTGTGAATAAGCCATGTGTTTTCTTGAAATTATTTTGTTTATATTTTATCATACTTGAAGCACACTTATTTTTCCACATCTCTAACACACCTCATTACAACCCTTAATACGTCATTAAAAAGAAAGGACAAAGTGTATTTATTGAAAAGAGTATTTCATTTTTTTCTTAGAAATTAAGTTCCAAACCTACATCAAGAAATTTTCATTAACTTTTTTATAAAGTCTATTCTTTTCAGACATTAACTCCAGGGACCATGTCTGAGAAGGCAGATCATGTCCTTGCCCCAACTTTGCTATAGGTCAGATTACAACAAAATTATTCAGGCATTTTTCTCTAAAATTTAAAGAGCAATCTACATTAATTATATATTTAGAAAGGTCTTCTGAAATCAGTAAACCTTATGTAAATTTATCCTCTGCTAAACAACTATCTCTAAATAAATAACTTCTGAAATACAATTATATATAACAATTTGAATATTATAAATAGCTTCTTTTGACCAATAAGAATGATGAAAAGGGGAAGAACCAAAACCTAATAGGTTAAAAGGAAAGTACCTGTGTCATCATCTGAAGAACAGTTTATTTTTCCCTGTGATGATGACAGATTTAACTGATACTTACTGTATAGGTGGAAAACAACTTTTTAACAAATGGATAAAGCCTTAGCAATGTATATATTATCATGTATATCAAGCCTTATTATGTATAATGTATTATGCAGTGGATATTGCCTCCACTCAAAAGAGTTTTTTCTTTATGTCATTATGAATATCTTTTTTCTTTTTTAAAGAGAAAAAGCAAGACTTTGCTTAGAAAAAATAATGACTTGCTAAAGAGAGAGTAAATATTGAGAGGGGTAGGCCTGCTGCACAGAGAAAAGTCAAGACCTCATGTGTCATTAAGAGATGAATGAAAAGCTGTTGTTTGGTGAAAGTCTGAAGTTCATTAAGGGTAAAGAAATGTTAGCCGTGCTAATTCCAGATCTGTCACAGGATCGGGATATTGACAAAATGTTGAAAGGATTGAGTAAAACTGGCATTAAACACAGTTTCTTCACAGGATGACAGAAGGAAAACATTTTTCCTAAATTTTCAGAGTAGTTATTTACAAATCATAGACTTTTTCCACCATTTGGTAGAGCACTTTGAAAATGAAGAAAAAAACATTCAAGTTGATAACTCTTAGAGGTGCTAACCCAGAGTGAACACTTGATGGGCTGTTATGTTGTGTTTACAAGCACACAACTTCAATGTGATAACTTTGATATATAAAAATATGCCAAAATGCCTTTTTTTCATTTATTTGTTATATTATTTTCAAACCAAACAAAAAGTGCATCTGTTAGACGCCTATGTTTTCTAAAAATATTGCCATTTGGATTAAAATGAGAGCACATTCAAACAAAAAGAACCCCACATACTCATATTTGTGATTTTGAAATGGAGCCCCTTTTTCTCATCCTGGAAAACTTTCATCTGATTTTATGTTCTACAAGAATATCTAATCTGTTTCGTGTGTTCTTCTTAGCCTAGAACAAGGCTAGTGAGCTTTCATGAAATCAGTTCTACTTTGCATTGTTGTTGCTCATTCAACACTAATGTGACTAGAGACAGTAGCTCAAACCTTAAGATTTATGTACATGATTTAGTGCATGACAAAGTAGTTTTTGGGAACCTTACTGGTTCTGAGGCTTATTCAATTTCTGTGGGCTAATGCATATGCCTAAGTGTGTGTATGCAAAGAATGTTACTGAAAGTCGCATATATCATTCAGGAAGTACTTAAGCTTTGTGTCCAGAAGCCTACTAGTAACAAGGATCTCACCTTTCTTAGTTATAAAGGCTTCTCAAGTTCTGTGAAATTTCTGAACTTCCAAGTTCTGGCATACAAGTGAGATTCCAACCACTCAAACATTATGACAGAGCTCATACACATTTAACTTCTTTTCATCAATATGATGATAGTCTTCTACTATCTTGCATGTGATATGATACAATCTGATAAGTTTTAAACATCCCAGGTGACACACCTTTTGTGTTTCTGGATATCCATAAAATCTTAATTTGCAATGCTTTGGTGCATAATCTTAGGTGAAATGCTTTGGTGCACAATAAAGCCTAGGGCTTGCTTGAGGAACAAATACATTTCTGGGTTTCCATTTTGACCCTGACCTTACTCTTCTTTGTCTCAATTTCTGAATTAGGAGCAGCTTTCTGAATGAAGCCTCTTTCATCTCATCCCATTGTTTCTGTATGCAGTATCTCACCTTGAAAGATTCGTTGCTTATCTGGCTCAAAACCCAGCTTGTAGCCTTCAGTGGTAGATGTTCATCCCCTCTGCCTTATGTGGATCAGAGTTTTCACCATCACATACCCCATACCTCTCCTCTTGGCTGGGGGGAGTGCAAACCCACCCTCAACAAAGCACCCTGCTGCCTCCTCAAATGGCTAACTGTTTTGAGTCATTCACCATTTCTGTCTCCCACAGAGTATTAAAGAAACTTCCAGGAGCTAGTCCACCCAGGAGCTAGTCTGGCAGTCACACTTGCACCACCTGAACTGGGAATGAGTCCCCTTTGCAGTTACATCCCCTCCGCAACAGTCACACAGTCTGACCAGGCTTCCTTACCAGCTCAATGCCAGGCTTCCCACAGCAAAGTCTCAGTCATCTCAATCCTTAAAATAATTTAATCATGATGTAGCAACACAATAACAGCTTGAGCTCTGTGTCTTCGAGGAAGGACCTTGAACAAAGGAAACTCTGGGCCTTTACAGGGCTCCTGCTGTGTCTCTGGGTGTCCAGTCCCCTGGCTGGGCCACAAGTCCCTGTGCCTTTTGTTGTGCAAAGGGTTGGCAGGTCATGTCCTCTTGCCTGGGGTTTCCACCACCCAGAGCTCAATCTGCACCTGACACTGCAGCTTGCAAACTGCAAGCTACCTGCAGTACATGTATTCCTCAGCAAGCAAATCTTGATATCCTAAATCTGGATTTGAATACATTGCCAAAATGTGATAGGCTTTATGATAATTTTGTTGAACAATTCTTCTTTCACATCTTCATGGATTGTGCATGGCTTCTGCCCTGGCTCCCATGGAATACTTATTCTCTGACACTTCATCCAGTCTGGAACTGGTTTGGGACCTGTACCTAAGAACAGATTTTCATTTGATACCAAGGGTTCTCAGTTCTTCCAAGGTAAAAAAAAAAAAAAAAAAAAAAAAGTGTGTATTTTAAAATCCTTCAGGCAGAGAAATGAATTGGACCCCAGGCTGTCCATCTATTACATGAGCATTTTGCAATTAGAGTGTTGAATAAAAGAATAAAATTACAACAGTCTTTGAAATAAATACCTCCACTGTTTTCCAAGATTCAGTAACTAACTTTACAAGCTAATGAAGGACTCAACCCTCAAAAGAGAAAGACACTTCACTATGCACTGGAATAAGATACCACCCTGGAATAAGATACTTAGTTCCCAAAATTAAGTTGCCCAGTACTTCTTGTTGGCAATCACGGACAACTTTCACTTAAATCCTCTTCCTGACTATTCTGTTCTCTTTCACTTCTTCAGTTGTGTATTTTTAGCCTCAACTAAACTCAACTCAAGACTAGACTCAAGAGCCTAGAACTGCTTATCTCAGCACTTAAACTTTTCAGTGAATTCAAGATGAAAAATATGACATCAACAGAGAGTTGGGGGGGAAACAGAACTAGTCCACAGAACATTCCTCTCAGCTTCCTTTCTACCTCCCCACCACAACGAAAATCTCCTAATATTGGAAAGAGTTAGTATAACATTTACAACTCCTTTTGCCTAAAGGCAACATAGTTTCTCATTAGTAAGCAAGCTCCATCTTTTATATCTATATATCTACATCTATATTGACATTTATATCTGAAAGATACCACAAGTGGCAACTCAAAGCAAAAAATCCTCTATATATTGAGCAAGACCCCTAAACATATCCTATTTCACCCCTTTCAAAAAGCACCATATATTGAACTAATCCTTCAGTGTTACATGTCATACAGCTCTTGGGAGAGTCAAGTGTTATATTCAGAGGTTACCTCTACAATATACAGTTACCAAAGAAAATGCTTTGAAAATTACAAAAGAGGGGTAACAAAAGAAAATGCTTTTTCACATGCGCAGCTGTGACTGTTCAACTTCTGCAGGGTCTGTGTTTAAAAACATGGATAAATGTGAATTTAGCCATATAGCATACTTTGATAACTAAGCTACCACAGTGGGGTTTTTTGTTAGGTTGGTTTTGGGCTTTTTTTCCCATATACAGAGGAAATGTGGATTGCAATAAAGCATTTTCTATACTACATCGAGTAAACTATAGCTGAGAGTAGAGAAATATCTGTTTTTTCTAGAATTACACAAAACTTTGGCTGCAGAAGTCCAGTACTGATATTACTCATAATGCTGTACATTCTAGTTAAAGAATTCATTGATGGTCTTGTACGAAAAGTAGGAATATTCCTTCTCTGATGTTGTAAGTTATCATTACCATAGAGAAAGAGAGGCATATATGCATATACAGTAAGAAGTGGGTGATTTAAAAGCTCAAAAACTGTATCACAACTTGATTGTGTGTGGAAAGACATGTATTTACAGACTAATAATATTTTGCTACAAATTGTAAAATCTGAAGTTGAAAATAATGGAAAAATTATAAAGAACAAAAAATAATAAATAATAATATATAAAATTAAATATAAATATTAGAGACCTGTGTACAGCAGCTGATATTGAGAGAGACAGCTCTACATTCCAAAATAGTAAGGAAATAAAACAAAGGTTGACTTTGACAAAGAGGGGGAAAAAAAGAGCCTATAAAGAAGTCTATACAGCAAATTAGAAAAAAGGTTTCTAATCGTTGCAACAGTAAGAGTTTAGAATAGCTTTCCGGTAGTGTTTGTGCAAGCAGCAGTTTATTAACATTTAGATGGTCCTGATGTTGTTTATGAGAAGAATTTTATGACTGATTGACTGTGATTAAAAGCCTTCTAGCCCATACTTTTTATCCTGCTTTGTGGAATCTGGAGTCTGATGGCAGAAAATACACTGTTTAAGAGGTACTTTCAAAAGTCACCTTCTCAAAAACGTCTGGTTTTATTTCCACAGGCAATATAAAAGGCTTATTTGGCAGGAAAGATCAAGGTAAGTAGAAAGGACTTCGCCCAACCAAAGCGCAACAGTGCTAGCATTCAGTCCATTGGCTACAAAAGAGTATGGCCCATATGCCCATGCGGCATTGCAATTTTTAGGTAAACGGATAGAATGCCAGTGTTCAGCTATGAAGGGGGGAGACGGTTTCTCAATGCTGGGTTTGGAAACCTCAAACTGCCCTAATTTGGATTATGTTTTAGTTCCATGGGCTTTCCAGAGTTCCATTATCACAGACATTCAATGCAGAGTTCTGAGGGAATTAAACATTTTATGACAAATCCCCTTATTATGGCGCCTGTGTAATCCTTTACAGGGGTCAAGTTTCAAAGAAGTAGCATTACATAGATCAAATTATATTCCTGAACTGCTGTGATATCACAAGAATGTGTATTCAATTTACATTTCTAGCTCTATTTCTTTCCTGATGCCAGTCACATATTTGAAGGGGGTCAACACCATTCTTGTTTATATGGTTTTTTGCATGTGAGTGACTTCTTTAACTTGAGTTGTTACAGATTTATTCCAGCGGAGAAAACAAATGATATGCCCAATTAACTAGTTTGCTTTCTGTGCTTAGAGTTTGAGTGCTATTTTAAGCAGATAAAAAATAGAATTTACGTATGTTATTTTTTCCTGGATCAAGGATCCATAAAGGACCTCTAATTCTAGTGTGAGTTCTGCTTTTCCTTGGTCAAAAATTCTTTTCTTATGTGTGAGTCAAACTGAGCTTGTGTTTCACTCTGACTTACAATTAACTCCCTCTAATGTCAATAATGTCTTTTTTTTCACACTTACACAGGTATGAGTGAAATTCCACTTAATGCAGTTCTGTGCTGCCTTTCCCATAGTAACAAGAAGTGAATGTTTTGATTGGAGATAGGACTGATGATGGTCAATTGCAGTTCTGCTTTAGTTCAGATGAAAATAATTAGGTGCAGTCACAAATTGATATTTAGGGGTCCCTAGGTCAATAAAATTTTCAATAAGGATATAATTCACATTGAGTTTTCAGTCACCCATGTCTAACTATCTAGTGCTAATTGTGATGGCTGGGGGTGTTTCACCTGAAATCCAAGTAGTGGTTAGGATTTTCAAATATGTGATGTCATATATGCATCTTCTCATGGATGTCTTAGGTCTGGTTATCTTTTAAACAGGTACATAACAATTTGTAGGAAACAGTGTCAGGCCATGTATCAGGTGATATTCTACATTAGAAATGAACAAATATCAAAGGAAAATCTGTTGTGGAGTGAATACGATAGTGCAGCAAAAATAAACTGCAGCTTAGAAAGCATTTAATATTTTTATTAAAAGTGTAAAATGTGGGAAATAGTTGTAGTTAGACTTGAGGAAGATTTAAGATAGTCACTTAAGATAAGTAGATGGAGGTGGACTGCAGACAGTATGGATAATAGTATTGTGCAGAATTTATTTTTTTTTTTAAATCATTTTTGTAGCTAATGTGTTCTTCATTCAAGTAATAGAATATATATTGAAACCGAGTCTGCTTTCCACCATGATAGCATGAAATAACTAATTCTGTTTAAGTAATTTGGGGTTCTACTAGCATAAAAGTGATGTAAAAAATTAATCAGGACCACTATATCCTCTGTCTGTAAACCAAATGTACATTTGGAATTTCTTGTGAGAATTCCACTATTATTAAAAAAAAAAAGGCATCAAAACAAACAAAAAACAACAAACAAACCTCCAAAAATCCAACCTGCCCATTTCCACCAAAAAAAATCCCACCACCCCAGCACATAATGAACTACAGATATTAACCAAAATCCTTTGACATCTTTTCATTCTCTGTCTATACTGTGTGTTTTCAGACATAAAACTTCAATAATAAATGCATTGGTTGTTTTAGTCAGTTGACTGTGTTTTTTCATTCCTGAATTAGTGTTCCAGTAGTCAAGCTGCTTAAAGACTTCTGAGATTTTAGATAGCGTACGCAAAAAAGAGAAGATATGGAAAAAAACAAGCAGTGGAGATAAAAGTAGAAATAAATAATCAGATTCAATCTTAAATGTAATTCATAAGAAAGTCTGGGTAGATCACTGTTGTATGTCTAAAATTCACAGAGTAGCTATTTTATGTCTCTTAGGGAATTGTCACGAGTTTTTTATTTCTGTTGTCATCAGAACTTTCCAGAGCTAACCAGAACTTTACTTAGGTATAGAAACAGGATTTTATGCTATGTAAAATGTATCAGTCAGTTATTGTATTGCATTGGCACTGTACTATGCACTGCCAAAACACAGTGGGATACAAACACCTTTTAGGCTACCCAGGCCAGAAAAAAAGGCAAAGTGTAAGAAGATAAACAGCACTGAAAAGGTAAATGATTTGCCCACAAGTCAGGACTATGGTAGAAGCTTAAAAAAAAATCCAAGTGCCTGTGAGGATCCCCGAGAGTGTGGGACCTGCTCTGTCTCCCTCTTCTGCTCATTCCTCTTAGCAGATCAGCTGAGCAATTTCCACCAGATCTGTGGGCATCTTCCAGTAGTCATGGGTTCTGACAACAGTTCACAGCTCTTCAATGTTCCTTCAATATTTTTTTTTTCTCCTGAATATAGTTTCTTCTCCTAATGTTTCTTTTTTGTTCAGTTATTTCTGTGCTATTTCTGAACTTTTCACTTCTATTAGGACAAACGATACTGACTCTCCTGATTGACCTTGCAATGTTCTGCTCAGTAGGGGAATCCTTTAGTTTAATCTCCACACTTCCATTTCTTCATGGGAAACAGCTATTTTCAAATCCATATTGTAAACTCATACTCACATAGGAGGCCAGTCTCAATCCTCCAGTGTTTGCTGGTTCCAGTGCACTGAGACAGATTTGTATACATGAGTACATGGGTTAGATATCTTGCAGTATGTAGCTGTCTTTGTGCTTGGCAATATCAGAAGGATAGTGTCATCTCACTCTCTCTGGTATTTTTGGACTGGAAATAACCTTGCCTATGTGAGTCTTTCAATTCTGTTTCTTTTGTTTCTCATTTTTTAATGAATTTTTATGTCAGTGTTCTTCTCTCCAGATCCCAAGTTTTTTAGACCCCAACTATTACTACCTCAACTATTTCATGTCCATCTTTGCTTGCATAGTTTTCATCTACAAACATCTATCTGTGTGAAGAGAGGATGTCAAGAGGATGGAGTCAGGCTCTTATTAGTGGTGCCAAGCAATAAGATGAGAGGCGACGTGGAGAAACTAGTGGACAAGAAATTTCACCTGAGCATGAGGAAGAACTTTTTTAATATGCAGGTGACCATGCACTGAAATAGATTGCCCAGAGAGGTTGTGGAGTGTTTCTCCCTGGACATATTCCAGAACCATCCAGTTGTAATCCTGTGCAATGCGCTCTAGAATAGTCCTGCTTGAATAGGGAGGTTGGACCAGATGACCCATGTGTTACCTTCCAACCTTCCCCATTACGTGACTCTGTGAAACTCTGGCAAGTCAGTACTACTCTTCAGAAAGACTAAATGAAGGTCATATAGTTATGCCACACAAAACTGGGATATGTGTCACACTTAGGGTTTGCACAGCAAACCTAAGGATCGTTATTTTCACTGATTGTAGGCAAGATTCATCCCATCTACCTTTAACCAAACAAATCTGAAGATCAATTATGTGGAGTTTGTGGAGTTCCACCCTTAAGGGGAAGGAAGCACCTAAGATTCGTAAAAGCTCGTGGTCAAAAGGAACAACAAGACTCAGAAGGTCCACAAAAAATCAGAAAATTTTATTAGTAAATCACATACTTGGCATGGAAATTCGTATGTAAATTAGTTAAGCATTCTTTCAGACCTTTCTGGAAATGGTTCAGAGGTTTTGGGGTGTCTTGGGTAGTCTCGATCCACCCCTTACAGTCCATGTCTGCATCTTTGCCTTGTTCCAGCACTTATCCTGGTTTGGTGTGGTGTTTTTTTGTTTTGTTTTGGTGTGGTTTTGTTTTTTTGTGTTTTGGGAGTGTTTTTTTTCTTTTTTTTTTCTTTCTTTTTCTTTTTTTTTCTTTTTTTTTTTTTTTTTGTTTGTTGTTTTTTTATTTGTTTGTTTGGGGTTTTTTTGTTGTGTCTCTGTGGACTAGAACAAAGATGTTTGTCCCAGAAAAGTGCTGCCCTATCTACTCATGGCCCCTCTTCTCCAGCCACATCTTGTTCTTTCTCACAACATGTTAATATTGAAAGTCTTATGTTATTACTGACAATTCTGTCTGTTACAACCACCAGTCCTTGGTTGACTTCACTGAGTTCATAGCCATCTGACAATCTGTGTTTGAGATGTACACACTAGTCTCTTGTCTTCTGGGATTCTACACAGAGTGAGAAGGCCACCCTCCTGAAATTAATTCATCATGTCTTAAGATGGTTTTCCAAGCAAGATGGAATAAATCCTTTATCACTTCACTGATTTCAAAGGACGTCTAAGTTACTAGTTTTGGCCAAAAATCTACATGCAATGGGGGTGGAGAAAAGGTGTTGTAGGAGATTGTCACCGTACCTGATCAAAAAGATTTTGTTGTTCTTATACAGAAATTGAAATCCAACAAACTAAAACCAGCTGAATTACTACCTGTGATAATTTACAAAGGAAAAACTTATAAAAGTTATTTCTATAAAATAAACCAAGAAGACAGATTTCAGTTAGTTCTGAATACGTTTTTTCCTCCTCCTTTCTCTCATGCTTTTTTAAAAGAGTCTTCGAAAAAATTGAATGGACTATTTTGCTCAATCTATACTCATTTATATGATGTTTAGGAAAGCATAGGCCAATAATTTATCTGAACATAAAAGTGGATGGCAAAGAGAGGATGACGAGTGAAGAATTAAATCAACAGACTGAAAAATGTTTGGATGCCATCTCATTTATTCCAAAGAGCTAATTGAAACAAAAGAACCTCTACAAAAAGAACATTTATAAAGTTGCTCAATAGGTTTTATTTCAAATCAAGGATTAATTATTTGAACTGGATTAGAAAGACTCCTTTGAAAATAGATGTCATTAATTTCTCAAAAATTGATTTATTTGTAGGTAATGACTAATTAAAAGTAAATAATTGCTCCTTGCACTGCAGGCCAAAACAAAAATCCTCTAATACATATTCAAAATGAAATTACTCTTGACAACAATGCAGAGTTAAACTAGTATATATATATAATAGTTTATATATGGTTTTATATATATATATGATGGTGCTGCAATATGCCCTGTCTTGTAGAGAACTGAGTTCATGATCAAACAGGAATTTTGCTTTGTACACCGATGGAGTCTGGGAGACTGTTGAGATCTAATGAAAACATTTTCCTCTGGGAGGTTTCTGTTCATGTGCAGATGTCTATCACCCACTGTGAGTTAATTCAGAGTGACATGAAGCAGTAACTTCACATCATACAGACTTTGTGAGACTTGGTGAGTACTGTGGTGTAACATTGTGAAGGAAGTATCATCTCACTACATTGAAGGATTTTAAAAAGGTGATTTTTGGTTTTTTTGTTTGTTTGGTTTTGTTTGTTTTTTTAAGAAGAATAAAAATTGCATGTAACTGTAATCTAAAGAAAAAATAATACATGGAAATCACTTAGACATGGGGGGGAAAATCCCCATTTAGTACTCTAACATATATTTCTCATGCTTTTAAGATCTGGAAATCACCTATATTTTGTGACATTGCAATCTCTAAATAAGGTTTCCATCGGAAAAAAAAAAAAATGCTGAAAGTTTACTCAAATGAAAAGAAGCCTGTTGCAAGTATTGTAGTGTGGTATAGCAAGCTATTCTCAGCACCTGTTCAATAATTCTCCTCAAAGATGATAACCAGGTTTGAAAAATTAAGTTTTGATCTAATGGAATTGCCTAACTCTGCGTCACATTCCAAAAATGCTGGTAGTCTGAGATACATCTGTGTTATGAGGATTTATACTACAGGTAAAACTAACAGAGCATTAATATAGTATTAATTAGCTGACCTGATATACTTTTCCAAGCCATTGAACCTATTTTCTACTGTGTAATCCTTTTGACTCTATTTGGTCAAAATGAGATGGAATAAAAGGTATTCATTAACTTAATTACTAAACTTACATACCTAATTAAAAACAAAACATAACACAGAAGCAAAAACAAACAAACCAACCAAAGGCCTTCTAATGTACTAGAAGCATTCAGGAAGGTTTTATGGGAGTTATAAATCATACAGGCCTTGCAACAGTAGAAGGTGTAGAGATCAGGGACTCCCCATTTTCCTGTGTAGCCCTCTTCTTCTCAAACATGAAGTTGCTTCTACCACCCCTGCACAGACCATAACTAAGCATAGGCAAGGACAGGATTGAATGCCAATGTCCCAACAGCTGGTTAACACACTAGCAAATAGATATACAGCCCAGTTTATTTCCTTGTTCTAGAATACTTTATTTACCTGTTTTAGACAACTAAACTTTGATTTGGGTCTCTTAGCTCCCTTTTTCTCACTGTATGTTCCCCTCCTTCCCCATTCTCTTCTGACCTGTTCATGCCCTGTACAGTAAAATCAACCCTGCCTTTTTCAAAGCATATGTCCCAAATACTATGTCCAAATGGGCTAAAAAGACATAGCCCTTCATTCTGAGTTTGTCTGTCTATTTTGTTTTTCTCTAAAACAACTTAGTTTTAAAAGAACAGCTGGCCTATTCATCAAGAAGATTGCTCTGCATGGTCTCAGTCTGCAGCTGGATTACATTTCAAGAAAGAGCAGAGTCCAGGAAATCCCTTGTTTCTGTGCTTTCTGCATATAAGACATTTTGTCAGCCATCCTACACCCAGGCCTTTCTTCTTTTCTTCCCACATTTCTCAAGTGCACTTGCCATTCTCTGGCAGGCAGGCCAGGCTGTGAATGGTGGCTGGAACGGAAATAAGAGTCTCAAAACAAACCAGTTATGTTTCAAACCCAAGAACTCTTGAGTCCAAAGAACTCTAGTTCAATAACATTTTTCAGACTTTCAAAACGATAAAAAATTACTTCTGAGGTTTTGCCTTCACCAACCTCACCTCTATACAGCAAGTGATATAAAAAAATCTTACTAAAACATTTACATGAGAAATTGGTTAAGTTTGAATAGGAATACTGCTAACCCAAGAGAACTGACCTGATTTGCTGGCTGTGACCCACCCACTACTACTAGTGGTGACACCTCCTGACAAAAGGGTGAAAAATAATTGGTCTTTGTAGGTTTCTTTTCACCTGTTTCCAGAGTTTACTCCACAAAAGGGAATTCAAACGTCTTTTCACAGCTTAAGTTTTGCTGTAGACCTGCCCTATCTTATATATTATACTCTTATTTTAAAAGCAGTTTAACTGGAAGGTGATATAGTAGGTTCCAATAGAGCTCTTTAAATGGAAATTAAATTTTAGAGTATCCCAGTTGCCTGAGGCTACTGTGAACAAAAGCTAAACAGAAGACTGAAGAAGAGTCCTGGGATTTGGATGATTTTACTTTAAAAAGTCTCTGTCTATTACACTGAAAAATGTTTTGAAACAATAGAAAGAGATTTATTTTACTTTTTTTAAACTCTTCCATGTATTTCCATAATGTTCACAAGAAATACTTCCTGAGATCGCCATTACGTAGTAGATAAATTTCATTTATCCTGTGTTGCCTGGAAGAATTAAATTCCTTTTCTGGGTTTAATTTCATGCCTATGGTTTATATGCTATATTTTCCATCAGCAGTGTTGCTGATGCCTAAGAATTTTATGTATTTTTGGTGTGTATTTTATGGATTTTAGAGTTGTAGAAGTAAGGGATTTCTTGC
>JAWWEW010000078.1:81513887-81526036 GCA_035583185.1 Anabacerthia variegaticeps
CAAGGGTTGTAGAGACGGTTATCGAAACCCAGGATCCAGACTGGAAGGATATGCAATCTATGTTAAAAATTATGCTAGAGGATATAGATAAAGACATGGTATGGAGAACTGCTCGTGCAGCAATTGAGGAGTATTTGGCAGCTAATCAGCGCCCGGAAAATGTGGATGAAATATTTCCTTTGCAGGATCCGAATTGGGATCCAAATGATCAGAATCATATGGTAAGGCTGAGAGCTTATGGGCATGAATCTGCAAGGGTCTTTTAAAATCTTGGACTTTGGTGACTGCCTCTTGGCAAGCATTCACATAGGTTTCAGGAGAGCAAGCTTCAGTTCCCATGTTGCTGGTTTGTTGGACAAACTTGATCAATTCACTACACTTCTATCTGTGCCCTAATTCCAAAGTTGTGAAATGAAGATGATCATCCCGAACCTCAATTGTAGAAGAGGATGAAACAACAGAAGGTAAATATGTTTGTTAAGGTCATCATACCTTAATATTTTACTAGATATAACTTTGACATGGACAACAGATTACTTGAAGCCTAAGGTGTCTCTCATCTTATGAGTTCAGTTTTTTTCTTATGTTTTGTCTGTAATTCAAAGACCCAACTAGGCACAAAGAAAGGTTAGGTGGGTGTGCACAGCCCAAACCAAACAAAACCATAACCTATGAAGCCTCTATCACAAAAGAGTGTTTTCAGCAGCTTAAAGAATCACCATCAAAGGCTTTGACAAAAAGAAGGTTTTAGTGTGAATTTAGCGTGAATGACTGACTTTAACAGAGTTTGATGTCAAAGTTCACTCCATTAGTTGCTTCATAGAGGAAGCATACATAGGAAAATTGTATTGGAATCAATTTAGCATTATTTACAGAGAAACTTGACATGCAAAAGGGGTATGGGTGGAAAGGATATGGATACAAAAATGTAAGGGTGTTAAGATGGTTTGGCTACACTTAATCATTGACTTATTCAATATTTATAAAGTGATGCAATGAAATTTACTACAATTATAAGAGATTTAATTATAGACTCATGATAACAACATTCATACCACAATCAATAACTACTTTTAAATGTTTCAGAAATTAGTTTTTCAAAATAATCCTCTTGATTTCCACATTAACACAATAAAATTATGATTATTGTATTTTTATAAAAGTCTCCATTAAATTCAGCTCTTTCCAGTTTCTATATAGTAGAGGCAACCATCTCATGACCCAGGTTCTGGGTTCTCACATAGGGACGCTCAATTTTCTGAGAATTAGTGGATTTCTCTCGTATTAGGTTTAACTCCAGATGACAACCAAGTACCTCACAATCACACACTTATTCCCCCTCCACTGGGATGGGAGAGAGAATCAGAAAAGTAAAAGTGAGAAAATTTGTGGGTTGAGATAAAGACAATTTATTGTGGAAAGCAAAAGCTGCACATGCAAGCAAAGTAAACCAAGGCATTCATTCACCACTTTCCACGGGCAGGCAAATGTTCAGTCATCCCCAGGAAAGTGGGGCTCCGTTATGCATAATGAGGACAAATGCCATCACTCTAAATGGATCCCTTCCTCTTCCCCTAGCTTTTATTTGCTGGAGATTATGTGGAACATCCACTCAGTCAGCTGAAGTCTTTTGTACTCCCTCCCAACTTCTTGCCCACATCCAGCCTAGTCTCTGCTAGGGTGTTGTAAGAAGCAGAAAAGGCCTTGAGTCTATGTAAGCACTGCAAAGCAGTAACAGGAACGTCTTTGTGTTACCAATGTTGTTTGCAGAACATATCCAAAACATAAATCTACCCTAGCCAAAACCTTCATATCTTGAAAGTCTATATTTCCTGGACTTAAACTGCAAAAAGGACCCTGTAAATAAGAACAAAACTTCAATTAAAAAATACTCTGCAAACTACAAACCAAAAAACAATAGCTTTGAGACATATAAGCTTCTTTACTTCTCTCAGCAGAGGGATAATTTGGAAAAAATATGTACGTTTATTCAAGCTTGTCACTGGTCACCACAGCATTGCTTCTTATGAAAAGAGACTGCATATATCTTGAGCTATTTATAATTCTCCTCTAGGCATGGCAAAGTGTGAAAATGGTCCTTACCTAAAATAAATAAATAAAGCATTGTTCTATGCCCTGTCATGTTCAGCAGTGCAATTATGTAGCACTTCAACCAAATATAGGAAATGTGAGCAGCCTGTGTCCTTGGCACTCTGTAAGTCAGAAGAAAAAACAAAACAAAACAAACCCTCCAAAAACCAGCAACAAACCACACCACCACCAAAAAAAACACAAACCAAAACATTAGTAATACTAAGCTTCCTCCTTTTGGATAGAAAAGACAAAAGGGAGATAATAATCTGTCTAAGGGAGAGTCTTGGATTGCTTTATATTTTGAAGTAATAACTGCCCTGCAACCACACATGTAGCCTGTAACAATACAGCTGAGTGTCTATTATCTGCTCTTTGCAAATTTCTGACCCATTGCAGCTAAGCAAACTTTCATTCAAGATCCAAATCCCTGATTTTGAGGAGATCTTAAAAATGCCCTCTCTTTGGGATTTTCTCTCACCAGCTTCGTCTGAATTCCCAGACAACTTTGTGTAAGAGAATTCTGGACCTGAGTAAGATACATTGACAGTACTTGATAAACCGTTAGCCCCATGTCCTTAACATGAACAAGATGTTTTCTCTACATATTATTAGCCATGAAATTTTTTTATACTGTTCATGAGTTGTAAGAAAGGACAGTTAACACATCAGGCACCAATCACTTACATTTTCTCGATGAGGACCTTATTACCCTAATGTAACTTGGTCCTCTCAAGTTACAATCAAGTTTTCACTAGGTCAAGATGTTTCTTTGTGAAAGAAATCTCATTATAGCTATACCTTTGGATATCTGGATGGTGTTTTATCATTATCAGTTCAGTAGTGTTAATGCATACAGGACACTCATGAAAAAAGAAATGCTTGAGAGAAAGAATGATTGCTTGCAACTACAAGCTCTGCATGACCTTGAAAATGGAAGATCACAAAGCATTCAAATATATGATGCAGCATAGAAATCATTTAAAATACTCTTAAAAGAAACAGCTGTAGCAAGATGAGAAGAAAACAGATAATTGACACCAGATGTCCCTCTCAGACAGTGATGAAAGAGTAATTACAGAGGGAGAGATAGCATCCTGCGGAGAGCAGATGAGCTTTACCAGCAGCTTTACAAGAATGCTTAGAGACAAACATGACAAGTTTCACCACCTCCTACGACATAAAGAGACATGAAGGAAAAAATCTTACCTTATGCTCTCAAAAGGAAGATAGAGAAAGTCATAAAACCTTTAAGAGGAAAAATACCTGGAACAGATGGCATCACTAGTAATATCATAAAAGTTGGAGAGAAACCAGTAACCCAGCCAGAAAAGCTAATCAACTTGAACTATAGTGAATGAAGTGTCAAAGGACTGAAATTATATTATATTCACTCTTCTGCATTGTAAAAATGCCAAAGGTGCTAAGAGACATACAGCCTTCTTATAGTCTTCCAGCCATTTCTTATATTGTTGAGCACATTAGCTGAGCAATTGACTTTTGTAACAGCTACAGTTCAACTACCCCAAAATAGATGCAAATACTTAATAAAGCATATTTCATATTCATGTAGTAAACTACTAAATGCACATAATTTTATGAGATAAAGACTCTCTGACAGACTCTGTCTACATGCCTAAGTAATGATATAGCAATGTGTGAAAAATAAATTCCCTCAAATCGAACCCTAACAAAATGACTCAGTGCTCTACACACACTCCCTAGGGAGAGGATGAGAGGGATCATGAACTATTTGTGACAGATGTTAGTCAGAGTGCTTAAAGCTCTACTGGGAAGCAATTACATTACAGTGATGAGGGTGGCTTGAGAATCTATATGGAGGAAAAAATTATGAGCAAAAACTAACCTCTCAATAGGCCTGCATACCCCCTCTGTATAAATGTTAATATTGGTAAGAATATTTTCAATCTATAATAGACATTTCCCAAAGTGCAAACCTAATATTTTTTAAAGAATTTTTAAAGTAACTTTAGACAATATTCAGAACCAGTCTGATTAACTTTGTTCAGTACCTGAACTTATATTAAGATCCTTAATTTCTAGCCATTTAAAAATATGTGTCCTTAATAAACTCATCTGTATTTTGGAGCTGCTGAATAATACTGCTTCTCTTGGTTATATGTCTATATCTTATATTACTTTTTTTATATTGAAGAAAACAGCTTTTAAATGACCTTTTACTTTATGCATTTTTTCCTAATTTTATTCTAATTTTTTTAACGCTATATTAATCCAAAAATCAACAAATTGGTTTGTTGTTCTAAAAAACAGAATTAGTTTTGAATAACAACTTCATGACAAAGGTGCTTTTTTATTTCCTGTGGAATGTTTTAGCTATATTTTTTTTTCTAATCAGCTATTGTAAGTTGGTACACAAAAGGTGAAAGCATGCTAGAGTTTTTTGTTAGTCTGTCAAAATGCTTCCTGAGGAACTCTAATTAGATAGCTCATTATTAATATTATATTTCTAAGGTACTCTAATTATTTGATAAGAATATTGATGGGACAGTGAGTAAAGAATATAACTTCAGGTTGACTTCCTTGCAGATTAGATATATAGAAACTTCCTCCTTATGGGACAGTGAAAACATTACAAAATGGCTTGAAGGAATGATTCAGTCATCACTAAGAATGCATTTATGATTTAATATTAAAATGTCGTGTTCAGAAACAAATTTTCATTGGCTGGAGAGTGCCTCATCAGTACAGATAGTATCTTTGTTGATAGATCAAGGCATAATTATATCTATTCAGTGAGGTTTGGATTAGAGCCATGGTGAAGTATGCTGGTTCTTATTACCTCTTCTTTTAACAAGCACAGGTAAAATAATTTGGAAGTCGATCTAATGGTTATGTTTTCTTGAACACTTGTATTGATATATGCAAAAAAGGCAGTCCTGCACTCAAGAAAAGCTTCATAGTATCGGTGTATTTATGGTTTCCAGCAGTGGAATTTTCAGAGGGAAAATTAAAAACGTACAAAATGCATTTGCAATGAAGACATGAATGTTCCACATAGGGAGCTCATGCTCTTGAATAGCACCATGGAGTGTACTCCATCAAGACAACTGGCAGTCCAAACAAAGAACATTATCAAACAAATGTGAAATTATAATTATGCAACTGTCATTAGTCAAATCAGCAGCTGGTAGAAGAAAACTCTAAGTGACAGATGGAAACATTCTTTTTCTTTTCCTTTTCCTTTCTCTGTTTCCTTTTACCTCCCTCTTTTTGCTCAAATGAGACCTTTTTTAAACTGGAACTTCCTGGGAAAGTGGGGCAATAAAAATTAATCACTTTCTCTTAAATGGTGTTCAGCAATGCTTTGTGAGTTTGTCCAAAACAGTTAAATAATGAACAATGTTGTCTTCTGGTGGACCATTTTGTTCTGTTGAGAGTAAATATGCATGAAATCATTCCATGTCTGGTTTTGTTTGGAGAAAGACAAGTAACTATAGAAGTAAAACCAAGTAGCATTCTTTTGGAACAGTTTTATATGATTTTATGAAAGGCACTAAAGTCCTACTGAAGTAAAAATCTCTGTTTAGACAACTTCCTGCCTTGCACACAATGCATATTTCCTTTTAAGCACATAATTTATTCCTCTGTAAAGAAATAATGGTTTCAATGGGACCATTTACATTTAAGCACAAGTTTAATTGCTTTGAAAGACCAGGGCCTCATAATACTACTGACTTCTTTTTTCAGTTACCAAAATTCGTGAGGGAAATCATGAAACCTGACTGAATCAGTTCCAGAAAATCATAAAAATATAAAGCAAATGTTTTCAAAGTTTGTTGTTCCCAAAAGGATTGAAACAGAAATACCAAAACAGTTTTTGGAATTTTGTTCTTGGCATATTCTTGATCCAACTGAATTGTATACTATCAGATTTCTGAGAATCCAAAGGGGGGGGAAAAAAAAAAGTTCAAAATGTCTGAGGGTCTTTATAGTATGAGTTCCATTCCCCAAAACAAGTAATCTGCACACAGATTCCAACCGACTTTGAAAATCTTTCTATAATAAAAACTCCATCTGTTAATTATCAGAACTGACTCCCAGTGTTTGAACTTGAGTTTCCTCCATTACAAAAATCAGTATCAGCAGTGACTGCCAGTATAAACTATATTTCTGAGATTCTGCCCTGATCTATGATACCCATTTCTGTGTACCCACCCTTAAACTAGGGTCATAAACCTGAGAAATGCTGATTTTTCATTTTTTCCATTGTCTTAAAGGTATAGCCACAGAAAGAAATGAAAGCTATACCACTGGAAATATTTCCTTTTGATTCAGAAGATACACCTCTTATACAGAATCACAGAATCACAGAATAGTTTGAGTTGAAAGGGAGCTTTTAAGGGTCACTCAGTCCAACTCTCTGGCAATGAGTAGAGGCGTCTTCAAATAGATTAGGTTTCTCAGAGTCTCATCCAACATGACATTGAATGTTTCCAGGGTTGGGGCATCCACTACCTCTCTGGGCAACCTATCCAGTGTTTTCCATCACAGAAAAGTCCTTTCTTATAGCTAATCTAATGCAAGCCCCATTAAGTTTAAAACCACTCACTTTTGTCTGTCACAATAGGACCTGCTAATAAGTTTGTCTCCATCTTTCCTATAGGCTCCCTTCCAGTACTGAAGATTCTCAGTAAGATCAGCCTAGGGCCTTTTTTTCTCCAAGCTGAACAATCCCAATTGTCCCAGCCTTCCCTCATAAGAGAGGTGCTCCCTCCCTCTAATTATCTTAGTGGCCCTCCTCTGGCCTCATTCTAACAGTTTGATGTTCTTCCTGTCCTGGAGACCCCAGAGCTAGACATAGCACTCCAGGTGGGGTCTCACAAGAGCAGAGCAGAGGAGCAGAATCAACTTCCCAACCTGCTGGCCACAATTCTTTTGATGCAGCCCAGAATGTGGTTGACTTTCTGAGCTGTGAGTGCATGTTGTCAGGGCATGTTCAGCCTGTCATTCACCAACACCTCCCAGTCTTCCCTGCAAGTTTGCTCTCAATTCATCCCCCGGTCTGTATTGATAATGGGAGCTGCCATGACCCAGTTGCTGCAACTTTGCGCTTGCCCTTGCTGAATCTCATGAGGTTCCCATGGGCCCTCTTCTTGGGCTTGTCCAGGTCTCATCATCCTGTCTTTTAGGAGCGTCAACTGCACCACTCAGCTTTGTGCTGACTGCAAACATGCTGAGAATGCACTCAGACACAGACCCTTGAGGAAGAGCACTTGTCACTGACGTCCATCAGGACACTGACCCATTGTCTAATACCATCTAGATGGGACTGTTCAATCAATGTGCAACAGAATAAGGTGATGCACCTAGATTTCCTTTGAAGTCAACCTTCCCATTTCCATGATTACTAAACCCGACTCAGGTCAACAGTAACCAGTCACCAGTCCTCAAAGAAGCTCATGGCAAAATTTGCATTGATTTCTACAGGTAAGAAATCACACCCCTTGGAAAACATGACTTGATGTCTGTCTGTGAGAACAGTCAGCATTAAAAGAGTTTCTGATCAAATTCCTGTGCTAAGCTTTTTCCACCTTTTAGAAATTCTTTTTAATATCCAACAATGTTGCAGTGCAAAAACAGTAAGGCCAAAACTGACTCAAAATAGATCATGAAATGCATCTCTTGTGTGTGTCGTACATTTTTGGAAGAGGTATGAGCCTCATGGAGAAGAAATTAATTGTATGAGAAAGATAAAATTATATATATTTATATATATATCCTTCTCAAAATTTAGATTTTCATTATAAGGCTTCTTTGCATAAAAACTCATCATAAAGTCACTGAGTTTTTTATATGTCTTCTGTGGGTTGGCTCAAGTACATAAATATAAATTTTCATGGTAAATATGAAAGAGAAATTAAAATTTGACTGTTTCTTCTGTGTAGCATGATGGAAATATTAAGTATGTATATATTTTTTATGTCTACCTTCTCCACAAAAAAACCCACATGTTCATACAGACAGGGATGTTAGTAACATGGATCAGAAACTTTTTTTTCCTTTTCCAACCTCTACATATATTTGAGACTTTCATATATTGATAGATAATAAATTTTTAGTTATTTTTAAAATACTCTTTCTGAGCTGCTCTAAAGTTTTGTGGAAAAGTAATGCAAATCTTTATTTATTCTGATTTTAAAATATCCGCAGCATGTAATAGTTACAGATTGCAATAACTGCTTTCTAATGCCGCTTTTATGTTGCTTGCTGTATCTAGAAGCTGTATCTTTTTTTAGGATCAGAATCATCTAATTGAAATCAAGAGCTGACACTATTTTAGATAGATAAATTTAATGATGACTCAATTAATTTTTAAAATAGTCTTCGAAGGCTATTCTTTGAGACAAAAACATAAGCAAATTGCTCCATTTGGGACATAAAAAGGGACTATACTTCTTTTTAAATGATAATTGCTGTCTCATATTTTTTCAGACATATAAATATGCCTGTAGCAATGTAAATATGTTTTCTAATATGTCCCTGAATATTAGATCAAATAATGTTTCAGGAAACATAACTGATCTCTGTATTACTGCAGTATGCTGATGCCTATCTTATTTCTTAGCTCGTGTTCAGAATCTAATGAAGGAAGAGTAGACCATTTGGACAACTTGCCTGAATATTCACCTGACTTGATTCATGGCTGTTTGGTTTTATTGATGTTTTTTTGTAATTTCAGACTCAAAGAACTGCTCAAGGTGACATAAGATCTCAGTGCCTGGACAGAAACTAGAGATGACATAACAACCTGTCTTCTGCCCTCATTTACCTACCCAAATTTTCAAGTAGTCCAAGAATAATATTAGAAAATTCTTCTAATTTTGATCTGTATTATATCAGCTAGCTTCTTAATCGATTACCTAGAACTTCAGCATGATTTAGTTACTAGTTTCTTGCCACATTTTTTTTTACATATCTAACTATAAAATGGCAGTAAACACATTCATGAAGATATAGATGCCTTGTCAGTGAATCAACTGAGTATTTAATTTCTCCATTATAAAATTATATTCTTTTTTTTTTTTTTTTTTTTTATATCTACCCTTTCATGAATTTATTCTGGAGTCAAGTTAGCTTTCCTATACAGCAAGAGCTCCTTATTTTAGATTTATATTTAGTTCCTTTGATAACTGAGGTGTAGAATGCCTAGTAAACCTAACACTTGATGTGTGGCTTAGGTCATGGTCTTGTTGCAAAAAATACTCTTTGAATCATTTTGACAGCTTTATAAGCCTTCTTATATCAAAGACATCAATAAACCATGCCTCATTAATTGTGTGAACATCTATTGCCCTTCATGTATAAGTTTCAAAGTTAGAATTCATGTTTTTTCTTCCTGTAATGGCGTGAAGATGCTTGCCTTTCTAACAAGTGCTGCTCCAAAAGAAAATGATTCATAGCTTTTCAACAGCTTTCTGAGAAGCAACATATATCTCATTTTAAAAAATACAACTGAATTTCCCTATTAAGAAGGAAAACGATGAAAAACCTGACAATTATTCATAAATCGAAAAAGAAAGTATGAAGCACATTCCAGAATGCGCCTTGGAGATGTATTTGTCATTTCAAGTACAGTGTGCAGGCCTAGCTTTGGAAGGTGAGCCTAAACCTCATCCTTCTGTGAGGATAAGACAGTATGACTGGAGCCCCAAGAGCTGACAAACCCTACTAGTTCTCATGGTCAAGGCTGGGAAGACAGCAGGAGACTCTGTGAATGAAAAGTACAATCCCCTAAGTATTTGAAAGACCATTATAGTTTGAAAATGAAATAACAAGTTGTCTCAGAAGTGATTGTCAAAAATAAGTGAGAAGAGGTAAAAATATTGTATAATATGGTATAAATATAAGTGGGATGAGGCAATCGATGAGAAGATACTATCATTTTAATCAGGCATTTTTGAAAAAGTTTGAAACAGAAAATGATAGACTCATACTGATTTTTAATAAAACATACAATACCATAATCCCAGAAGAATAGCTGGTAAACATCTATCACTTTCTAAATGAAACCAAGAACCTCAGATTCCTTTAAATTAAAGTGAATTGTGTAGGAATAGCAAATAGTGAAAGCAGTAATTACTGAATTTCTATATTCATAGAAAACTGGGACTTCATAAATATCAAATAATGTCCTAAATCATATACAGTGCATGCTAGTTTTCAATAGCTGTAAATTCAGTGCTTATGGACACTTATCCAATATTTACCTATTTTTGTCAGTATAAATAAACAAAAAAACTGCAAACATTTATTAGAATTGAAAAACTATAGTGAAGGAGTTGAACAGATTATACTCCACACTTGGTTCTTCAGATAGGCACCTCATTTTTTTTCCCATCATGTATTTGAGATAAGAGGTAACAGAAAATATATTTTCCTTTAGTGAAACTGTATGCAATAAATCCCAGAATACTTTTCACATCTCAGGGTGTTGAATCTTCACATAGAAAAGATAGACTACAGCATTTTCAGAGGATGTAAAAAACATTCAAGTCTGGTTCAAAACAGAAGTACTCAGTATTTGTGAATAAATACAAGAAAAGATATGATTTATTTAATATAAGATTAAATTAAATAAAGCAGAATCCTAAAACTTTGGGAAACAAAACAGTAGTTTAACATGGGATGCAGGGCAAAAGGTTGCCATTTATGGAAGTTAACTATTGTTTCTTTTTAATTTGTGTGGTTATATTACTGGGATTAATGTAATATAAGGCTTGATAGCCCTTCCTAACCTTTTAGAAAAAGAGACAGGAGGCTATTAATATGGCCATTAATAGCTATTTCATAAGTAAATAACTAATAGGAATGTTTTAGACTGAACTTTGACTGGATGGAAGATCTGTCTTCCTCCGTGCTTTCCAAAAACTTACCATCAACTCAAGCAAATATACATCCAGCTGGTGTGCTGAGGAGGGACTCTGCAATGCGCTGCTTTGCTGTGCTTGAAGATGCTGACCTACCCTTTCAGAGATTTGACACAAGTGCAAGGTATTGTCAAAAGGTACTACAGTTTTGAATGGTCAAAATGGGGGGGGTGGACACAGATTGCTGAAATGTTTGAGACAATTGTCTCTGTGGAAGGTACATTCTCTGTCTCTGGACTCACTTTGAGAGGGGAAGTTTTTTAGGAAGCAGTGTAACTGGGACTTGTCCTTTTTGAAGTAATTGAGGCTAAATTCTTATTTAGACTTGAGAAAGTGTAAATCTTCAGCTAGTAAACAATTTTTTTATTATTTTTTTGGTATCAAAATTTATTTCATTAAGGAACTAGTCCTTTTTGTTTGTACTTCAAGAAAATGATCACCTGGAAGAAAATAAGCCTACTGACTCACAAGGAAAGTGCAGAAAGGATTTATGGTGTCCAAATCAGACACTCTCAGTCAAAATGTATAAAAATGAAGGAAGCTTGTAAAACTCCAAGTGAAACTTAGGAAAGAAATGCAAACTGAAGGCTAGTGGAGTCAAAGGCTAACATTAAAATAGATATGTTTAGTGCTGGAACTTTTTTTTAAGGTTTGAGTAGTGTAAATATTTTTATTTTTTTTTATGTCTGTAAAGAATATGTTTGTAGTGTCTTACTACTCAAAGGAAGGACTTAGAGATCTGACATAGTAAGTCAAGAGCACTATAGAAACATACTGTAAAAAATCAAAAGCAGCGGCTCTTCATAGAGCACTTTGCTTGAACTGTAGTATCTTCACCTCTCTTATGGAGCACTCACTCAATCTGTGAAAAGGACTTTCTATCTGTGACAAAAAGCATTCATTTCCTCCATAGGTGGCTGCACATCTATTCTGTTTTAATGGCAAAGAGAAGTGAGATGAGTGATTTTGCTCTCATAATTGTTATAGTTTCAAACCTTTTTAATTCCTTCCAAAAGAAGTGTGGAGGCAATGCATTAGCATAACTACAGTGGTTAACAAAAGCCACCATTTATATGCATATTCTGTTAATGATTCAAGCTAGAGCTTTTGTTCTAATCTCTCCCCAGACGAGAGGTGGGGGGGGGGGGG
>JAWWEW010000078.1:81526555-81544171 GCA_035583185.1 Anabacerthia variegaticeps
TTCTAAATTTAAGGAGAGGGATTATTTTGTTTTCTTGGCCAATAAGATATCTTAGTTTTCCCTTCAAACTAAGACAATAATGAATGTTGGCTTAATATTATCACAGGGTTTTTTTCAGGCAAAAAAATAGTGTTGAAGCAGAGAACTTCTTATTAAATACCCTCATCTTTTACCAAGACTATTCAAACTAGAAAAATGAAGATTGGTAGTGAGAATAAAGAACAACTAATGCTCTGAAACTGATGGTTTCTATCACATTCTTTTTCAGATATTTATTTCTAAGTTTCCAGCTACTAAGTAATGTCCAATTTACACTGCCATCCTGGCTTACCCCGACATTTTAGCTTTTTTAAGTGCACAGAATAGACGTCTAGATTTGTATTAGATTTGATGTAAAAAACAGGTGCTTCTGAGAGAAAATAATTTTAGCTCCATCCTGAGAAACATGAAAACAGAGATGTTCCTATCTTAAGTCAATGGGTCTATTTTTATATTTTTAATCTAGGGATATATTTCATGAAATATACACACATTAAACACCTGCCGAGGTTGGACTGACTCATGAAAGGGCAGGTTAGGTCTATGAATCTAAGAAAATCCTTGAATTTGATCCTTTAGATGCTTCATGAAAACAAAGCACATGAAATTCATAATGAACAAACAGAGCAGTATTAAGTGAGAAAGTGTTATTCTACATATAATTGGAAACCTGTGCTTTGCAGAGCTGGATTAATGGGAAAATATGAGACAAAAGTATTGATTAGTTAGCAGGTAAATGCTCCTATGACTCTGTAATGAACACATCATAGCTTTAAGCATGGTCTCTTAAAGATCTCAGGAATATCTGCAGGTCAACTTTCAATAAGTAAGTCAAAGTGAAGGTGCTCAATTTTGTATGAATATATTAAAATGTATTCAGATGAAAAGTACATCTGAAAGACAGGGATATGGACATGTTACATAAATGCAAGAAGCTCACTCTGAGGAATACTGTATTCTTTAATTGTTCACTCAGATACTGTATTCTTGTAAATTATTCACTTCTACATAGTCAATATGAAATAGTGTTGCAACAGTCACTGTGCCAATATCTCAGGTTACTGAAGAAACATTGCACTTGAAGTAGGTAGCATTAACTCTGCACAGATTGTATTTGATTTTGGTTTTGAATGCTTGCAGTTACTGGGGGAAAAAAAAAAAGTTTTACATTTCTTCTTTAATTGTGAAATGGTATCTTGCTATTGAACAGAAAGTCAGAAATACCAAAAATGGAGTAAATTATTAGAAAAGGATTTAGCAAACAATTACATTTTTAGATATTCTTCTTCTATAGGAAAAGATGCATTATGTTAATGTGCTGGAGAAGGTTTCATAAACCTTCTTGTAGATATTGAACTTTCCTGTAGTTTCCACCACAATAAGTACAACCACTTTTTATGATGGCAAAATGCTGCAGCAAATCAGATTGGGATTTTTACATAAAGTATTGTACATATTGTACAATACTTTCTATGAAGAGTTCCTTTCCACCACTGAAATGCATTTCCCTACATAACTGAGAATCTCCATTTTGAAGAAAACCTGATGGAGCCTGTTCTACCACCCCGAGTCTCTGTCTCCCCATCTGTATTAACATTCAAAGCTTATGTGATGCTCATAAGATCATTTGAATATCTGCATTAATCCTTCTAGCTTTTAATGACACTTACAAGAAAGCAGTATCACTCCTAGTTTCAGTCCTGAAACTGACAGCTTTCCATCTCTTCAGGCTCTATAGCAAACCAGGATCAGAAACCAGTAAAATATTGTTTCCAGTCTACTATCACTCCTTCAGATGCAGCAACATCCAGGTCCATAAATGTCATAGAACTGGAAGAAACAATCAGGAGATCTCAAAACAGTCATCTTTTCTTTGTTCTGGTATAGATCCTGACAGCTGTTTTTTTAGATAAAGCAAATTTATATGAAAACACAAATATCTGTCTTGAACATGTAGGAATGTTTTCCAAAGCTTTAAAGTCTCACAAAAGACAGATTTTACAGCTGCAGAGTTAGACAATCGGATGGAGAAAATTTCATCTTTATACAGAGTTCAGCCTCAGTCTGGCTAGGTGCAGGATCTCTGCATGAAAACATTTATTGGACTGGCAACCACTGATGTGAGCAAGGACTACTTTCCGGTCATGGTGGAACTAACAGAATTTGGAGTTTTCATTGTTTTGTAGTGCCAAGATATTGATTTGCAGATAATGTCAATAGAGGATATATAAAAAGTTTATTTTGTTTTACTTTAACTCTTGTGTTTATAAAAAAAAAAAATTATATCAGATGCAAGTAGAAGTTAGATTGCTAACATATTGAGTGTTTTGTTCTCTGTGTTGAATTCTTGCTGCCCTCTTTTTCTAATATGTGCTTGGAATATCAAATATTTACAAATCTTTAAAACTATTTCACTCTTGACTTCCTGTGTTGTTGGAATTTTCTCTTCATTTTTACTATTTTAACAACCAGACAGTTTTTAAAATATCACTACTAATAATATATATTTAATCTGTGAGGAAAATTACCTTGACCAACAGTGACATGTTGGACATTCACTGTCTGAGTTGAGTTCTGATGTAACTGTACATAAATCTAAGAGGATTTTCTCATCTTCTTTTGCTTTAACTCTAAACTGTCCTCCTTGTATCTGTAACTATAACAGATGTCTCAAAAGAGTTGTCTCAAATTTACTATGAAGTTGTTTTATTTTATCCACTATAGTTGTATAAAAAAGCTGAAGATTATTTAAGATGGAGCATGCTATATAAAATGTATGTAGGAAGCACAGGAATTATTTAATCATATAAATATGAAATTAGAGTTTGTGTGTGGCACTGGTATAGACACACCTACATTTCTCTACCTTGCTGGACAATTTAACCAAATATATCCTCTCTCCCTGCAAATTTACAGTCACAAAGCCTTTAAAAAGATGGCACCCTTAAGGATAACATGTTTAATTCCTTTATCATCTAAATACAAGAAAGCTGTTTCTGCAACATCAAGATCTGTTTAGACGTTCTTCTAAATACATGCATTTCAGCTGTGCTTTTTTAAACTCACCTCCTTTTGAAGGTGAGTGCAGCCTGCTAGAGCATGCAGCAAGTATGTTTTCAGGGTATTCTCTCAGTGTGAATACTGTAGTAGTACTGAATTGCTAAAGGGGTTTAGACTTTCTGAAGGATCTTGCATAAACATAAGATCTATGGGTTTGGGACACAAACAGTATTCAGCCCAAAGCCAGAGTACTGAAAAAAATGTTCCTGTGTAATTGGTTGACCCTTCTCAGTTTCCAAGTTGACCTAATCTCTGTTAAAACTTCCAGCTTTCCTCAACATGTGCTTCATTATACATAATATTATTCTCAACCTACACAGAAGGAGCTCCCATCACATTAGCCTCTGAAAAGTTCACTTCTGAGGCCAGTATTTATGGAGTAAGAACAAAGTAGGAAAGTATAGAAAGGAAAAATCACTTATTTTTCTGATGTACTAGGAATGGAAGAAACAGCAACAAAAGGACCAGAGTGAAATTAAAATCTCTGCAGAAGGGTAAGGGGCCATAAGTTTTCTTCAGTATTCTACACAGGCAAGTCCTAGTAACTCTCTGTGGGTAAACCGAGTCAAAAGAGAACAGTAAGTACTGTAATAGAGGAACTGACCATTACAGCCCAGCTTGACCAAATACAAAGTTAGCCTATAGGTAGGTGAGGAATGGTGCAGACTATTTCATCAGAGTACATGAAAAAGTAGTTCTCTACTGCACAGTGACGTGAGATTTCAGATGAATTTCCTTCTAAATCGGTGCTACCAAATTTTCCAAGAATGTTGCAAATTATCTAATTTCTTTTGTGTTTGGTTTGCTTCTACTGAGGAGGAATTGTCAGAATCTTCTCACTAATACCTTCAGTGAAATAACATAGAAGTCATCAATGTACTGGAAATTCAGGACAGAATTTCAAATGCTTCAGCAATCATATCATGTGTCGTGTACTATTAATGTCCCACAAAGTGGGCTTTTACTACCTGTGATACATTCTGGAAAAAATCCTCATATTGTGAGGTGAATTCAATACTAAATACATCACACTTTCCAAACTGAGTACACATCTGTTAATCTACAACAGCTGTGAGATGAGCATATACTCATTAACTCTATCTTATGCATGGGAAAAAACCCAAACCTCACAGTCAGAAAAAGCAGACGTGTATTTGCAAGAGTATAAAGACTTCCATAGTGCTTGATCACAGAATCAGTGATAAAAGTATTTTCAGTTTTGACATCAGAAATTAAAAACTGCTGTATAAATCTAGATAGTACAAGCCGTTTGTGGTGTGTTTTGTACAAATAGAAAAGATTAAAATAATCCCCCACAACTCACGGATAACTTTACATCATTGGTTACATCACAATATGTTTATATGCCATGAACCTTCCTTCCATTAGTTCATTAATTGCTTGTAGAGATTTTTAAATTTTTAACTCCTGTATATGAAATCCCGTTAGCTTCATAACTTAAATGCAAACACAGTTCCTTACCTGATACTTTGTAATTCCCTTCTCTTTCCTCCTGTAGATTTTTCTTGATCTAAAAAAGTGAACAATCTATTTTCTAAATATACTCTGGAATTTGTACTGACATTACATCACAAAACCTTTTCCGGATTTAGTCCTTCAACATAAAGCACAGGGAAAGTGAGAAATGACATGTTATCAGGGTTATTTAAAACAAACAAACAAACAAAAAACAACAGATAAACAAGCAAATGTTTAGCAAAACAAAGAGCACAGATGCTATGTCATGAAAATGTCTGCATCAATTGCTTAACCACTCTGTAAAAGAATCACACCTTTGCTGTTAGTTGATTAAAAACAAAAAAAACAAAACAAACAAAAAAAATAAACAAAAAACAAAACAAAACAAAACAAAAACACACAAAAAACCCCTCCCAGAAAAGTATGTAATATTGCAAGAAAGACAAGAGGAAAAGTGCCCATTAATGTGTGAGCCTATTCTCTCCAGACTGTAAATGGAACATATAAATTCAAATACATTCTCAGAAACAGAAAAAGAGGAAAAGTGGATGAAAATATTCTAGATATTTTTGGTCAGTGATGGCCTATGCCCTTTTTTTGCTAACCTGCCTTACCCTGGTACTTACTTCTGTTCTACCTCAATTTGCAACATATAAACTTGCAGAAAATAAATATAACAAGGTTGTGATCTCTGGAGGGTTCTCTCTTGGCTAGATGATTGTGATATTTTAGGAATATTAAGGCTGTTTCCTCCCTCAAGCCCATTTTTTCTTTCATTCAATTCTTGCTTTACCTCTTCATCAACCCTTGGTATTGAGAGTTCATAAAACTGCAGGTTTGCCACTGCAGACACCACCATGATCTAGGCAAAAGCATATAATAAAGGAATCAAATCTGAGTTCCTTTTAGTTGACCTCTGGTGTTTAGATTTTCAGAATAGACCTGGGTTATTTTTATTTCCAAAAAGCGGTACTTTAGAAAAAGGCTTTGTACAGTGTTTATGAATTGCATTGTAATGTTCAGTGTTTTTTTTGTTTTTTTTTGTTTTGGTGGTTTTTGGGTTTTTTTTTTGTGTGTAAACCTTTCTGATGTTCTTTTTGTTGGAATGGTTGAGTTGAATTTTAAACTGAAATACTTACTTGAAAATCCCATTAAAATATGCCAAGTCATCTTCAGTGCTGTCAGAATAGCTGACCTGATGTCATTGAGCTGCAACATCACACCCCCAAAGACAGTGACACAAGCTCCCAGGCTCTCTCACACACACTCGCCCGCAAAGGGTGAGTTCGAAGTTGTTGTGGAAAGGCAATTCTCAGCTACAGCCCATCTTTCCTTAAGTGAAGCAATGGACACCTTCTGTCCTGGTTATTCTCTCGTCCTACTCCACAGGTTGTCTGAGTGCCAGGCTTCATACTTGCAGGTGACCCATGTATTGCACTGGAAAAATTCTGTCAATGGCTCTGTGTATATGATCCAACAGGAAATATGCTCATTAACATGAAAAACATGTAGTGGATGCATGTAGGAGAATTAGAAAACAAAAACAATAGACATACCTCACTGTGATATACCTCACTGTGATTTAATTCTCTCATTTTCTTCTTCACATAGTGCACTTGTGGTGTTGTTTTTTTTTTTCTTTTGTCCTTTTAGAGTGCACTTGGAAAGCAAGGATGAGATACTTTCTAGTGATTAACTGGCAACCAGACAAAATTACTGATAAAGGTTTTTTAAAATATCTTCTGATTTCATACACCTCTGTACTTGAGATCCAATCCAATATTCCTCAGAAGATCACGTTTTCAGAATCTTGAAGACTTCTTCTCATAAGAAGCTATTAGATCATCTCAAGGTGCTTTATTTGCGCATGAGAAAATGAAATTATCAAGGAGAGAGCAAAGATCAAGCTGTGACTGTCAAAGCTGCATCTTGATTGCTGCTTCTGCCTGCCCAGGAAAAGAGGGACAGATTATCAGTCATTTTCTAATACAGCTTTTTTTTTCATCCTGTGCATCTCTTTCAGATGTGTTGGCCACCACAGATGCAGAATCTGTTTGCCCTTGCAATTCATTTAAAGGGAATTAATGATTGGGTGTTTAGTGATTTTCATCACTATGTGTCTGCTGACAATAGCCCTCTTGAGTTTGCTGTGGAGGAATGTACCCCAGGCCAGATGTAATCTGCTTCATACTGAACTGAAGTCAGACTTCAGAAAATATTACTGTACACTGTGCAGTTGTTTAAATTGTGGGTGATCCATGAAACCATTTTTCTTGTAAAAAAGAGGCACATTTCTTATAACTGCTTCTGTCAGTAATTTACTGTTCTGCACTGATATGCACTTGGACAGTTCAAAACAAGAGAAGTAAAATTTGTAATTTATGAGCAACCATGCCCTTCAGAACAAAAAGCTAAGAGTTAAGAGACCAGACTATGAGTCTTTTCCTAATACCGTGAAGTACTTATTTCTGGAAGTGAATAGGTCTTCTCAGCTGAGCAGGTGCACACAAGGGTGGAACCTATGCTGTTTAAGTAATGTCAGTCTGCCCTTGCAATTTTAAAGGTTATTATACAGCTAATGAGGACTAGCAAGACATGATGTGATAGAAATATTTTGCTCTGCAGCTGACACTAACTTGCCAAAAGGCACTTGATTAATTATAACATTGTAAGATAATGCATTGTGAACCCATACCAGGCAAATTACTCTTCACGGAGCACTGACAGTGTGTCTCTCTTCCACCTATGTAATTTATTCTGAGTGTAACAGTCAAAGGAAACACACAGCCCCCAAAAATTAGAGCTGCAAAATGACAAACAAAGAGGGAATTAGACTGCAAGCTTGAAACCATTTCTCATGGGATGTAATTATAATCATACATCAATCCTCCAGGCTGGACCACAACCTCTAAAAGGATTAACATGCTATTGAAAAGCCAATGCAAAACTTCATGATCTGTCACCTATGTTAAAACATACTTCACTCTCTCTGCCATTGTTTCCTTTCTCATATATTTGACAAAACCAAAATGGTGCATACCTTGCAGCAGTCTTTTTGTGCCGTGACCTGCATCATGTCTGCACTGTTTTACAACAGCCCTATACAATGAGGTTTCCATTTTTTAAATGATAAGTAATATAAATGCTATACTTTCATGAGTAAGAACACAAGACTTTTCTATAACTCAGCATTTAAGAACACTTCAAAAATTCACAAAATAAACCAAAACAAAACCAGAAAAGAACCCAGGAAAGATAATGTTGTGACATAGTATTGCAATGTAATTTTCTAGCAAGCCAGAATGACCTGCTGAATTCAAAAGAGAAAAAGGAAGGCCAGTATATTCAAAGTGGCTGAAATAACATTTAAAACCTCTAGAAATAGCAAGGAGCAGGCATGTCTTATGTCACTATTATTAGGAAACATATTTTTTTCTTACATGGCCTAAGAAGTAGACTCTTGGGGTAAAGCTGGAGTACCAGGATTTTTATTTGTAATGAATTACTCCCTTCGTGAAGTACATCTGGATACCAAGAACCATATTATTTCTAGTCATAAGTAGTAATTTTCTCAGTGTGAGATGTCTACAATATGGTAATTGAGCAGGAGTAAACTTTGTCTAAGATCATGAAACAGCTGTATCATCACTAGGCATCTAGAGACTTTTCACCGCTAAACTCTTATTCTGAAAAGGTCCAAAGCCTTCTATAAAAGAAGGGAGTGGAAGAGTAAACAACAAGAAAAAATACTAGATATGCCTTACAAATTAGATTGTTTTCTCAGGTGAGAACACCCAGAAGAAGTATAAAGGACCTTGAGAAAGAACACATAACAACCAAAATAATTATCAGAGACTCAAACAAGCAAAGAAACAGAGAGAAATGAAATTTGACTCTGAGCTTATTCAGTCTATTAGCAAGTTTATTTAAATTAATTTATCTCAGATTTTAGGTAGTGGGAAAACTTCTTAACATGGAAGTTAAAAAACTACAAAACATTTAAAATCTTTTTGAACCTGCCTCAATTCATGAACTACATAGAATAATTTGTGTTCCAGTGACAGCAGATGTACTAACAATGAATACCTGTCTTACTAGGAGGTATGATTGTCCATAGTGCCACTTGGAAGGATAATCTAATAGAAATATTTGAGGGGATTAGATGGCTTCACTTAGAATTAAAACACAGCAAGAAGTCAATGAAGGCAAACATTAGGGAAAGGTTAAATATGATGTAGACCTAGCCATTGCACAGAAATTAATTTCAAAAACCACTCAATCTTGCAGGGAAAAGTAAACCCCTTTCTAGTTTATGTAGTATTCATTATGTTCAGGTTATAGTCTCCAGTTAATGCATCATTGGTGATAAAGTGTCATGTAACATTACCAGATGTAATATTAACAAAAACAATCTTTTGTTAATGCAGACTGCTCTTAGAAATCGAGATAAATTATCCCAGGAAGAACACAAGGATTATGTGCTAGATGTCTATATTTCACTGTTTTTTTCTAAACTACCACAGCAGTATTGGCAAAGTTTGTCATTAAAATCTGACTGTGGCATTTTTAACTTTGTAGAGGACAATGGGGTTGAAATTTCCTACATTTTTCCCCTGGGAATTTCAGCACATATACTTCATTGTAGAAATGGACAAATAAAAAATATAAGTCAACATTTCAAAGCTATGCATGACTTCCTGAAACAGCCATGGTCTGTCAGCAGAAATTTGTCACAGACATAAGCCTCACTGACTAATCTATAGTCTTGTTTTAAAAAGAAAATATTTCTGTCAAGGTCTGGGGGTCTGACAAATCTAGTCCATGCATACATACGACAATATCTTTGGACTGTACGTTAAGTGAAAAAGATTGGCTCAGTAGTAATGTTAGCCTAGGAATACAATTGGAAAGACAGTTAATGAAAAAATTTCACATACTGAAATTAAAAATATTTTTTTTTAGATGTTAGATGTTTATTTGGAGCAAGGGTGGATGTTCTTTTTTGAAAAACTACTTGGCAAAATTAACTGCAGACAACTTTTATCAGGTTGCACAGAAAACCCCTTTGATGGCATCTTTGACTCATATTGTTTGAAATACACAGAATCACGGAATATCCTGAGTTGGAAGGGACCCATGAGGATCATCAAGTCCAGCTCTTAGCCCTGCAGAGGACCAACCCCAAGCGTCACACCATGTGCCTGAGAGTATCATCCAAATTATTCTTGAACTGTCAGGCTTGGTGTTGTGACCACTGCCCCGGGGAGCCTGTTCCAGTGTACAACCACCCACTGAGTGAAGAACCTTCTTCTAGTATACAGCCTAAACCTCCCCTGACACAACTGCAGACCATTCCCTTGGATTCTGTTACTGGTCACCACAGAGAAGCAATTCTGTCATTGGTCACCCCTCCTCTTCCACTCATGAGGAAGTTGTAGATTGCGATGGTCTCCCCTCAGTCTCCTCTTCTCCAGCCTGAAAAGACCAAGTGTCCTTTGCTGATCCTCATATGGCTTTCTGTCCAGACCCTTCATCATCTTCATTGCCCTCTTTTGAATGCTAAGAGCTTAATGTTTTCCTTATACTGTGGTGACCAAACCTGCACACAATATTCAGTGCAGAGCAGAGAGGAACAATCCCCTCCTCATCTGGCTGGTGATGCTTTGCCTGATACCCCCCAGGACATGGTTGGCCCTCCTGGCTGCCAGGGCACTGCTGAGTCATATCCAACTTGCCATTGACCAGGGCCTCCAGGTCCCTTTCTGTGCCACTGCTTTCCAGCATCTCATTTCCCAGTCTGTATGAATATCTGGGGCGCCCCATCCCAGGTGCAGAATCTGGTACTTGCTCTCATTGAACTTCATATGGTCCTCTGATTTGTCAAGATGTCTCTGCAGGCCCTCCTGCCTTTGAGACAGTCAGCAGCTCCTCTGAGTTTTGTGTCATCTGCTGTGAGAGACTGGATTTGAATCTCACTAAATTATTTAATTATTGGGATGGAACAAACTCTGTATGTGGTGGGGGAGGGCCAGTCATGGAACTCAGATGGTTGTAGACTCATGGAAGTCTCCTGCAGGCTCACAAAGCCACATGGAGTTGCTGTCAGTCTAAAGGACAGCCTGGGATCTCATCCACACCGTGCCCTCTGGAAACTCTGATTTGCTACATCTCACTCTAGCTTGGAGCTACAGAGTGGTCAGTGAGCTGGAGGTCCCTCCTGGGGGTCTGGCCCTGCTACCCAGACTACACAATAAAGGAACATGTGGACTCTGCTTCCTCATTCTCCAGAAAAATTACATCAACTGGCTTCCTTTGATCAGCTAGGTGGGTTATCTTGTTTTTAAAGGAAATCAGGTTTGATATGCAGAACTTTCCTCTCATGAAGCTGTGCTGGCTGTGACCAATGACTGTGCTGTCTTTCAAGTGTTTTTCAATACTTTCCAGAATAATCTTCTTCATAACTTTACCAGGCACTGAAGTGAGTCTGACAGACCTGTAGTTTCCAGGGTCCTTCTTCTTGCCCTTGAAAATCTGACAATGTTCACCAGTTTTCAGTCAGCTGGGACTGTTTGATTCCCAAGACCGCTCAAAAATTGAGAGATGTCTTGGGATGATGTCAGCTAGATTTTTGAGGATCCTGGGATGAATCCAAACAGGTGCTATAGATTTGCAGGGATCCAGCTGGAGCAGCAGATACAGTTTCAGGGTCAACTGAAATAATTCTCTCAGTCATGGCCCTCCATCTCAGGGCCCTAAGACCTTCTTGATCCATCATCAGTGTTGAAGGCAGGGGCAAAGAATGCATTAAACACTTCTGACTTGTCTCTGTCTCTGTTTGTGAGGTGATCATTCTCATCCTGTTATGGGATGATGATATTTCTCTACTGCCTATTGCCATTAGGGAAAGATAGCAAAAAAGATTTATAGCATGATTTCAATAAAACAAGAAGGACTTTGTGAAGAAGAGAAAGAAAAGGATCACAGAAATGGCAGATTATACATAAAAATGCCATGAATCTCAGGGAAAAAATGTTCAGCTTACATGCTCTATTTTCAATCGACATCACAACTAGATTTCTGCATCTATGAATAGCACATAATTAAGAAGCAATCAGTGAACAATACTTTCAAGATCAATTTCTGCAAAGCAACAGACAAACCACACCATAGGATTCTTGCAAAATGTTAGTAAACACACTTTCTAAGTACTCTTCTAGGACTAATCCCCCCAGGCTCTGATCCCACAGATGTACTCAGCATACTGCATGCTTTCTGCTCATGCACAGCCCCACAGCAGATATGATTCTCAGGCCCTAGTCCTCTCTCTGGAGAGGGCAGGTTGTCCCATTTATGCTGCTTCCAAGCCCTGTCTGGGCTCTCCAGCCTGGCATGTACCCTTGCTGCTTCCCAGACCCCACATGTTGCCACACACTGCCATCAGTGGATGGTCACCTTACTACAACTTCCTCATTGATAATTTCTTCACAGTATTATTGGCTTTAGTGCAAATATCCCTACTGGTGAGAACTTTGGGTGCTGCAGCCAGGCAGAGGGACTGTCCTCCCACTCCTGCAATCTGGCTGCTGTGCCCCAGTCCCTGCCCTCCAGCAGAGGTGATATGGGCAATGCCCACTGCCACACTGGGCTCCCAGGTTGCTTGCACAGCCATCAGAGAATTGTGGGCATTAGAGAAAGATGAGGGAAATGCATAGAGAGCAGCTCATGTGGAGGGAGAGAGAAACTGTTTACTCTCCAAGCAGACGAACAACATCAGTGGGAAAAGCACAAGTCAGGAGTCTCCAATTTTTCATTTGCCAAGCAGGCTTCTCAGCCGCCACAGGTTTTCAACATCACCTGCATCCTTGCCATGAGGCATCACTGTGTAATAGTGTGATCCCTTTTATAAATAAATATGCTGTGCAAGGTGAGTAAAACTGGTAGAAGCTCTACCTTTGACAAAAGCTCCGCCCTTTTGGGACAGGATGTAATTGCTTGCCATGTGCTTTTGGTGAGAAGTATATGCTGTCAGGATGTCAGTGGCAAATAAATAAAGGAATAATAATTATAATCTCATTAACAATACTGCATGACTACCCTAATTTACAGCAACATTAATTAAAATTACCCCGTAGGTTATGAAATTTTAAAATCTGTCTCTTGTGCAATGCCATGAAGTAAATACAGACAGTTTACAAAGGGAGCAGACTCTGATTTGGCAGCTTCATCCTGAAACTGCAGGCAGATGGAGGCAATAGTTATAAAGAATTTTTGGAGCCTCGTTTTGCAATTACTTTGAAATCTTAGATAACAGAAACAACAAAAGATACAGAAACTGTTCACATTCATTATGAGGCTGGGTTAATTCTGTCTCTGTGATGTACCTTATCACACAGTTTTACAAAAGTATCTTTCTACACAGAAATGTCACCCTTCAGAAAAAAAAAAAAAAGCTGACAAGCTCTGTATTTTTTAATACAGGATTTTTTTTTTTTTTAATCATCTGATTTTATTTAAATAAGTTAGTATGTGTAATTTTCTCTCTTGTTCTGTTCTTGGGACTCTTGTGCTTTTAATTGAATAAAGATCCACACCAACCAAATACTGAAAGAAGGCAAATAGTCTGTGCACAGAGTCAAAGAAATAGGATGTTTGCTGTTTCTATCCACTAGCTAGTATGTTACAAATATAGATATATATACTGGATAATAGAAAAAAATGTAAAAAAATACGCATAACAAATGTATTGTGATACATATAATATATTATGAATTCTGATGGCAATGACCATCCTTATATTTTCCTCTTCTACATTGTTTCCTATGCTTCTTCAAAGTTCAGGTTTTGTTCTCTGCTTCTCAAGTTCTCCAGGTTCTTTGGGGCATAAAACGTCTGCTACTTGGTCCCCAAGCCAGATGCCACAGCTCCACTCCTTGTTCAGATAATATACAGTTATACATCATCTTTCTGCAAACTCTTTCCTTCAGGGAAGAAATTTTGTTATGGAGCTCTGAAAGCGATGCAGATCTCAGAGCTGGGGACTGGAGGCATGCTGCAACTGCACATGCCATGAGGTTTAGATGCCCAGCTGTTCTAGAATTCAGAAAAAAAAAGCACAAAGAATCTCTAAATTATTTTCAGAAAGTTCAGCTGTACTTTTTTGCTGTTCTAAGAGCCCAACAGAAAGTCCATATAACCACTGAAAAGGAATAAACAAGGGATATTTACTTAGGGACTTCAGCATAACTACAGAAAAATTATAAGGCTGCAGATACACTCCAATATCCATCATTGACCTGATTTAAAAAAAAAAATAAAAATAATATCAGTTATGTATATAATATGACTTTCAGTGGTACTTGCCCAGTTAGTGTTCATACTTATGAGGGGAAAACTTATTAACATTTAATCTCACCTATTGATCTCATACATGGATACTTGTATATACACAAACCTAAATCATTAATGTACTATTCTCTTTGAGAAACAAAATGTAATTGAGTCCTATAACTAAAATGTTTTCAATTAATTATTTTTAATAAAAATTTAAAAGAGTCAACCAAAGTTAAATATACCAAGAAAGTACACACCAACATAAGAATACATTAACAATGCATTCTATGTCAATTACATCTAGTGACAGTAAAACGGCTTAGAGAAACTTCACATTCATTACAAGGTAATTTGTTTTTGTTTTGGTTTTGGTTTTTTTGGGGTTTTTTCACATTTTCAGATGTTGGTTTCTAGCTTTCCACAAATTGTGATAGTAAGTCTGTGCATGAATGTTGCAAGTTTTTATTTCTTAAATGTTTGTTGGCTCTTGTTGCAAATCAAGTTTTATAAAATAAATAAATTTAGGCACAAGAATTCGTTATCCATTACACAGTGAAAATTATGCTTAGCAGAATATGATATTAATTCTATTTCTCTGCTCTTTGAAATATGGTCAACAGAATCATAATTACAGCTTTTCAAAGAAGAGTTCAAGTTTTTATCTTTTGTTTCAGGCTTTGCATAAAAAAAAAAAAAAGGATAAAAAAGTTCTGTCTGGGTTATTTTCCTATGCTACTGTAAATTTGTTTTATAGAAAATACAGTCTTGAGTAATGCAGCTCACTTTTATATAAGTAAACAGAATTCTATTATGTTAGCTTCTATATATCATCTCTAATATGTGATACTTGCAAAGTGTCTTTCTGTCAAATGCAAAGTCCCTCCACTGGTATATTCTCAGTATATGTTCTCAAGGAAGGGAATTTCCTCCCCTCCAGCTTCTGTCTGGCCCAAAGCATGTCAGCTGTGACAGGTGCAAGTTGTACGAAGCTGAACTGGAAAAGAGCGTCTTGGGGTGCCCTTCCTGGTCTGCCTCTGCTCCTCGGCACTGGTCCTGTGGGGCCATCAGAAGGAATGCCATAGCTGTGTGTGGTATGAGGTCCTCCATGCAGACTGCTTTGTTCCACATATTTTCACTACTTTCTAATGAAGACATAGCCCCATGACAATGTACAGTATTGCTTAACAAATGACAAATAAGCAATGTGCCTCTGACTTTAGCACTGTTACATGTGTATTTTCTCCTCTGGATTTGAAAAGGGGTCTAGTCCTAGAGGTGTAGTGAAATTCTCAGATCCCTGAGGTGTGGATGTGATTTGTAGAGGATCTTTCTCCGGCGGCCTTTTCTTCTCTCTCTCAGATTATGTCATCTTTTAAAATGGCACTATATAGTAAGTAGATCAGCAGTGTCAATCCAAGTTCACCCTTTACTCCATGGATGGTGAATTGTTCCTCTAAACTGCTTATAAAGAGCTTTGTTTAGGAGTTAAGTGTTCCAGGATAATACTTTATCATTACAGTTTGCAGAACATATTTTTCTAATCCAGCATTAAGAAAGAAATACAGCGTTAGAGATGTCTGAGTCACATCCCTTGAAAGGGTAATTTCAATTGAATTCATAAGGTTAGCAGGTGTCTTCTCATCTGTGTATCCACTTATTGCTAAGCAAGGGAAATTTTTGGAGACTGACAGAAAGACTGTCACTCAACAGACATGATTTGAGATTATTTTCTCTTCAGAATGATTTTATCCATTTGTAATTTTCTCTCCACATTCTTATTTACAGCACAGATTGCAAGTAATATGACTGAAGTCCTTCTATGTTAGGTAAAACTAAAAGATGGAAAACTATAGGGAAAAAAAAAAGACATTTTCTTGAAAAGTATCAGTATCTACATGTTTAGGAAGCCTGAAAATTTTCTGAACAAATAATTTACAAGAAATAATTGACTTTTTTTTTATAGTTCTGGAAATAACACAAAACTGTAGAATATGTTCATTAATATACATCATTCACTGAGTACTTCACAAAATATTTTTTACTGCAGGGAACATTCAAATCAAATTGCAGTCATTACTACTGTAGGTGCAATTAAAGCTGCTTAAATTTATATTACATATGTTATAAAAAAGGTGTATTGTATTTTATTGCCATATTTCCAGTTTACAATCCTCATTGGTTACTGTAAGAGAAAGATAATCCAGAAGGAGATGTAAAGTTATCTGATCTTCGGGATGGGTTAAATTTTCAATTTAGCGATTCAACATAAAAGGTGAAAAGTTCTCATAGAAGCAATGCGTAACGGTTGTTAAGCATGATTCTTATATGCTACTGTTTCAAATACCATGTTACTCATGGCAGCTGAAAGTTCATGGGAAGAAAAATAATATTGACAATTCAATTTTTTTTCAAGTTTAAAATGAAAATGAAGCACTTTTTTTTTTCTCAGTTTAGTTCTCCTGAATTTCCTTTGTGTAATATCTTTTAGGTTTACTACACAAGTCAGTCGAAATAAACATCTCTTTTTCAGGGTCATGCAGAAATCCTTAGGACTGGTGGAAAGAAAAATTCTGGGCTTCTCCTGTTTCTAACTGGAAGTAATGAAGAAATGTACTAAGTGAAAATGAGCATATGTCTATTAAAGAATGAATTATGTACCAAATTATCAAAACTACAAGGGAAGCCATAGGTAAATTAGCTAAGCACACAGGTATTACAAAATTTGAAAGCAAAGCTTGACTGCAGAGTCACACAAAACATCCATTTCTTCTGTAGATGTGAAAAGCTGTGACATCTTACATATAATGTCATTAGAAGAATTAGCATGGTTATTCTACAACCAACCTGACCGTCGCATGGGTAATGTAGATCTAGAAGTGTTTCAGAATATTATATTTTATTTTTTTGCTGGAGTAGTGCACAACTACATTTTTAAGTGTTATCTGAAGAGTTAAATGAAAATGTATGTTCAAGAAATTCATCTTCCACTGAGCCGACTCACCACCCTAAGCTAGCTGTTCCCCATGAATTTCAAGCAAATATAATGTGCATACTGAACATGCTTTGTTATATTTATGGTCTTACTTATTTTCTTATTATTTACTAAGTCAGTGTTTTGAAATATTTTAAGAAATTTTTGCTATTACCAGAGTTTGCTCTTAGATGTGTTGGTGCCCAATGTGCATCACCTGGCCATCAAAACCTGTGCTCCCTAATGAAGGTTTTCCCCTTGAATGATGCAGCTGGATTCCCTATACTGGGAAAAATCATCTATCTATAAGTCAAATTAAAAAAAAAAAAAAAAAAGTCATCGTTTGAGAGGTGAAGTAGGCTATAAACAGTAAAAATGTCACAGAGAGAGATGGAGCAGTGTTTAATCTATTGCATGGAAGTACCTTGCCTGCTTTGACGTTTCAGTCACAATTCTCAATCTCAGACAGGTTTCTGCTGTCTCACAAACCACTGCTATAAAGAGTGGGATATTTTACTGAAACCCTTAGGGAAAAAAACAAAGTCACTATGGAATTATTGGATATTCTTTGTGCTTTCTGTAGCATTTAATGCTGTATCTGGATTACAGAGCTCAGTATATTGTCTACTTTGACTTCAGTATGGTTTATGACACTGTCTGCCTGTGGTGGTTTAGTTTTCTTGGTTTTGGTTCAGGCCTTCCTTGGTAACCAGGTTATAACTAAGGAAGTATTCCAC